>JAJKFL010000042.1:1453568-2053568 GCA_021186555.1 Reticulitermes speratus
CTGAGATCCACACAAAACACATAAATACAGTCCGTACCGCGCAGTAAACACACTCCGTCTCAGTTATACAAACCAGTCAGTTAATGTTGTACAGTGAAATAATCGCTGTTTGTTCTGAGATCCACACAAAACACATAAATACAGATCGTACCGCGCAGTAAACACACTCCGTCTCAGTTATACAAACCAGTCAGTTAATGCTGTACAGTGAAATAATCGCTGTTTGTTCTGAGATCCACACAAAACACATAAATACAGTTCGTACCGCGCAGTAAACACACTCCGTCTCAGTTAACAAACCATCAGTTAATGCTGTACAGTGAAATAATCGCTGTTTGTTCTGAGATCCACACAAAACACATAAATACAGTTCGTACCGCGCAGTAAACACACTCCGTCTCAGTTATACAAACCAGTCAGTTAATGCTGTACAGTGAAATAATCGCTGTTTGTTCTGAGATCCACACAAAACACATAAATACAGTTCGTACCGCGCAGTAAACACACTCCGTCTCAGTTATACAAACCAGTCAGTTAATGCTGTACAGTGAAATAATCGCTGTTTGTTCTGAGATCCACACAAAACACATAAATACAGTCGTACCGCGCAGTAAACACACTCCGTCTCAGTTATACAAACCAGTCAGTTAATGCTGTACAGTGAAATAATCGCTGTTTGTTCTGAGATCCACACAAAACACATAATCAGTTCGTACCGCCAGTAAACACACTCCTCTCGTTAACAAACCATCAGTTAATGCTGTACATGAAATAATCGCTGTTTGTTCTGAGATCCAACAAACATAAATACAGTTCGTACCGCGCAGTAAACACACTCCGTCCAGTTATACAAACCATCAGTTAATGCTGTACAGTGAATAATCGCTGTTTGTTCTGAACCACACAAACACATAAATACAGTTCGTACCGCGCAGTAAACACACTCGTCTCAGTTATACAAACATCAGTTAAGCTGTACAGTGAAATAATCGCTGTTTGTCTGAGATCCACACAAACACATAAATACATCGTACCGCGCAGTAAACACACTCCTCTCAGTTATCAAACAGTCAGTTAATGTGTACAGTGAAATAATCGCTGTTTGTCTGAGATCCACACAAACAATAATACAGACGTACGCGCAGTAAACACACTCCTCTCGTATACAAACCAGTAGTTAATGCTGTACAGTGAAATATGCTGTTTTCTGAGACCACCAAAACACATAAAACAGTCGTACCGCGCATAAACACACTCCGTCTCATTATACAAACCATCAGTAATGTATACAGTGAAATAATCGCTGTTTTTCTGAGATCCACACAAACACATAAATACAGTCGTACGCGCAGTAAACACACTCGTCTCATTATACAAACCATCAGTTAATGTTTACAGTGAAATAATCGCTGTTTGTCTGAGATCACACAAAACACATAATACGTCGTACCGCGCAGTAAACACACTCTCTCAGTTATCAAACCATAGTTAATGCTGTACAGTGAAATAATCGCTGTTTTTCTGAGATCCACACAAAACACATAATACAGTCGTACCGCGCAGTAAACACACTCCGTCTCATTTACAAACAATCAGTTAATGTTTACAGTGAAATAATCGCTGTTTTTCTGAGATCCACACAAAACACATAAATACAGTCGTACCGCCATAAACACACTCCGTCTCATTATACAAACCATCAGTTAATGTTTACAGTGAAATAATCGCTGTTTGTTCTGAGATCCACACAAAACACATAAATACAGTACCGTACCGCGCAGTAAAACACACCGTCTCAGTTATACAAACCAGTCAGTTAATGCTGTACAGTGAAATAATCGCTGTTTGTTCTGAGATCCACAACAAAACACATAAATACAGTTCGTACCGCGCAGTAAACACACTCTCGTCTCAGTTATACAAACCAATCAGTTAATGCTGTACAGTGAAATAATCGCTGTTTGTTCACTGAGATCCACACAAAACACATAAATACAGTCGTACCGCGCAGTAAACACACTAGTTGGACACAAAACACATAATACGTTCGACGCGCATAAACACCGTCATCAACCACTAAGTGTACAGTGAAACGCTGTTGTTTGAGACACACAAAAACGTGTCGGAGAAACACTCGTTTTATACAACCATCATTAAGTTAGTATATCGCGTGTTCTGAGACCACAAAAACACATAAATACAGTCGTACGCGCATAAACAACTCTCTCATTATACAACCATCAGTTAATGTTACAGTGAAATATCGCTGTTGTTCTGAGACACAAAAACAATAAATACAGTCGACCGCGCAGTAAACTTCTCAGTTATAAAACCAGTCATAATGTGTACAGTGAAATAATCGCTGTTGTTCTGAACACCAAAACAAAAATAAGTCGTACCGCGCAGTAAACACACTCGTTCATTATACAACATCAGTTAATGTGTACAGTGAAATAATCGCTGTTTGTTCTGAGACACACAAAACACATAAATACAGTCGTACGCCATAAACACACTCCGTCTCAGTTATACAAACAGTCATTAATGTGTACAGTGAAATAATCGCTGTTTGTTCTGAGATCCACACAAAACACATAAATACAGTTCGTACCGCGCAGTAAACACACTCCGTCTCAGTTATACAAACCAGTCAGTTAATGCTGTACAGTGAAATAATCGCTGTTTGTTCTGAGATCCACACAAAACACATAAATACAGTTCGTACCGCGCAGTAAACACACTCCGTCTCAGTTATACAAACCAGTCAGTTAATGCTGTACAGTGAAATAATCTGTTTGTTCTGAGATCCACAAAAACACATAAATACAGTTCGTACCGCGCAGTAAACACACTCCTTCTCAGTTATACAAACCAGTCAGTTAATGCTGTACAGTGAAATAATCGCTGTTTGTTCTGAGACCACACAAAACACTAAATACAGTCCGTACCGCGCAGTAAACACACTCCGTCTCAGTTATAAAAACCAGTCAGTTAATGTTGTACAGTGAAATAATCGCTGTTTGTTCTGAGATCCACACAAAACACATAAATACAGTTCGTACCGCGCAGTAAACACACTCCATCTCAGTTAACACAAACCAGTCAGTTAATGCTGTACAGTGAAATAATCGCTGTTTGTTCTGAGATCCACACAAAACACATAAATACAGTTCGTACCGCGCAGTAAACACACTCCGTCCAGTTATACAAACCAGTCAGTTAATGCTGTACAGTGAAATAATCGCTGTTTGTTCTGAGATCCATACAAACAATAAATACAGTTCGTACCGCGCAGTAAACACACTCCGTCTCAGTTATACAAACCAGTCGTTAATGCTGTACAGTGAAGTAATCGCTGTTTGTTCTGAGACCCACACAAAACACATAATACAGTTCGTACCGCGCAGTAAACACACTCCGTCTCAGTTATACAAACCAATCAGTTAATGCTGTACAGTGAAATAATCGCTGTTTGTTCTGAGATCCACACAAACACCATAAATACAGTCCGTACCGCGCAGTAAACACACTCCGTCTCAGTTATGCAAACCAGTCAGTTAATGTGTACAGTGAAATAATCGCTGTTTGTTCTGAGATCCACACAAAACACATAAATACAGTCCGTACCGCGCAGTAAACACCTCCGTCTCAGTTATACAAACCAGTCAGTTAATGTTTTACAGTAAATAATCGCTGTTTGTTCTGAGATCCACACAAAACACATAAATACAGTCGTACCGCGCAGTAAACACACTCCGTCTCAGTTATACAAACCAGTCAGTTAATGTTGTACAGTGAAATAATCGCTGTTTGTTCTGAGATCCACACAAAACACATAAATACAGTCCGTAACGCGCAGTAAACACACTCCGTCTCAGTTATACAAACCAGTCAGTTAATGCTGTACAGTGAAATAATCGCTGTTTGTTCTGAGATCACACAAAACACATAAATACAGTCCGTACCGGGCAGTAAACACACTCCGTCTCAGTTATACAAACCAGTCAGTTAATGTTGTACAGTGAAATAATCGCTGTTTGTTCTGAGATCCACACAAAACACTTTAAATACAGCCCGTACCGCGCAGTAAACACACTCCGTCTCAGTTATACAAACCAGTCAGTTAATGCTGTACAGTGAAATAATCGCTGTTTGATCTGAGATCCACACAAAACACATAATACAGATCGTACCGCGCAGTAAACACACTCCATCTCAGTTATACAAACCAGTTAGTTAATGCTGTACAGTGAAATTATCGCTGTTTTTTCTGAGATCCACCAAAACACATAAATACAGTTCGTACCGCGCAGTAAACACACTCCGTCTCAATTATACAAATCAATCAGTTAATGTTATACAGTGAAATAATCGCTGTTTTTTCTGAGATCCACACAAAACACATAAATACAGTCGTAACGCGCAGTAAACACACTCCGTCTCAGTTAGCAAACCAGTCAGTTAATGTTGTACAGTGAAATAATCGCTGTTTGATCTGAGATCCACACAAAACACATCAATACAGATCGTACCGCGCAGTAAACACACTCCATCTCAGTTATACAAACCAGTTAGTTAATGCTGTACAGTGAAATAATCGCTGTTTGTTCTGAGATACACACAAAACACATAAATACAGTTCGAACCGCGCAGTAAACACACTCAGTCTCAGTTACACAAACCAGTCAGTTAATGCTGTACAGTGAAATAATCGCTGTTTGTTCTGAGATCCACACAAAACACATAAATACAGATCGTACCGCGCAGTAAACACACTCCGTCTCAATTATACAAACCAATCAGTTAATGTTTACAGTGAAATAATCGCTGTTTGTTCTGAGATCCACACAAAACACATAAATACAGTTCGTACGCGCAGTAAACACACTGCGTCTCAATTATACAAACCAATCAGTTAATGTTATACAGTGAAATAATCGCTGTTTGTTCTGAGATCCACACAAAACACATAAATACAGTCCGTACCGCGCAGTAAACACACTCCTTTCTCAGTTATGCAAACCAGTCAGTTAATGCTGTACAGTGAAATAATCGCTGTTTGTTCTGAGATCCACACAAAACACATAAATAAGTTCGTACCGCGCAGTAAACACACTCCGTCTCAGTTATACAAACCATCAGTTAATGTTGTACAGTGAAATAATCGCTGTTTGTTCTGAGATCCACACAAAACACATAAATACAGTCCGTACCGCTCAGTAAACACACTCCGTCTCAGTTATACAAACCAGTCAGTTAATGTTGTACAGTGAAATAATCGCTGTTTGTTCTGAGATCCACACAAAACACATAAATACAGACCGTACCGCGCAGTAAACACACTCCGTCTCAGTTATACAAACCAGTCAGTTAATGCTGTACAGTGAAAATAATCGCTGTTTGTTCTGAGACCCACACAAAACACATAAATACAGTTCGTACCGCGCAGTAAACACACTCCGTCTCAGTTATACAAACCAGTCAGTTAATGCTGTACAGTGAAATAATCTCTGTTTGTTCTGAGATCCACATAAAACACATAAATACAGTTCGTACCGCGCAGTAAACACACTCCGTCTCAGTTATACAAACCAGTCAGTTAATGCTGTACAGTGAAATAATCGCTGTTTGTTCTGAGAACCACACAAAACACATAAATACAGTCCGTACCGCGCAGTAAACACACACCGTCTCAGTTATAAAAACCAGTCAGTTAATGTTGTACAGTGAAATAATCGCTGTTTGTTCTGAGATCCACACAAAACACATAAATACAGTTCGTACCGCGCAGTAAACACACACCATCTCAGTTACACAAACCAGTCAGTTAATGCTGTACAGTGAAATAATCGCTGTTTGTTCTGAGATCCACACAAAACACATAAATACAGTTCGTACCGCGCAGTAAACACACTCCGTCCCAGTTATACAAACCAGTCAGTTAATGCTGTACAGTGAAATAATCGCTGTTTGTTCTGAGATCCATACAAACAGATAAATACAGTTCGTACCGCGCAGTAAACACACTCCGTCTCAGTTATACAAACCAGTCAGTTAATGCTGTACAGTGAAGTAATCGCTGTTTGTTCTGAGACCCACACAAACCACATAAATACAGTTCGTACCGCGCAGTAAACACACATCCTTCTCAGTTATACAAACCAATCAGTTAACGCTGTACAGTGAAATAATCGCTGTTTGTTCTGAGATCCACACAAACCACATAAATACAATCCGTACCGCGCAGTAAACACACTCCGTCTCAGTTATGCAAACCAGTCAGTTAATGCTGTACAGTGAAATAATCGCTGTTTGTTCTGAGATCCACACAAAACACAAAATACAGTTCGTACCGCGCAGTAAACACACACCGTCTCAGTTATACAAACCAATCAGTTAATGTTGTACAGTGAAATAATCGCTGTTTGTTCTGCGATCCACACAAAACACATAAATACAGCCCGTACCGCTCAGTAAACACACTCCGTCTCTGTTATACAAAAACAGTCAGTTAATGTTGTACAGTGAAATAATCGCTGTTTGTTCTGAGATCCACACAAAACACATAAATACAGTCCGTACCGCGCAGTAAAACACTCTCCGTCTCAGTTATACAAACCAGTCAGTTAATGTTGTACAGTGAAATAATCGCTGTTTGTTCTGAGATCCACACAAAACACATAAATACAGTCCGTAACGCGCAGTAAACACACTCCGTCTCAGTTATACAAACCAGTCAGTTAATGCTGTACAGTGAAATAATCGCTGTTTGTTCTGAGATTCACACAAGACACATAAATACAGTCCGTACCGGGCAGTAAACACACTCCGTCTCGGTTATACAAACCAGTCAGTTAATGTTGTACAGTGAAATAATCGCTGTTTGTTCTGAGATCCACACAAAACACATAAATACAGTCCGTACCGCGCAGTAACCACACTCCGTCTCAGTTATACAAACCAGTCAGTTAATGTTGTACAGTGAAATAATCGCTGTTTGATCTGAGATCCACACAAAACACATCAATACAGATCGTACCGCGCAGTAAACACACTCCATCTCAGTTATACAAACCAGTCAGTTAATGTTGTACAGTGAAATAATCGCTGTTTGTTCTGAGATCCACACAAAACACATAAATACAGTCCGTACCGCTCAGTAAACACACTCCGTCTCAGTTATACAAACCAGTCAGTTAATGTTGTACAGTGAAATAATCGCTGTTTGTTCTGAGATCCACACAAAACACATAAATAGAGACCGTACCGCACAGTAAACACACTCCGTCTCAGTTATACAAACCAGTCAGTTAATGCTGTACAGTGAAATAATCGCTGTTTGTTCTGAGATCCACACAAAACACATAAATACAGTTCGTACCGCGCAGTAAACATACTCCTTCTCAGTTATACAAACCAATCAGTTAATGCTGTACAGTGAAATAATCGCTGTTTGTTCTGAGATCCACACAAAACACATAAATACAGTTCGTACCGCGCAGTAAACACACTCCGTCTCAGTTATACAAACCAGTCAGTTAATGCTGTACAGTGAAATAATCTCTGTTTTTTCTGAGATCCACATAAAACACATAAATACAGTTCGTACCGCGCAGTAAACACACTCCGTCTCAGTTATACAAACCAGTCAGTTAATGCTGTACAGTGAAATAATCGCTGTTTGTTCTGAGAACCACACAAAACACATAAATACAGTCCGAACCGCGCAGTAAACACACTCCGTCTCAGTTATAAAACCAGTCAGTTAATGTTGTACAGTGAAATAATCGCTGTTTGTTCTGAGATCCACACAAAACACATAAATACAGTTCGTACCGCGCAGTAAACACACTCCATCTCAGTTACAAAACCAGTCAGTTAATGCTGTACAGTGAAATAATCGCTGTTTGTTCTGAGATCCACACAAAACAATAAATACAGTTCGTACCGCGCAGTAAACACACTCCGTCTCAGTTATACAAACCAGTCAGTTAATGTTGTACAGTGAAATAATCGCTGTTTGATCTGAGATCCACACAAAACAATCAATACAGATCGTACCGCGTAGTAAACACACTCCATCTCAGTTATACAAACCAGTTAGTTAATGCTGTACAGTGAATTATCGCTGTTTTTTCTGAGATCCACTCAAACACATAAATACAGTTCGTACGCGCAGTAAACACACTCCGTCTCAATTATACAAATCAATCAGTTAATGTTATACAGTGAATAATCGCTGTTTTTTCTGAGATCCACACAAAACACATAAATACAGTCGTACGCGCAGTAAACACACTCCGTCTCAGTTATGCAAACCAGTCAGTTATTGCTGTACAGTGAAATAATCGCTGTTTGTTCTGAGATCCACACAAACACATAATACAGTTCGTACCGCGCAGTAAACACACTCCGTCTCAGTTATACAAACCAATCAGTTATGTTGTACAGTGAAATAATCGCTGTTTGTTCTGAGATCACACAAAACACATAATACAGTCCGTACCGCTCAGTAAACACACTCCGTCTCGTTATACAAACAGTCAGTTAATTTTGTACAGTGAATAATCGCTGTTTGTTCTGGATCACACAAAACACATAAATAGAGACGTACCGCGCAGTAAACACACTCCGTCTCAGTTATACAACCAGTCAGTTAATGCTGTACAGTGAAATAATCGTGTTTGTTCTGAGACCCACAAAACACATAAATACAGTTCGTACCGCGCAGTAAACACCCGTCTCAGTTATACATTCCAATCAGTTAATGTTGTACAGTGAATAATCGCTGTTTGTTCTGAGATCCACACAAAACACATAAATACAGTTCGTACCGCGCAGTAAACACACTCCGTCTCAGTTATCAAACCAGTCAGTTAATGCTGTACAGTGAAATAATCGCTGTTTGTTCTGAGATCCACACAAACCACATAAATACAGTTCGTACCGCGCAGTAAAACACACTCCGTCTCAGTTATACAAACCAGTCAGTTAATGCTTGTACAGTGAATAATCGCTGTTTGTTCTGAGATCCACACAAAACACATAAATACAGTTCGTACCGCGCAGTAAACACACTCCGTCTCAGTTATACAAACCATCAGTTAATGTTGTACAGTGAAATAATCGCTGTTTGTTCTGAGATCCACACAAACACATAAATACAGTCCGTACCGCGCAGTAAACACACTCCGTCTCGTTATACAAACCAGTCAGTTAATGTTGTACAGTATCGCTGTTTGTTCTGAGACCACACAAAACACATAAATACAGTCGTACCGCGCAGTAAACACACTCCGTCTCAGTTATACAAACCAGTCAGTTAATGCTGTACAGTGAAATAATCGCTGTTTGTTCTGAGATCCACACAAAACACATAAATACAGTCCGTACCGGCAGTAAACACACTCCGTCTCGGTTATACAAACCAGTCAGTTAATGTTGTACAGTGAAATAATCGCTGTTTGTTCTGAGATCCACACAAAACACATAAATACAGTCCGTACCGCGCAGTAAACACACTCCGTCTCAGTTATACAAACCAGTCAGTTAATGTTGTACAGTGAAATAATCGCTGTTTGATTGAGATCCACACAAAACACATCAATACAGATCGTACCGTGCAGTAAACACACTCCATCTCAGTTATACAAACCAGTTAGTTAATGCTGTACAGTGAAATAATCGCTGTTTGTTCTGAGATCCACACAAAACCACATAAATACAGTCGTTACCGCGCAGTAAACACACTCCGTCTCAGTTATCAAACCATCAGTTAATGTGTACAGTGAAATAATCGCTGTTTGTTCTGAGATCCACACAAAACACATAAATACAGTTCGTACCGCGCAGTAAACACACCCGTCTCAAGTTTACAAACCAATCAGTTAATGTTGTACAGTGAAATAATCGCTGTTTGTTCTGAGATCCACACAAAACACATAAATACAGACCGTACCGCCAGTAAACACACTCCGTCTCAGTTATACAAACCAGTCAGTTAATGTTGTACAGTGAAATAATCGCTGTTTGTTCTGAGATCCACACAAAACACATAAATACAGTTCGTACCGCGCAGTAAACACACTCCGTCTCAGTTATACAAACCAATCAGTTAATGTGTACAGTGAAATAATCGCTGTTTGTTCTGAGATCCAACACAAAACACATAAATACAGTTCGTACGCGCAGTAAACACACCTCGTCTCATTATACAAACCATCAGTTAATGTTAGTACAGTGAAATAATCGTGTTTGTTCTGAGATCCACACAAAACACATAAATACAGTCCGTACCGCGCAGTAAACACACTCCTCTCAGTTATGACAAACCAGTCAGTTAATGCTGTCAGTGAAATAATCGCTGTTTGTTTGAGATCCACACAAAACACATAAATACAGTCGTACCGCGCAGTAAACACACTCCGTCTCAGTTATAAAACCATCAGTTAATGTTGTACAGTGAAATAATCGCTGTTTGTTCTGAGATCCACACAAAACACATAAATACAGTCGTACCGCGCAGTAAACACACTCCATCTCAGTTATACAAACCAGTCAGTTAATGTTGTACAGTGAATAATCGCTGTTTGTTCTGAGATCCACACAAAACAATAAATACAGCCGTACCGCGCAGTAAACACACTCCGTCTCAGTTATACAAACCAGTCAGTTAATGCTGTACAGTGAATAATCGCTGTTTGTTCTGAGACCCACACAAACACATAAATACAGTTCGTACCGCGCAGTAAACACACTCCGTCTCAGTTATACAAACCAATCAGTTAACGCTGTACAGTGAAATAATCGCTGTTTGTTCTGAGATCCACAAAACCACATAAATACAGTCCGTACCGCGCAGTAAACACACTCCGTCTCAGTTATGCAAACCAGTCAGTTAATGCTGTACAGTGAAATAATCGCTGTTTGTTCTGAGATCCACACAAAACACATAAATACAGTTCGTACCGCGCAGTAAACACACACCGTCTAAGGTTATACAAACCAATCAGTTAATGTTGTACAGTGAAATAATCGCTGTTTGTTCTGAGATCCACACAAAACACATAAATACAGACCGTACCGCTCAGTAAACACACTCCGTCTCTGTTATACAAACCAGTCAGTTAATGTTGTACAGTGAATAATCGCTGTTTGTTCTGAGATCCACACAAATCACATAAATACAGTCCGTACCGCGCAGTAAACACTCTCCGTCTCAGTTATACAAACCAGTCAGTTAATGTTGTACAGTGAAATAATCGCTGTTTGTTCTGAGATCCACACAAAACACATAAATACAGTCCGTAACGCGCAGTAATCACACTCCGTCTCAGTTTCAAACCAGTCAGTTAATGTTATACAGTGAAATAATCGCTGTTTGTTCTGAGATCCACACAAAACACATAAATACAGTCCGTACCGCGCAGTAAACACACTCCGTCTCACTTTGCAAACCAGTCAGTTAATCCTGTACAGTGAAATAATCGCTGTTTGTTCTGAGATCCACACAAAACACATAAATACAGATCGTACCGCGCAGTAAACACACTCCGTCTCAGTTATACAAACCAGTCAGTTAATGCTGTACAGTGAAATAATCTCTGTTTGTTCTGAGATCCACATAAAACACATAAATACAGTTCGTACCGCGCAGTAAACACACTCCGTCTCAGTTATACAAACCAGTCAGTTAATGCTGTACAGTGAAATAATCGCTGTTTGTTCTGAGAACCACACAAAACACATAAATACAGTCCGTAACCGCGCAGTAAACACACTCCGTCTCAGTTAATAAAACCAGTCAGTTAATGTTGTACAGTGAAATAATCGCTGTTTGTTCTGAGATCCACACAAAACACATAAATACAGTTCGTACCGCGCAGTAAACACACTCCATCTCAGTTACAAAACCAGTCAGTTAATGCTGTACAGTGAAATAATCGCTGTTTGTTCTGAGACCACACAAAACACATAAATACAGTTCGTACCGCGCAGTAAACACACTCCGTCTCAGTTATACAAACCAATCAGTTAATGCTGTACAGTGAATAATCGCTGTTTGTTCTGAGACCACACAAAACACATAAATACAGTTCGTACCGCGCAGTAAACACACTCCGTCTAGTTATACAAACCATCATTTAAAGCTGTACAGTGAATAATCGCTGTTTGTTTGAGACCACACAAAACACATAAATACAGTCCGAACCGCCAGTAAACACACTCCGTCTCAGTTATCAACCAGTCAGTTAATGTGTACAGTGAAATAATCGCTGTTTGTTCTGAGATCCACACAAAACACATAAATACAGTTCGTACCGCGCAGTAAACCACCCGTCTCAGTTAACAAACCATCAGTTAATGTTGTACAGTGAAATAATCGCTGTTTGTTCTGAGATCCACACAAAACAATAAATACAGTCCCGTACCGCGCAGTAAACACACTCCGTCTCGTTATACAAACCAGTCAGTTAATGTGTACAGTGAAATAATCGCTGTTTGTTCTGAGATCCACACAAAACACATAAATACAGTCCGTACCGCGCAGTAAACACCTCCGTCTCAGTTATACAAACCATCAGTTAATGTGTACAGTGAAATAATCGCTGTTTGTTCTGAGATCCACACAAAACACATAAATACAGTCGTACCGCGCAGTAAACACACTCCTCTCAGTTACAAACCAGTCAGTTAATGCTGACAGTGAAATAATCGCTGTTTGTTCTGAGATCACACAAAACACATAAATACAGTCGTACCGCGCAGTAAACAACACCCGTCTCGTATACAAACCATCAGTTAATGTGTACAGTGAAATAATCGCTGTTTGTTCTGAGATCCACACAAAACACATAAATACAGTCGTACCGCGCAGTAAACACACTCCGTCTCAGTATACAAACCAGTCAGTTAATGTTGTACAGTGAAATAATCGCTGTTTGTTCTGAGATCCACACAAAACACATAAATACAGTCCGTACCGCCAGTAAACACACTCCGTCTCAGTTATACAAACCAGTCAGTTAATGTTGTACAGTGAAATAATCGCTGTTTGTTCTGAGATCCACACAAAACACATAAATACAGTCCGTACGCGCAGTAAACACACTCCGTCTCAGTTTATACAAACCAGTCAGTTAATGTGTACAGTGAAATAATCGCTGTTTGTTCTGAGATCCACACAAAACACATAAATACAGTCCGTACGCGCAGTAAACACACTCCTCTCGTATACAAACCAGTCAGTTAATGTGTACAGTGAAATAATCGCTGTTTGTTCTGAGATCCACACAAAACACATAAATACAGTCCGTACCGCGCAGTAAACACACTCCGTCTCGTTATACAAACCAGTCAGTTAATGTTGTACAGTGAAATAATCGCTGTTTGTCTGAGATCCACACAAAACACATAATACAGATCGTACCGCGCAGTAAACACACTCCATCTCAGTTATACAAACCATTAGTTAATGCTGTACAGTGAAATTATCGCTGTTTTTTCTGAGATCCACCAAAACACATAAATACAGTTTACCGCGCAGTAAAACACACTCCGTCTCAATTATACAAATCAATCAGTTAATGTTATACAGTGAAATAATCGCTGTTTTTTCTGAGATCCACACAAAACACATAAATACAGTTCGTACAGCGCAGTAAAACACACTGCGTCTCAATTATACAAACCAATCAGTTAATGTTATACAGTGAAATAATCGCTGTTTGTTCTGAGATCCACCAAAACACATAAATACAGTCCGTACGCCAGTAAACACACTCCGTCTCAGTTATGCAAACCAGTCAGTTAATGTGTACAGTGAAATAATCGCTGTTTGTTCTGAGATCCACACAAAACACATAAATACAGTTCGTTCCGCGCAGTAAACACACTCCTCTCAGTTATACAAACCAATCAGTTAATGTTGTACAGTGAAATAATCGCTGTTTGTTCTGAGATCCACACAAAACACATAAATACAGTCCGTACGCTCAGTAAACACACTCCGTCTCAGTTATACAACCAGTCAGTTAATGTTGTACAGTGAAATAATCGCTGTTTGTTCTGAGATCCACACAAAACACATAAATAAGAACGTACCGCACAGTAACACACTCCTTCTCGTTATACAAACCAGTCATTAATGTGTACAGTGAAATAATCGTGTTGTTCTGAGATCCACAAAACACATAATACAGTCGTACCGCGCAGTAACAACTCCTTCTCAGTTTACAACCATCGTTAATGCTGTACAGTGAAATATCGCTGTTTGTTCTGAGATCCACACAAAACACTAATACAGTCGTACCGCGCAGTAAACACACTCCGTCTCAGTATACAAACCAGTCTGTAATGCTGTACAGTGAATAATCTGTTTTTCTGAGATCCACATAAAACACATAAATACAGTTCGTACCGCGCAGTAAACACACTCCGTCTCAGTTATACAAACCATCAGTTAATGGTACAGTGAAATAATCGCTGTTTGTTCTGAGACCACACAAAACACATAATACAGTCGAACCGCGCAGTAAACACACTCCGTCTCATTATAAAACCAGTCATTAATGTTGTACAGTGAAATAATCGCTGTTTGTTCTGAGATCCACACAAAACACATAAATACAGTTCGTACCGCGCAGTAAACACACTCCTCTCAGTTACACAAACCAGTCAGTTAATGCTGTACAGTGAAATAATCGCTGTTTGTTCTGAGACCACACAAAACACATAAATACAGTTCGTACCGCGCAGTAAACACACTCCGTCTCAGTTATACAAACCAATCAGTTAATGTGTACAGTGAAATATCGCTGTTTGTTCTGAGATCCACACAAACACATAAATACAGTCCGTACCGCGCAGTAAACACACTCCGTCTCAGTTATAAACCAGTCAGTTATGTGTACAGTGAAATAATCGCTGTTGTTCTGAGATCCCACAAAACACATAAATACAGTTCGTACGCGCGTAACACACTCCGTCTCAGTTATACAAACCATCAGTTAATTGTACAGTGAAATAATCGCTGTTTGTTCTGAGATCCACACAAAACACATAAATCAGCCGTACCGCCAGTAAACCACTCCGTCTCAGTTATACAAACCAGTCAGTTAATGTGTACAGTGAAAAATCGCTGTTTGTTCTGAATCCACACAAAACACATAAATACAGTCGTACCGCGCAGTAAACACACTCCGTCTCAGTTATACAAACCAGTCAGTTAATGCTGTACAGTGAAATAATCGCTGTTTGTTCTGAGATCCACACAAAAACATAAATACAATTCGTACCGCGTTGTAAACACACTCCGTCTCAGTTATACAAACCAATCAGTTAATATTGTACAGTGAAATAATCGCTGTTTGTTCTGAGATCCACACAAAACACATAAATACAGCCCGTACCGCGCAGTAAACACACTCCTTCTCAGTTATGCAAACCAGTCAGTTAATGCTGTACAGTGAAATAATCGCTGTTTGTTCTGAGATCCACACAAAACACATAAATACACTGTGTGGGCAGAACGAAGAATTTGTGAGTGTTAAACATTGTGGTACATATAGTAACCACTGGGCTATCATTTCCAAATCGTAAACCAGGTAAAATGCACAGACACATTTTTGCACAAAAACTTATTTTTGTCACATTATTTACTCTATAATGCGATTTGTTTTGCAGTGTCACGTTTAGCTACAATAAGCTGCGTACAGCAATGTAGGAATGTAGAGGGATGGTTGGGCCTGAGAGCCTAAAGTTTAGACACAGTGTGTGAATATATGTGTCTGTACCTATCGAATGTGATGTACACAGTTTTAGTGTACGTACGAGATTTCAGGCCTTCGCTGTGCTGTTGTTGAGAGCTTTGTTCTTACGTTATGCCGAAACTTCGGTAAAAAACCAACCCAAGCCTCGCATATATAAAGTCAGGTAATTTCAGACTCGTCAGCCATTTCAATCCACGTTATAACTTTACACACTGTAATAATTTCTGTATATACACTAACTGCTATAATTTCCAACACAAAGCACACACATGCCACATTCCTGGCCACAGTACATGTAGCCGGTACACACCGTTTGCTACTGTCACGTGCAGACAGTACACTGTTTGCTACTGTCACGTGCAGACAGTACACTAATTGCTAATTGACAGCGGGACTAAAAAAATAGTGCGTGGGAGTTGCTTGACAAATACAGGGACAGTAATAAACTGTTACATATATTTGTTGGTGTTCAAACAGGACAACTGAAGGAGGATCACTTTTACTAACATCATGACTGGTGCTTATACATCGCGGCTTATCGCACTGATGACACAGAATAAAGGTCAGCACTGAGCGTGATGACCTTCATTCTGTGTCAAGGCAGCCACACGTTCCAAAAGAACGCGTTATAACCTGAAGTTGATAAACTTTGAAATAAATATAACTTCCATTTATGTAAGAACCTCAGTTCCCATCGAGTGCGATTGGTAGAAACTGAAGACGTTTCAGCATCACCGTGTCTTTGTTTGCTTTCGCTGTGAGTGGATGATAACAAACAACATTCTGTGCCTACAGTACTCGTGACAACAACTGTAACATTTAACTGGAAAGTTTGAAGCTTGATACAAAACACTTATTTAATATATGTGTGGGGGTGAATTTCTGTAAACCAGTAGGGTGAATTTTGTAGAATGAATTTATCCGGCTCAAGACATAGCAAATTTCCTGTCTTGTGGGCCCGCGGTACTGAATATGTGGGTTACACATATTCGTAATTGTGTTGATTGGCTGAGCGACTGGTAACTTCTCAATTGAGCTAATTACCTACGTTTATTGTTCAGGGGTCGAGAGGCGGAAGTTGCATTGTACACTTCTGTGGACTTTTGTGGAGATGACTGCCTGAGGGAATCTGAAGTGCTCAGAAGTTAACGTGTCGTAGTTACATTGTGTACTTCTGTGGACTTTTGTGGAGATGACTGACGGAGGGAACTGAAGTGCTGAAGTTAACGTGTCGTAGTTACATTGTGTAATTGTGTGGACTTTTGTGGAGATGACTGACGGAGGGAAACTGAAGTGCTGAAGTTAACGTGTCGTAGTTACATTGTGTAATTGTGTGGACTTTTGTGGAGATGACTGACGGAGGGAAACTGAAGTGCTGAAGTTAACGTGTCGTAGTTACATTGTGTACTTGTGTGGACTTTTGTGGAGATGACTGACAGAGGGAAACTGAAGTGCTGAAGTTAACGTGTCGTAGTTACATTTTGTACTTGTGTGGACTTTTGTGGAGATGACTGACGGAGGGAACTGAAGTGCTGAAGTTAACGTGTCGTAGTTACATTGTGTACTTGTGTGGACTTTTGTGGAGATGACTGACAGAGGGAAACTGAAGTGCTGAAGTTAACGTGTCGTAGTTACATTTTGTACTTGTGTGGACTTTTGTGGAGATGCCTGACTGAGGGAAACTGAAGTGCTGAATTTAATGTGTCGTAGTTACATTTTGTACTTCTGTGGACTTTTGTGGAAATGACTGACTGAGGGAAACTGAAGTGCTGAATTTAACGTGTCGTAGTTACATTTTGTACTTGTGTGAACTTTTGTGGAGATGACTGACAGAGGGAAACTGAAGTGCTGAATTTAACGTGTCGTAGTTACATTTTGTACTTCTGTGGACTTTTTTGGAGATGACTGACAGAGGGAAACTGAACTGCTGAATTTAATGTGTCGTAGTTACAATGTGTACATCTGTGGACTTTTGTGGAGATGACTGACAGAAGGAAACTGAAGTGCTGAAGTTACCGTGACGTAGTTACATTGTGTATTTCTGTGGACTTTTTTGGAGATGAATGACGGAGGGAAACTGAAGTGCTGAAGTTAACGTGTCGTAGTTACATTTTGTACTTCTGTGGACTTTCCCGAGATTGAAGCCGGAAGTTTTCGTGGTGAAACCTGTGAATAACCGCTTTTGTTACAGACTGGCATAGATAGTTAATTTCTTACATGGTCAGAAAATAAAATACGTTTGTGTGTACAAGTTCACAATTGTATGTATATATGTATGTATGTATATATGTATGTATGTATGTATGTATGTATGTATGTTAACCATGTGTCTGAGATGTGAGTTCTGACGAATGAATTAAGTCGTATAGAAATTCGTAATATGACCCCCTGCGGTCTGTAAGTTATTCACGTTTCAGAGGAATGAATTGCCTCCATCTTCAGTACAAACCAGAAGATTGATGGAGCGATTTCCTCCAAAACATTAGAGACCAGAAACACTCTACCAGACTTCACGCTCTCACTTGTTCAACTAACCACCTGTCTGTTTACAGAGCAACACCAATGGTTCGTGTTACTTTCTGGCTGCAGTTGCTGCTTGTGGTTTTGATACTGCAGCAGTCAGCTGCAGTGTCTGATCAGTGCAGTGAACTGCAGAAAGAAATATCTCGTTTGAAGGTAGATATAATGAGTATAAGAGAACTGAAACGCAAGGACGAACTTCGGGCTGACAATTGTCATGTGAGTAGTTATATAAAGATATGCAGTATTTGCAAACTGCTCGTGTTATTAAGCAATACGTATGTTACTGTGTCTTGAGTACAAACATATATAATCTGTGCAGTTACAGCATTTGACTGTAACATTTGTGTAGTCAGAGATAAGGCTACAGTCAAAATAAGCGTTTTTCATACACAGCGCCAAAAAAGGCGAGAAGTATTTGGGTGTGGTTAACTAAATAACTAACTCCAAGTTTACAGTCCTCCTTGAGAAGGTAGTAGTTAGTCAGCTAGTCAAACTCTCCTTGTGTAATGTAGGTTTTCCTTCTAGTGAGCAGGAGTGCTCTTAGAAAACCTAGTTGGTTAGACGTGACCTGCGCTTGTCGTATATTTTGGGAATTAGGTAACGTGTGTCGCTATTAGTAGCGATACTTATTATAATTATGTAACGTATGTCTCTATTAGTAGCGATACTTATTATAATTATGTAACGTGTGTCGCTATTAGTAGCGACACTTATTATAATTATGTAACGTGTGTCGCTATTAGTAGCGATACTTATTATAATTATGTAACGTGTGTCGCTATTAGTAGCGATACTTATTATAATTCAGGTGCCAACACTCTGTTCTGCTTATCTAAGCTGACAGAGAAATTCCAGGACTATCAATTGAGAAGAAGTGAGGATAGGTTGCTAGACTCCGTCGTAGTTGTAAATAACTCTGTGTTGTACTATCGCTGTTTACTACAGTGGCTTCTATTTATACACAATTTTCTCCAAATAACATACACTTGTTGGCAATCTATTTACATGTATCCCAATATACAATGTTGCTAGCAGCTCCGGCCATCCCACACACTTGTGAAATATCAAAAGTGAAATATTTAAATGATTGTGTTATTATAATTTTCCAATAATTTCGAATTTAGTTAATTTCACTTTCGTTACAGTAAATCACTTTAGCTACCTCTCTCAATGAGGTTAGCACTGCAATTTGGTAATTATTACGTTGCCACCTAACTTGTTGCAGGATTAATGCAACCGTTAGCACTGTAATACCAAGGAATGGCTGTTCACACTTTATAATGCATTTTGTAAAAACTGTGGCATTAAAAAAAATTGTTACTCTTTACTAAAATGTTGCACTTATAAAATTCTTACACTTTCTTGCATTTCCTTGCCCTGCCGCGTAATTGTCGTTATACAAATAATTGTCATTAAACAATCACTGCCAAAACCCACAGCCGAAACACGTGTCTGCACTGTCCTAGCATCCCTATATAGAATCGATTAACGTCGATCTCAAGGGTGTGGTAGCTAATCACCTGACCATCAGATCTTAAAAGATAACCATTGAGAACCGTTTAAACGCCAAACATATCCATATATGGACTTCCCTACAAGCAAACAATCAAATATTTCAATATCCTTCAGTACCTAAGAAAGTTCTAACGTTTGCGTTCCTACGGCGGTGCAAATGCAAAATTCTTCCTCATCGTGTGTGTATGTGTGTGTGTGTGTGTGTGTGTGAATTGCGCAGAGCTGTTTTGCATTTATGTACAGTCTGTAAAAGAAGTAAAGGAGTGGAAATTTCCACGCAAATATACAAAATGTACAGTCTACCAGTAATATTTAGTTTTTCAACCAACAAATGCACATATAAATAAAATTTCACTACGCCCTACATAAGTTTCGGTCTCAATTTGGCCATCATCAGGGGCACTTTGCTAAGCACTTCACTGATCACCGTCCATTTGACACTGTTACTTGACTATTATTATGTTAATTAACATTAAGATGCACGGTGAACAAAACGTTAAACTAGTCTAAATGTAATTTATTACACTTGGATTTTAAGTAACGCGCAATTATTTTACACAACAATTTCACAACAGATCGCACAGTCTCCATCGTGAGTCACATCAGTTCCGTCCAAGTACTTGCATCCTATTTTTAACATACATTTCAATATCATAATTCCATCTTCGCTTAGGTCCTACCAGTGGTCCCTTTCCCTCAGGTTTCCCCACCAAACCCCTGTATTACACTCATCTCCGCCATAAATTCAGCATTCCCCGCCCATCACACTCTTCTTCATTTCAACACACAAATAATATTCGGTAAGCAGTGCAAATCATTAAGATCGTCATTATAATTTATAACGTAACGAAATGTTAAGTAGAACTGAAATTGTTTGAAATTGCATTAGTTTTGAAGGAAAGAGTGTTGCCAGTTACTTAGTAAGACATTTGTTACATGCGTTGTGTGTGTGTGATATAACGTTACAAGTACCTCTGTGTTGTTTGTATGTGTGTGATATAACGTTACAAGTACCTCTGTGTTGTTTGTATGTGTGTGATATAACGTTACAAGTACCTCTGTGTTGTTTGTGTGTGTGTGATATAACGATACAAGTACCTCTGTGTTGTTTCTATGTGTGTGATGTAACGTTACAAGTACCTCTGTGTTGTTTGTATGTGTGATATATAATGTTTCAAGTACCTCTGTGTTGTTTGTATGTGTGATATAACGATACAAGTACCTCTGTGTTGTTTGCAAATACAGGAACAGTTGCAGACTGGCCTAACAAAGACAGTGGATTCAATTAACCAGGCGGTACAAATACTGGTTGAGAAACAGGAACAACTGCAGACTACCAACGATGGCCTAACAAAGACAGTGGATTTAATTAACCACGCGGTACAAAAACTCTTTCAGAAACAGACACAGCTGCAGACTAACATCGATGGCCTAACAAAGAGAGTGGAATTACTGAACGAGATGTCACAATTGCTGTGTGATCTACCAAAAGATGTAAGTACATGTAAGATAAGAGCTGTCACAGTAAGTCGACTAAAGTACATTAGACAATCAACCACGTCAAACTTGGGTCAGACATCAAAGTTTCGGAGAACTATTCTACCACCATCATCGGTGTTACTTTTATATAATGGTCTTGCACCACATGTTTATATATACAGAGTTGTGTTAGCGATTTGCACCGGTTGAAAGTGTGAGTCGACTGCAGCGCCTGCAGATGTGTGCGGCCGGAAATTAATTGTGACGTTGGTAAACATAGCGATCTTGGGATTTGACTGACGAAATGTGGGAAACTGAGATACTTAGTGTTACATAGCGGTGAATATTGTATTGTTAATACGTACCGGCCTGCTTAGTTGTGTTGCACAAATTGTGCGTACCATTAAGTATAGTACAGTAAACTGTCTGTTACTGAGATACTTAGTGTTACATAGCGGTAAATAGTTTAGTGTTAGTACGTACCGGTCTGCTTAGCTTTGTTGCACAAATTGTGAATACCGTACAGCACAGTAAGCTGTGTGTTACTGAGATACTTTGTGTTACATAGCGCTGAGAAGTTTAGTGTTAATACTTAATGGCCTACTTAGCTGTGTTGCACAAATTGCGCGTACCGTACAGTACAGTAAGCTGTCTGTTACTGAGATGCTTAGTGTTACATTGTGGTGAATAGTTTAGTGTTAATACGTACCGGCCTGCTTAGATGTGTTACACAAATTGTGCGTAACGTACAGTACAGTAAGCTGTCTGTTACTGAGATACTTAGTGTTACATAGTGGTGAATAGTTTAGTGTTAATACGTACCGGCCTGCTTAGCTGTGTTACACAAATTGTGCGTACCGTACAGTACAGTAAGCTGTCTGTTACTGAGATACTTAGTGTTACATAGCGGTGAATAGTTTAGTGTTAATACGTACCGTCCTGATCAGCTGTTTTGCACAAATTGTGCGTACCGTACAGTACAGTAAGCTGTCTTTTACTGAGTTACTTAGTGTTACATTGTGGTGAATAGTTTAGTGTTAATACGTACCGGCCTGCTTAGATGTGTTACACAAATTGTGCGTACCGTACAATACAGTAAGCTGTCTGTTACTGAGATACTTAGTGTTACATTGTGGTGAATAGTTTAGTGTTAATACGTACCGGCCTGCTTGGATGTGTTACACAAATTGTGCGTACCGTACAGTACAGTATGCTGTCTGTTACTGAGTTACTTAGTGTTACATAGGGGTGAATAGTTTTGTGTTAATACGTACCGGCCTGCTTAGCTGTTTTGCACAAATTGTGCGTACCGTACAGTACAGTATGCTGTCTGTTACTGAGTTACTTAGTGTTACATAGGGGTGAATAGTTTAGTGTTAATACGTACCGGCCTGCTTAGCTGTGTTGCACAAATTGTGCGTACCGTACAGTACAGTAAGCTGTCTGTTACTGAGATACTTAGTGTTACATAGCGGTGAATAGTTTAGTGTTAATACGTACCGTCCTGCTTAGCTGTTTTGCACAAATTGTGCGTACCGTGCAGTACAGTAAGCTGTCTGTTACTGAGATATTTAGTGTTACATAGCGGTGAATAGTTTAGTGTTAATACGTACCGTCCTGCTTGGCTGTTTGCACAAATTGTGCGTACCGTACAGTACAGTAAGCTGTCTGTTACTGAGATACTTAGTGTTTCATAGCGGTGAATAGTTTAGTGTTAATACGTACCGTCCTGCTTAGCTGTGTTGCACAAATTGTGCGTACCGTACAGTACAGTAAGCTGTCTGTTACTGAGATACTTAGTGTTACATAGCGGTGAATAGTTTCGTGTTAATACGTACCGGCCTGCTTAGCTGTGTTGCACAAATTGTGCGTACCGTACAGTACAGTAAGCTGTCTGTTACTGAGATACTTAGTGTTACATAGCGGTGAATAGTTTAGTGTTAATACGTACCGGCCTGCTTAGCTGTGTTGCACAAATTGTGCGTACCGTACATTACAGTAAGCTGTCTGTTGTTACAGTTATTTTTGCTCATATCTGATTGTCGATATGTCATGTGTAGTTATTATGTGTCCTGGAACGTGACTTGGTTTATGGACATTTAGATATTATGTGAATTTAAGAATGCCCGCAGTTTGTAAGACCAAAGATTTACGTGAAACTGAGGTTTGGGGAACAGCGACCTTTATGATGACTAAACAATTTATAACGTAGGTCCTTGTTTCATTTCCACAAGAAATGCCTAACAATGTTTGTCATAAATCAAAAATTAAGAAGCCTCAGACACTAATATCTCTGTGATTTTCTTTTTATCCTTAAAATTGTTTTCGTTTGCAACTACAGCGCTGTTCGTAGTAAAGACTTATCGTTTTGTGCTGAAGCTACTGACCGTTGCTTTGTTTCAACAAAGTAACAAGTTCACAGAAGAGTTCTTAAACCTGCTTTCCTATTCTTCAGTCTTCTTGCCCACATATCTATATGTTATCTTGTTTCATTTTTGTGTTGAACTCCTTACGTCATAAGACACTGTGTACTGTAAACTGTAACAAGTCACATCAAAATTCCAACTGCCATCATGCATGTAACTGCCGTCTTACAAGCAATATTTTGCACACAATATCTTGGCACACTTTTTTTCTCGCTCCGTACCAAATTCCACTCGCCATGTTCCAACGGTCCATCAGTTATCACAATGAAACCGGCAGCTAAACAAATTGTTTGAACTGCCGGCTAATTATTTTACACCCTAAAAAACAAAATTACCTTTCAAAACGCACATATTTCCAAACAATCTATAACCACAAATAATTTCATGTCCTCACGTTAAGTATCCCAATTATAGCTGTGACGTCACAAGATCGTCAGTCCGCCATGTTGCCATTACATAGTGCAGTAAGTTAAAGTTATATGTTTGTAGTGTAATGCTACGGCATAGACTTCATACGAAGATTTGTGAAAGTCGGTCAGACGTTTAAAGTGTTGAAACGTGACAACACACACACAATTTTTAATTTTCAGTAACGGAAATTTAGCTTAAATTCAAGGACACAATTGGCGTTGTCAGTGTGTGGAAATTGGTTCTCGATTGATTGCTGTACTGGGAAAAAATCAGAAGATATATTTGTTTAGCTGATGAATACACAAGAATAAACTTCAGGAAGAGTAAATATGTGCCTGTACTTAATTAAGCACCGCACCATGAAGACGTATGGCGGAGTGCAGGCATATTTCCATGCAGTCTTGACCTCGAACCTAGATTGTGATAAGAAGAGGGATTCACGCCCCGGCCGCTTTTATTATTGGGAAAAATAAGGATACAGCTCATTTGGTCCATTCTGTCACACAAGAGAGTGCCTCTAGCCAATACATTTTTTTTACCGCAAGTTTTCATAAATTGTGGTACGCGTACCACTACTTGAACGCATAACATATTTTAACGGTAGGCGGCCGTAATAAAAATTGCAATAAGAAGGATACCAATTTTTAAAATTAAAGAAAATATAGCACATATAATATATGTGCTATTACCCAGCATTACCGCAGTCAGTCGGTCTTTCCAATTTCAGCGTTTTATTTCAATACAGAAAGCTGTTGGTGGTACACTGAAATTGTTATATTTCATGTAGTGGTAGGACTGTAAATATGTTAAAACGTCTATTGTACAGGTCTGCCGGTCTCTGCTTGGCGCTGCTAAGTCGGGAGACGTGGACAGTGTAAAGAGGTTCGTGAAATGTGACGCCAATGACAGCTGCACTGACCATGATGACCGCAGAAACACACCGCTGACATATGCTGCTAAAAAGGGCCATTTGGAGGTGGTGCGGGTGTTGCTGGAGGGCGGCGCTAACGTACACAGAACTGATGTTATTCGGAATACCGCTCTGCATGAAGCAGCCTGGAATGGACGTCTGGATATATGCCGTCTGTTGCTGGACTGGGGAGCGAAGGTGAATGCTCTGAACGATTGGCAACACACTGCACTGCGTTATGCGGCATATGTGGGACATTTGTCAGTGGTGAAGCTGCTTGTGGAGAGGGGAGCAGATGTTAGTGTGAAGGATGACAACGGTCGGAAGGCGAGTGAAGTGGCGCGGAGTGAAGGAAAGAAAGATGTGGCAGATTGGCTGGACTCTGTAAGACGTGGCTAAGGAGAGTTAACTGTATAAAGCGCAGTGGTAACTATATGTACCGAACATTGTAGATGTCTGCATTCAGGCCACACAATGTATTATTACGGCTTTCTACAATTCCCACAATAAATAACCTTTATATCCCACAACTCACATCACAATTCACTCAGAACTTTCGCACCATGGCAGAGAGAGTGCAGATCGCCGCTAACGCAATTTGCCATGAGCTCGGTTCAGTGCGTTTTACGAGTACTGTGATGTATTGCGTGGAATATCGTGTTTAACTACGTATATTAAGTGTGTTACGTAAGTCGGAGGGAAGTGACTGGAATGTTACTATACTAATAGCTATTTATCTGTGTGTAGCAAGGACAAATCATTTGTTCTAAGTCCAACAGCCAGCTGCCCTTCGCTACAATCAAACCTAGATCTTCTGATCTATAATCAGTAAAGTCATGACTACAATCCCGGTCCATTCCAGTTCATTTGGTGAAAAACAAGGAACGTGACAGTAAAACTTATTCACAAATTTAAGGAAGTCTTAACAGCCCCTCCCTTCTTTACCCTACTTAGGGGATGACGGCTGCCATCGTCTCTGGTTCCTTATTGTGCTTGCAATGCTCCGCAGGTGCAATGCGGTAACCAAGCAGTGTGCAAAACAACGACAGTACGAAGTCTTCCAAATACAATCAAACAAACATTTAATAAGCACTAAAACACAAAAGAATAACAATTTAACAATTTCATACACCAAATACACACGATATCTGTTTACACAACGTAAAGCCCTGAAAATAATCGGACAGTCTCAATAAAACCAAATAATAACTCAACATTCACCCTCTTGCCTTACCCGCCGGAGCAAAGTAGCCAAACAGAATTTTGAAATACAAAGACCTAAACAGAATTTCTCCTATTTCTCCGACGGTCCGTAAGCAACTGACTTGACTCTGTTAGAAGCCATCAGGTCTCTCCTTCCTAAAAACAGGAAAGGGAAAGTCACGTGGGAGATGGAATCATGGAAAACGGAGAGGGGTAGAATAGAGAAAGAGAGGATAACGGCTTTGTACGTACTACGATCCATCTGTACACACATGGCTCAAGTCTGTCTGAGTTAATTTACAGGTTGTCCTTTTTATTGTGTCCCTGAACACAGTAGCCTTATCACATTGAATGCCCTACCTCCGCCGGGACGTCCCGTTACATATGCCGTGTTCAAGGTCACGACGGGACAGACGCTGTGTATTAGTGAGTGTCTAATTTTGTACCTGACTGCCAGCGTTCGGTTATGTTGATATGACACAGTGCATAACAGAAGACAAGAGACACTGCCTTGTGGAATTTCGTTAGGCGTGTGTGTGAATATGTATATATATATATATGTATATATATATTTACAAAATTGCTCTATATAGACTTTCCAGTATACGGCAATCTGTGGTGCTGAGAATGGTGCTAATGAACGTTTCAGCAGCACAAGTCGACAGAAAGTTCCTGACCAGCTACTTTGCTGTCATCTTCTACAGGTGCCTGCCACAGACAATCTCAGTGCAACTTACCTGAGCTACATGCAAACCAGTTTGTGCCAAGAACGCAGAACTGAGTTTCTCATACACATGTAAGAACAGTTTATAACGCTGACCAAAATTCAGGTTTGAAACCCACAAACTTCACATCATAGGATGCTGCTTTTGAGTCATTATTTGTAAGTAAGGTTCTCTAGAATGCCATTTTGTGAGGAATGTTTTTAAGTAAGTTTCGCTACACTGCTGCCTTGTGAGGCATGTTCTGTAAGTGAAGTTCCCTAGACAGCTGCTTTGTGAGGCATGTTCTGTAGGTAAGGTTCCATAGAATGCTATTTTGTGAGGAATGTTCTGTAAATGAAGTTCTCTAGACTGCTGCTTTGTGAGGTATGTTCCGTAAGTAAGTTTCTCTACACTGCTGCTTTGTGAGGCATGTTCTGTAAGTAAAATTCCCTAGACAGCTGCTTTGTGAGGCATGTTCTGTAGGTAAGGTTCCATAGAATGCTACTTTGTGAGGAATGTTCTGTAAGTGAAGTTCTCTAGACTGCTGCTTTGTGAGGTATGTTCTGTAAGTAAGTTTCTCTACACTGCTGCTTTGTGAGGCATGTTTTGTAAGTGAAGTTCCCTAGACAGCTGCTTTGTGAGGCATGTTCTGTAGGTAAGGTTCCATAGAATGCTACTTTGTGAGGAATGTTCTGTAAGTGAAGTTCTCTAGACTGCTGCTTTGTGAGGTATGTTCTGTAAGTAAGTTTCTCTACACTGCTGCTTTGTGAGGCATGTTCTGTAAGTGAAGTTCCCTAGACAGCTGCTTTGTGAGGCATGTTCTGTAGGTAAGGTTCCATAAAATGCTACTTTGTGAGGAATGTTCTGTAAGTGAAGTTCTCTAGACTGCTGCTTTGTGAGGTATGTTCTGTAAGTAAGGTTCCTAGACTGCTGCTTTGTGAGGTATGTTCTGTAAGTAAGGTTCCTAGAATGCTGCTTTGTGAGTCATGTTCTGTAAGTAAGATACTCTAGACTGCTGATTTTAAGGCATGTTCCGTAATTAATGTTCCCTAGACTGCTGCTTTAGAGGCATGTTCTGTAAGTAAGGTTCTCTAGAATGGTGCCTTGTGAGGCATGTTCTGTAAGTAAGGTTACCTAGACTGCCGCTTTGTGAGCCTTTTTTTTTTTAGAGAAAGAAAGCTTTATTATCATATTACAGGTACAAAATTCTTAACATAAACTTTTTTTTCCAGCCTTTCCATTTACCATCGTTCCTACTTCTCTACGTATGTGGAATCTTTTCCCCTGATCACTAAGTATTTACGTGACAGTCAACAATTGATAGAAGTGGTGAAAAATTACATATTAGCATAAGAAAACCCTACCTCTCTTCCAGCTGTACTCACAGCATGCAGTGTTTGGGCCGTTTGTGTTTATATATTTTGTGCCATCTGTTCAGATCATTAAGCTTATATTGTCCGATAGCTCCTACCATCGGATTTGGATGTAGGCAACATTTAGCGTAAAAACGTTCAGCTATTCTTCGGACATAGGTTTGTATTGTTTCAACTCCCAAGGTTGCTAGAAGGTGGGATATGGGCGATCCACGTGGGGCATTGGCGATGACTCTCATACATTTATTTTGAACAACCTCCAGTTTACGGAATGTCGAGTTACTTTTTGAGCAATACGTCGGCGCCACATGTGTCAGTGTTGATCTGATGACAGCCTTGTAGATTTGCAGTTTCGTGCCGACCGATAGTGTAGAATCCTTTGCTAGAACAGGGAATATTTGCACCAGAATGCCTATCGCCATTTTGTTTAAACGTCTTTCTTTATTTTCATGTAGATATACACTGATAAACATCAAAGGCTTTATGGATAGATACAGTTGTTCCATTAACCAACTGCCTATGTAACTATGTAACTAAAAATCATCCAACCGATACGTACAATGGAAAAACAACCTCTTTGTAACTGTAGTGAAAAATCTACATAAAAACACTACCTATTGTATTAGTCTAATTACAACAATCCATGTTTAGTCCTTTTATACATGTAGCGTTTGTACATGGTGTGTAAGTCAGACTTCTCGTAGCGGCCTATGTTCGCCACGAGTGGATTTATATGGACTGAACACTGAGCGTAAATCGAGCAAAGATATGAAGGAGGTGTGCTGGGAGTTGTTCGATGTCTGCTGTGCGGTGGAGATCCTTGATAGGTGTACACCTCGGAGCATGTAGCATAATTCTCAAACATTTGTTCTGCAGTACTTGTAGTTGGTTGTAGGCGGAGTCGCTGATGGAGCACCATACTGGGGCTGCGTAAGATATTATGGATCGAATAGAGGTTGTATAGAGGAGGAGCTTCGTTGATGTTGTTAGTGTAGATTCCTTGCTGAGGAGAGGGAAGTGCTTAATGAGAATCCTGAGTGCTTTGCCAATCTGACACTTAATATGCGGTGAGTAGTTTAATGTGGTCGTGAGCCGTAGACCGCGGTGAGTAGTTTAATGTGGTCGTGAGCCGTAGACCGCGGTGAGTAGTTTAATGTGGTCGTGAGCCGTAGACCGCGGTGAGTAGTTTAATGTGGTCGTGAGCCGTAGACCGCAGTGAGTAGTTTAATGTGGTCGTGAGCCGTAGAACGCGGTGAGTAGTTTAATGTGGTCGTGAGCCGTAGACCGCGGTGAGTAGTTTAATGTGGTCTTGAGCCGTAGACCGCGGTGAGTAGTTTAATGTGGTCGTGAGCCGTAGACCGCGGTGAGTAGGTTAATGTGGACGTGAGCCGTAGACCGCGGTGAGTTGTTTAATGTGGTCGTGAGCCGTAGACCGCGGTGAGTAGTTTAAAGTGGTCGTGAGCCGTAGACCGCGTTGAGTAGTTTAATGTGGCCGTGAGCCGTAGACCGCGGTGAGTAGTTTAATGTGGTCTTGAGCCGTAGACCGCGGTGAGTAGTTTAATGTGGCCGTGAGCAGTAGACCGCGGTGAGTAGTTTAATGTGGTCGTGAGCCGTAGACCGCGGTGAGTAGTTTAATGTGGTCGTGAGCCGTAGACCGCGGTGAGTAGTTTAATGTGGTCGTGAGCCGTAGACTGCGGTGAGTAGTTTAATGTGGTCGTGAGCCGTAGACCGCGGTGAGTAGTTTAATGTGGTCGTGAGCCGTAGACCGCAGTGAGTAGTTTAATGTGGTCGTGAGCCGTAGAACGCGGTGAGTTTTATGTGGTCGTGAGCCGTAGACCGCGTGTGTAGTTTAATGTGGTCGTGAGCCGTAGACCGCGGTGAGTAGTTTAATGTGGTCGTGAGCCGTAGACCGCGGTGAGTAGTTTAATGTGGTCGTGAGCCGTAGACCGCGGTGAGTAGTTTAATGTGGTCGTGAGCCGTAGACCGCGGTGAGTAGTTTAATGTGGTCGTGAGCCGTAGACCGCGTGTGAGTAGTTTAATGTGGCCGTGAGCCGTAGACCGCGGTGAGTAGTTTAATGTGGCGTGAGCCGTAGACCGCGGTGAGTAGTTTAATGTGGTCGTGAGCCGTAGACCGCGGTGAGTAGTTTAATGTGGTCGTGAGCGTAGACCGCGGTGAGTAGTTTAATGTGGTCGTGAGCCGTAGACCGCGGTGAGTAGTTTAATGTGGTCGTGAGCCGTAGACCGCGGTGAGTAGTTTAATGTGGTCGTGAGCCGTAGACCGCGGTGAGTAGTTTAATGTGGTCGTGAGCCGTAGACCGCGGTGAGTAGTTTAATGTGGTCGTGAGCCGTAGACCGCGTGAGTAGTTTAATGTGGTCGTGAGCCGTAGACCGCGGTGAGTAGTTTAATGTGGTCGTGAGCCGTAGACCGCGGTGAGTAGTTTAATGTGTTGTGAGCCGTAGACCGCGGTGAGTAGTTTAATGTGGTCGTGAGCCGTAGACCGCGGTGAGTAGTTTAATGTGTCGTGAGCCGTAGACCGCGGTGAGTAGTTTAATGTGTGTCGTGAGCCGTAGACCGCGGTGAGTAGTTTAATGTGGCGTGAGCCGTAGACCGCGGTGAGTAGTTTAATGTGGTCGTGAGCCGTAGACCGCGGTGAGTAGTTTAATGTGGTCCGTGAGCCGTAGACCGCGGTGAGTAGTTTAATGTGGCCGTGAGCCGTAGACCGCGGTGAGTAGTTTAATGTCGTTGTGAGCCGTAGACCGCGGTGAGTAGTTTAATGTGGTCGTGAGCCGTAGACCGCAGTGAGTAGTTTAATGTGTCGTGAGCCGTAGACCGCAGTGAGTAGTTTAATGTCGTGGAGCCGTGAGCCGCGGTGGTAGTTAAGTGGCCTGTGCAGATACTTTACTTCGGAAGTCCAGGGAATCGACATTCCTTCCAGTCGGAGGGGAGGTGGGTGAACCGGACGGCGTTTGGTAAATAGAATGGCTTCTGTTTTGTCCATATTTACTTTGAGTCTCCATAATGTGAAGTAGGAAGTAAACCGTGTAATGGCGTGTGACAGACGGCGAGCAATAGTGGCAGGGCGCCATGATTGAGAAAAAAGTGCCGTATCATCGGCAAACATAGCAGTTTGGACGTAGGAGGTTTTTGGGAAATCCGACGTGTATAGAGTGAAGAGAACAGGGGACATGACTGCTCCCTGAGGGGAGCCCGGCCATAATTGTTTGACATGTGGATGTGAATCCCTCAATGGTAAAGGAGAACGTCCTGTCGGATAGATAAGATTTGAGGAATTGTATGAGGTATGTCGGGAATTGATATTTTATTAATTTGTAGAGCAGCCCTTTCGCCCAGACTGTGTCGAACGCTTTTTCGATGTCCAGTAGGGCCAGTCCTGTATGTTTACGCATATTGTATCCATGTGTAATGTTCTCCGTAAGCCGGGCTAATTGCATTGTTGTGGAGTGCTTCTTTCTGAAGCCAAACTTTTCTTTCGGTATTATTCTTTCTTTGTTAGCATGCCGGACCAGTCTTGTTTTCACTATCCTTTCCATGATCTTGCTGAGTGCGGGTAGTAGACTGATTGGGCGATACGAATGTGGGTCGGAGGGTTGTTTTTTCCGTTTTGGAATTGCCGAAACCTCCGCGTGTTTCCATGCAGTCGGGAAGCATCCTATGCGGAGTAAAGCATTATAGAGAGATGTCAAGAGTCGAATCGCAGTAGGTGATAGTTGTCGGAGAAGCGTGTTATAATTTTGTCGTTGCCTGGCGCCTGGCCGGATTTAAGTTTCCGAATAATACGGTACACTTCCGTATGATCGATTTGTGGATGATCTTTGATACTTCGTTCTGCACGTTTCGAAGAAAGCGTCCACTGTTTGCTTCACAAGTCGCCCGTGGAGGTCGTCGTTTTCCGGTATAGTATCCTATGGTTGCTAGCGAAGTGTCCTGCCAAAAGTTCCCCTTTATCCTCAACTTTGTAGTGTTGTTTGTCTAGGTGTGTTAACGGTGGGATTGGGCTTCTCTTCTTTGTGAAGTAACGCGTAATTTTCCACAGGGCTTAGAATTTGGTTGCAGTGTACGTAAAAAGGTTGTCCATTTAGCATTACGGAGTTGTGTTAGGCGTGTCGCAATTATTTTATTTAGTAGCGTAAGCCCTGCATATAACATTTGGTGCCGCGTAAGTTGAAATCGCCTCCGAACGTAGTTTCGTATCTTAATGAGATTATCGAGCGCCGGTGGTAGCTGGAGTTGTCTTGCAGTATATGTGCGCATGGGCATAGCAGAAGTCGCTGCTGACAGCACTGCTGATGTGAATTCGTGAATCGCGTTAGTTACGTCCCTCTCATCCTGGAGTTGTACTACTACTGGCAGGCGAGCGTCCAAGTTATGTCTATAGGCGTTTCAATTTGCTTTGCCGTAATCGAAATGGAAGAGTTGTTCCGTTGCTTGTTGGGTAAAATGAATTTTACTAACCACTGGGTTATGGTCCGATGACATGCAGGGAACAGAGTGTGGGTACGGGTTAAGCAACAGCCGTACCCCAAGGCTAAATCTAGTACATTCGCTTGTCCTCTCGTATTTACGTACGTTGCATGATCAGGTGCGTAGATGTTTACTCCATATTAAATTACGTTATAGACCAACTGATGCACACTAAAACCACTTCTTTAAGTAGTTTTATTATTAAAATTGTTAAAATTGTACCCCTACACGTGTTTCGATCCTAGGATCATCGTCAGGGGGTTTCTTGCTAAAAGCTACAGTCACTTAAAACACATGATTTTAAATATTCTATCGGCACTTTAAAACTTATATATTATAAGTTAAAATCTTATAAAAAGACTCGTTAACATTTGTAAAATTATAAGAGTACTGTAGATAGTAGAATGCGGAAGTGCTGGCGTGTGGGATCGTGGTATTAAGGCATGTGAAATGTTTTTGTGGGGAGCGGAGTGTACTGCCTGTTGTACGGTGTAGAGTACTATGGTACTGCCTGTTGTACCGTGAAGAGTACTATGGTACTGCCTGTTGTACGGTGAAGAGTACTATAGTACTGCCTGTTGTACGGTGAAGAGTACTATGGTACTGCCTGTTGTACGGTGAAGAGTACTATAGTACTGCCTGTTGTACGGTGAAGATTACTATGGTGGACTCCACCATAGTAATCTTCACCGTACAACAAGCAGTACACTCCGCTCCCCACAAAAACGTTTCACATGCCTTAATACCACGATCCCACACGCCAGCACTTCCACATTCTACTATCTACAGTACTCTTATAATTTTACAACTTTTAACGAGTCTTTTTATAAGATTTTAACTTACAATATATAAGTTTTAAAGTGCCGATAGAATATTTAAAATCATATGTTTGAAGTGACTGTAGCTTTTAGCAAGAAACCCCCCTGACGATGATCCTAGGATCGAAACACGTGTAGGGGTACAATTTTAACAATTTTAATAATAAAACTACTTTAAAAGTGGTTTTAGTGTGCATCAGTTGATCTATAACTTAATTTAATATGACGAAGATGCACGGTGGCAACAGTGCGAAATTTATAAGTTTACTCCATGGTTGACGCAAAAGTCCAGCAGTATGTTGCTGGCCCTGTTGTTGCGAGTGCAACGCCAGGCAGTGTGTTTAGAGTTAAAGTCTCGTAAGAGTACAGTTGGTATCTTGTGCGCAAAGATGGTATTGAGATCATCTGCACTTAGCGTGGTGGATGGAGGCGCGTAGCCGGAGACTATAAGGAGTTGTCGTTGCTGTGTGTCACGAATGATGACTGCTACTGTTTCTAGCGTGGGAGTTATTGGTAAATTTATCCTGTCATGTAGTAAAGTGGTACGTAATAGGAGAAGGACTCCTCCCCATGTTGGTTTCGATCCATTCTGTGTGTCGTATAACCTGGCAAGGTAAAGGTTTTTTGTGGATGAAGCTTTGTTTCGCACAATGCCGCAACGTCTATTTGGTTAGTGAAGAGGAAATTTTCCAGTTCGTATTTTCGCTGGTAAACGGAATTTGCATTCCATTGTAAGATACGTAGCGTGTTTTTTAGGGTGATGTGAAATAAGCTATAATGGTGTCGACGAGGAGCATCATTTTCTCCATTGGGTCTGTTGCGTTGCGTAATTGTATGGCTAGATTCTGTAACAATGTTCCAAGAGCTTGAAGGTTGACGGCAGATAGTATAGATTTTATCGATTCAATGAAAGTCGGAAGGGGCTAGTCATGTTGTGGTCGTGATGTCTGCGCCGCAATTTGGGCCCAGGTGCGTGGTTGCGACGGTGGATCCCGTGTGCGAGTGGTGGACGGTAGAGCGGCCTTTGTCTGTGGTGGTGGAGAAGGAGGTTGAGTTCGTTGTTGCTTGTGTGGTTTACGATTTCTGGCAAGCAGTCGCTTTTGATATTCTGTACATCCAGAGTAGTTTGCGGGGTGTTCTCCCCGCAGTTGGCACAGGTTCGTGGGTCCGATGTTTGTTTTTTGCAGTCTGAAGTTAGATGTAGTTGACCGCATTTGACACATTTCGGTGGGCGTCCGCAGAATGCAGAAGAGTGCCCGAATTGTTGGCAATTAAAGCATTGTGAGATAGGTCGTTTGGGTTTATATTTTTCCCAACTTACAATACATTGGCAGATTTTGTTTGCTTTATAAACTTCACGTAAATCCGTGGTAGCCTGAAAAGTAACTACAAAAATGGGAAATTTCTGCAGGATCTGTTCTGTAGTTTTATCCTTAAGAATCAGCTGCCGAACATGGGCCACCTGTAATTTCCGCATTTGTAGGTCGTCTCTAATTTCCTCTGAAGTAATATTTGGGGGGAGACCTTTAAGTACAAGCCGAGGTTGTTGAGTTTGGGGTAGAGGGTAGGTATGATACGAAAGTTGAGCTTGCTTAACTTCGCGGAGAAGTTTTTCATAATCCTTTTCTGTTTGGGTGTATAGTAACAGTCTGTTTGTTTTAGTTTTTATGTCCACTGGACTGGTTAGTTTATCATTTAACGACTTAAGCGCTTGTGTATGGTTGGTCAGAAAACTGTATAGGACAATGGGAGGTATTCTTTTCTTTTTGATGGTATTAGGAGGTGAAGATTTCGTTGATTCAGTTTCCTTATCGCTATCAGATAGCACAGCAAAATAATTTGTAGTCTCAAATGACGTACTTGCCGTAGGTTCATTGTTTTGGCTTAACCGCTTCCGCTTGGGCCATGGTGCCGGTCGAAAATCTTGAGGTTTTTCACCTTGTAGATTCATCGTGGACACATTCACACACTGTTAGTTATCCACGGTGTACAGGATTTAGATGGTAAACAAACCTGGGCTTGCTTCCGAACTATCAACTATTCACTACACTGTTTACTCTTCACAAGTCACTCGTAGAGTAGCGTACAGGCACGTCCGTACGGTAACTCAACCACTGAAGAAATCCGCTTATCGCCTTTTGTGTCACTTGTTTTATGTGGGACGCGTAGTTCAAGGTGGCTGTCAAGTGAAGGCCCAAGTATGTCACTTCCTTAGACCGCGGTACTTCCACTTCCTTAGACCGCGGTACTTCCTCTTCCTTAGACCGCGGTACTTCCTCTTCCTTAGACCGCGGTACTTCCTCTTCCTTAGACCGCGGTACTTCCACTTCCTTAGACCACGGTACTTCCACTTCCTGTGACCGGGGTACTTCCACTTCCTGTGACCACGGTACTTCCTCTTCCTTAGACCGCGGTACTTCCACTTCCTTAGACCGCGGTACTTCCTCTTCCTTAGACCGCGGTACTTCCTCTTCCTTAGACCGCGGTACTTCCTCTTCCTTAGACCGCGGTACTTCCTCTTCCTTAGACCGCGGTACTTCCTCTTCCTTAGACCGCGGTACTTCCTCTTCCTTAGACCGCGGTACTTCCTCTTCCTTAGACCGCGGTACTTCCTCTTCCTTAGACCGCGGTACTTCCTCTTCCTTAGACCGCGGTACTTCCTTTTCCTTAGACCACGGTACTTCCTCTTACTTAGACCACGGTACTTCCTCTTCCTTAGACCGCGGTACTTCCTCTTCCTGTGACCGCGGTACTTCCTCTTCCTGTGACCGCGGTACTTCCTCTTCCTTAGATCGCGGTACTTCCTCTTCCTTAGACCGCAGTACTTCCTCTTCCTTAAACCGCGGTACTTCCTCTTCCTTAGACCGCGGTACTTCCTCTTCCTTAGACCGCGGTACTTTTTCTTCCTTAGACCGCGGTACTTCCTCTTCCTGTGACCGCGGTACTTCCACTTCCTGTGACCGCAGTACTTCCTCTTCCTTAGACCACGGTACTTCCTCTTCCTTAGACCGCGGTACTTCCTCTTCCTTAGACCGCGGTACTTCCTCTTCCTTAGATCGCGGTACTTCCTCTTCCTTAGACCGCAGTACTTCCTCTTCCTTAGACCGCGGTACTTCCTCTTCCTTAGACCACGGTACTTCCTCTTCCTTAGACCGCGGTACTTCCTCTTCCTTAGACCGCGGTACTTCCTCTTCCTTAGACCGCGGTACTTCCTCTTCCTTAGACCGCGCTACTTCCTCTTCCTTAGACCACGGTACTTCCTCTTCCTTAGACCACGGTACTTCCTCTTCCTTAGACCGCAGTACTTCCTCTTCCTTAGACCACGGTACTTCCTCTTCCTTAGACCGCAGTACTTCCTCTTCCTTAGACCACGGTACTTCCTCTTCCTTAGACCGCGGTACTTCCTCTTCCTTAGACCACGGTACTTCCTCTTCCTTAGACCGCAGTACTTCCTCTTCCTTAGACCACGGTACTTCCTCTTCCTTAGACCACGGTACTTCCTCTTCCTTAGACCGCAGTACTTCCTCTTCATTAGACCACGGTACTTCCTCTTCCTTAGACCACGGTACTTCCTCTTCCTTAGACCGCGTTACTTCCACTTTCTCAGACCGCGGTACTTCCTCTTCCTTAGACCGCGGTACTTCCACTTTCTGAGACCACGGTACTTCCTCTTCCTTAGAACACGGTACTTCCTCTTCCTTAGACCGCGGTACTTCCTCTTCCTTAGACCACGGTACTTCCTCTTCCTTAGACCGCAGTACTTCCACTTTCTGAGACCGCGGTACTTCCTCTTCCTTAGACCACGGTACTTCCTCTTCCTTAGACCACGGTACTTCCTCTTCCTTAGACCGCAGTACTTCCACTTTCTGAGACCGCGTTACTTCCACTTTCTGAGACCACGGTACTTCCTCTTCCTTAGACCACGGTACTTCCTCTTCCTTAGACCGCGGTACTTCCACTTTCTGAGACCGCGGTACTTTCACTTCCTTAGACCGCGGTACTTCCACTTTATGAGACCGCGGTACTTTCACTTCCTTAGACCGCGGTACTTCCACTTTCTGAGACCACGGTACTTCCTCTTCCTTAGACCACGGTACTTCCTCTTCCTTAGACCGCGGTACTTCCACTTCCTTAGACCACGGTACTTCCACTTCCTTAGACCGCGGTACTTCCACTGTCTCCATCACAATATGTTTGGGCGGGTGCTGTCGTCGTTTTGTGAAGATAATTGCGTCTGTTTTTGAAGGATTTACTTTGAGCCGCCACCGCGCGAAGTATGAGTGGAGCCTGGTGACAGCGTCGGTGAGTCGTCTGGTTATTGTGTCGATTCGCCATGATTGTGTGTATAGGGCCGTGTCGTCCGCAAACAAAGCCAACTGAATGTGGGGTATTTTCGGTATATATATGGTGAAGAGGATCGGTGATAATAGAGCTCACTGAGGTAGTCCCGCTGTGATATGTTTAGGGGTGGAATGGTACCAGAGACTGTTACGGAGAATGTTCTATGGGTTAGGTATGACATTAGGAAAGGGGTTACATACTGCGGAAAGTCAAAATTACTGAGTTTGTAGATCAGCCCACTCACCCATGTGGTGTCGTACGCTATTTCGATGTCTAGTAACACCAGTCCAGTGTGTTTATTTACGTTGTATTCGTGAGTTATATCATCTGTAATTTGTGCTAACTTCGCTGTTGTGGAATGCCCTTTTCTGAATCCAAATTGTTCGTCTGGTATAATTCTTTTCTGTCTAGTGTATCTTTCAATTCGTTTTGCCACCGTTCTCTCCATCAATTTACTTAATACGTGTAGGAGACTTATTGGTCTGTATGAACCTGGATCGTGAGGTGATTTCGTCGGTTTGGGAATTGCCAGGATGTTTGCATGCTTCCACCGTGCTGGAAAGTAGACTAGTTGTAACACGGCGTTGAAGATGACCGTCAGATGCCTAATAGTATTAGGAGTGAAGTTACGGATCATGGTATTTGATATTCCATCTTCACCCGGGGCTGTTCGTCGTTTGAGTTTCCGAATTTGCTTTTGTACTTCCGTCTGAGTGATGGTCCGTTGTACGTCGGTCCTTTTTCCCATCCTCTGGCTAACTTTGTTGACCAATTTTTCCACTGCCTACGAGTGACGTGTTATCTTCTGAGGGGTGTCAACCCATGTGTGGACTCAAAGTACTCAGCTAAGATTTCAGCCTTTTCCTGTGCCATATAATATTGTGTACCCTGCTGTATTAATGGCGGAATTGGGTTACGTGATGTTTTAAAATATCGAGTTACTCGCCATAACTGTGTAATGGTGGGGTGTAAAGTACGAAGAAACGTTGTCCATTTATCCTGGCGATAGTTCTTCAGTCTGGTGACAATCAACCCATTGAGAAGGTACAAGCACCCTCCATGCACTTCACTACGTGTACGTTGATATCTTCTACGTATACAATTTCGTAGCTTTATCAGTACACTTATGTCTGGCGATGTTTTGAGACTGCGTGCTGTGGTAACGCACTTTGGTATAGATGTAGCTACAGCTATTTGTACCGCTGCGGTGAAAAAATGCAGTGCCCTATCTATGTCTTGATTAGCTGTTATCCGCTGTAGTCGTTTCAATAGTTGATCGAGTTGATATTGATAATGTTTCCAGTTAACCTCTTGATAGTCGTATTATGAGTACTATTAACCTATAATACTGACGTCTAAGACCGCACATAGAATGTTTAAAGCATTTTGCAATGTACATTTTGTATGATTTTGTATGTTATGACTTATTCCACATCCTCTTGTCTTGTGACAAAATTATGGATCCATGGAATGTATATATGTATGTATGTATGTATGTATGTATGTATGTATGTATGTATGAATGATGTATGTATGTAAGTATATAGCAATTGTGTTTTTGCTACTGCAGGAGTCCATCGGATTTTGAAAACCACCGGATTATGGTCTGATGAAAACGTCGGTACAGATATTGGGGCAGAAGTTGTACATCTCCTTGCTAGTGCGAGATCTATTACGCTAGGTTGCCCCCGTGTGGTGAAATGGGTGGGATACTCTGGATGGAGTATATTAACTGCTTGCGCGATACAATAGTCCAAGAGTATTCTTCCGTTTGTGTTCGTAGTTTCGCAATTCCATGCTATATTTTTACTGTTTAGGTCTCCAATCAGTACTGCTGGTAGAGTTGTGTCGAAGATAGAGTCTAGGTCCTGGATCCTTAGTTTCCTGTTTGGTGGGTTATATCCAGACACTATCAATATCCTCTTATCTGGGGGTGAGTGTATGATTACCGCTACCTGTTCCATGTCCATATTCCCTGATAGTTGGATGCTGTCATGTTGAATTTCATTGTGAACAAGTATTAACACACCTCCTCCATGATTGTTGCGGTCTTGTCTATATACTGAATAACCTGGGAGAGTAAGTTTGCGTCGCGGGGATAGTTTGGTCTCACAAATGACTGCTACGTCTATCCGATTGTTTGTTATGAAGTATTCTAATTCGTGCTTTCTATGTATGATAGAATTGGCATTCCATTGCATCATTCGTATGTTTTTTCTTATGGGGATGGCTCAAAACTGGTCATCATTGTTTCTACGATTAGCATCATCTTGTCCAGCGGGTTGTTCGCATCCTGTAGGCGCGTCGCTAATGTCCGTAACGCAACTCCAATCGCTTGTAAATTGAGGGAACTTAATACAGATTTTAGTGCTCCGAGGAGTGAAGGAGGAGATGTCTCTTCCTGGCGGTCTGGGTTTTGGGCCACAACTTGGGCCCATGTACGGGCTGTATTGTTATTCCTCTGTGGTTGCCCCAAAGAGGGGAAAGACGTCCGTGATGGGGATTGTTGTGATGTTCTGTTTGGAGGGGTGAATCGTTTCCAGGTCCTAGCTTCTAGAAACTTCTTGTAAAGTGGGCAGCCGGTGTAATTCGCCGGGTGTTCGCCCCCACAGTTAACATATGCCGGGGGTTCGGAAGGTGGCTTTTGACAACTTTGTGTCTGGTGTGCTTGTTTGCATTTCACGCATTTGGCTGGCAGTCCACAATATGCCGACGAGCGTCCATATTTCTGGCAATTAAAGCATTGTTGTATTGGACGTTTAGCACGGTACTTCTCCCAGTGTATTACGCAATGACACAGGTTTTTTTATCTTATAAACTTCTCTGAGGTCAGTTCCTTCCCGAAATGTGACGATAAATACCGGGTATTGCTGGAGTATCTGTGATGTTGTCTTGTCTCGTCGTGTTATCTGTCGAATATTGGCCACCTGCAATCCTCGCTGTGTTAATTCTTCAGTAATGTCTTCTGTTTCGACATTAGGAGGGATCCCTTTTAGTGTTAGTCTCGGTTTCTGTTTATTCGGTAATGGATATGTATGATAAGCCAATTTGGCTGTTTTGATTTCAAGCAATACCAACTCGTAATCAGTTACTATTTTGGTATAGAGCAGTGATCTATTTGTTTTGGTTTTGATTTCGACCGGACTGTTTAGTTTTTCATTAAGGGTTTTGAGGGTTTGTGAATCGTTGGTTAAATAACTATATAGCACTATTGGTGGGAAGCGTTCCTTTGGTTTATCTGGGGGGGGGGGAGGTTATAGATTCTGCAGTTTCTGTGTCAGAATCTGTGTCTGATAACACTGCAAAATAATTATGCGATTCGTAAGACATACCGGCAGTTGTATCCACTTGAGGACGGGCCCTTTTAGGTATTGATCTTGGATCAAGACGAAAGTCTTGCGGTCGCAATCCCGTTATATTCAAGGCGGATAACTCGCACACACTTCACTGTATTCACTACACCACTTGTACCCGGCCGACAATCACTGCATTACAGCCGGTATACCTGTTCCACTTCACCACTCTATCGCTCTTCGTTCGCTGCTCGTAGTAAAACCTTACTCCTCCGCTGCCACTGACGAACTATATAATTAATTAAAACCTCCAGAATGTATCACAAAACTTGTAACTTTGCGACACAATCTGTGCACTAAATGAACAATTTCACCCTCTGTCCGGTACCGCTTTACACCTGACTGTCCACTAAATGAACAATTTCACCCTCTGTCCGGTAACGCTTTACACAGACTGTCCAGTAAATGAACAATTTCACCCTCTGACCGGTACCGCTTTACACAGACTGTCCAGTAAATGAACAATTTCACCCTCTGTCCGGTACCGCTTTACACCTGACCGTCCATCAAATGAACAATTTCACCCTCTGTCCGGTACCGCTTTACACAGACTGTCCAGTAAATGAACAATTTCACCCTCTGTCCGGTACCGCTTTACCCCTGACTGTCCAGTAAATGAACTATTTCACCCTCTGTTCGGTACCGCTTTACCCCCTGACTGTCCACTAAATGAATAATTTCACCCTCTGTCCGGTACCGCTTTACACCTGACTCTCCAGTAAATTAACAATTTCACCCTCTGTCCGGTACCGCTTTACACCTGACTGTCCAGTAAATTAACAATTTCACCCTCTGTCCGGTACCGCTTTACACCTGACTGTCCAGTAAATTAACAATTTCACCCTCTGTCCGGTACCGCTTTACACCTGACTGTCCAGTAAATGAACAATTTCACCCTCTGTCCGGTACCGCATTACACCTGACTGTCCAGTAAATTAACAACTTCACCCTCTGTCCAGTACCGCTTTACACCTGACTGTCCAGTAAATTAACAATTTCACCCTCTGTCCGATATCGCATTACACCTGACTGTCCAGTAAATTAACAATTTCACCCTCTGTCCGGTACCGCTTTACACCTGACTGTCCAGTAAATGAACAATTTCACCCTCTGTCCGGTACCGCATTACACCTGACTGTCCAGTAAATTAACAACTTCACCCTCTGTCCAGTACCGCTTTACACCTGACTGTCCAGTAAATGAACAATTTCACCCTCTGTCCGGTACCGCATTACACCTGACTGTCCAGTAAATGAACAATTTCACCCTCTGTCCGGTACAGCATTACACCTGACTGTCCAGTAAATTAACAATTTCACCCTCTGTCCGGTACCGCATTACACCTGACTGTCCAGTAAATGAACAATTTCACCCTCTGTCCGGTACCGCTTTACCCCTGACTGTCCAGTAAATGAACAATTTCACCCTCTGTCCGGTACCGCATTACACCTGACTGTCCAGTAAATGAACAATTTCACCCTCTGTCCGGTACCGCATTACCCCTGACTGTCCAGTAAATGAACAATTTCACCCTCTGTCCGGTACCGCTTTACACCTGACTGTCCAGTAAATGAACAATTTCACCCTCTGTCCGGTACCGCATTACACCTGACTGTCCAGTAAATTAACAATTTCACCCTCTGTCCGGTACCGCATTACACCTGACTGTCCAGTAAATGAACAATTTCACCCTCTGTCCGGTACCGCATTACCCCTGACTGTCCAGTAAATGAACAATTTCACCCTCTGTCCGGTACCGCTTTACACCTGACTGTCCAGTAAATGAACAATTTCACCCTCTGTCCGGTACCGCATTACACCTGACTGTCCAGTAAATTAACAATTTCACCCTCTGTCCGGTACCGCATTACACCTGACTGTCCAGTAAATGAACAATTTCACCCTCTGTCCGGTACCGCTTTACCCCTGACTGTCCACTAAATGAACTACTTCACCCTCTGTCCGGTACCGCTTTACCCTGACGTCCACCCGTCACTGTACGTCGATACACTAACACAATCAAGCTGTATTACTTGAGAACCAGCAGCAGTAGACGCCCATATCAGGTTTCAGCACAGCTGGTGACAGATGCAGGACGTCCATGGCGGCAGTAATGGAGGTGAGGGCGCTCGGGAGGCCCCAGGCGTACATGGAGTACACAGCGAAGCGACGCCTCTCTCACTGTTTCCTGCTGCCGACGCCTTGACCGACTGAGCGTATGAAACTGGACAGACAGACATTGTGTTAGAATTAAGGAAAATATTATCAGCATGATGAAATGAAGAGGGATAAAATGGTTATGGGCATGTAGAAAGAGTGGGAGGAGTGGAGTGTGTATGAACAAAATGTCGGAAGACTTCAAGTAACGAAAGGACTTGATCAATCTAGGCGTGATAGAAAGGTTAATATTAAAATTGATCTGAAGAAGCAGGTTGTTAGGCTGTGGATTGGATTGGTTTGGCTTAGGATAGGGTCCAATAAGCCTACCGGTTCAGAAGTTTGTTGGGTAGGTGAGGGACATTTTGTTTCAAGGTGTTCTCTCTGTGGATTCTGTCAACTTATGAAAATTAATTCACTCAAGGACTTTAATTAAATTTGGAGCTGTCATGTGTGTCAATGTTAACATTAAGATCTTTTGGTAGATGACGCCGTGTAAGTAGTAGAAAGGCAGATGATTTAGAAGGCATTTGCTTTCTCCAACTTCAGGGTGGAAATAAAGATGCAAACAACTAGATTATGCGATATATTATTACCCATGTACCAGTCTAGGCGGCGGCATATCACAGACGTTTGTACCGTGAATATTAATTGGTTTTCGTTAGAGTTATTAAGCGTAAGTTGGCAAAGTGCTAACACACGTAACGTATCATGGTAAAAGGCATTGTGAGACAAAACACAAATAAATTGTGTTTTGTCTTTTTTGATGAATGCATTCCTACAAAATGTCAAATGTCTCCCATATTGTGTTTGTTTTTGAAGCTGAAACTTAACAAGGAACACTTTGCTTTGGCGTCACAGTTTGGCGCATGCGCATTGACAAATTTCAGAATATCATATACATTAACTGCTATGTCAGTTACATATACATGGAGTTATGAGAATTTATTCATAAAATTATTCATAAATTTGTGTGAACTGATGTTGCAACATAGCTGTAGCTGACAGACTGTGACGTATGTCCACGTGTGACAGTGTCCACACACAGCATGCTGAGTTCACATCGGTTCACATGTAACTGTTAACATCAAGATCCGAAACTCGAAAACGTTACTTGCTTAGCCCTCTAAAGCCCAGTGGTTGCTTCATGTACCGCCATGTTTAACATTCACAAACTCTACGATCTGCCCACACAGTGTTTTTCTGTATTTTGTATGGATCTCCGAACAAACTACGATTATTTCCCTATACAGCATTAGTTGATTGGATTTTATAACCCAGAGGAAGTGTGTTTACTGCGCGGTACGAATTGAATCTATATATATATATATAACTTTTATTACTCTTTGCTATTACAGCACTAATCGCCACAAAACCGTAAGATTCAGTCTAACTTTTTCGGCCTAGAACATACGCCCTATTTTTTTTGTCTTGTGTTCCAAATTTTTCTCGCTACGATAAATGTTTAACGACTTACACACGTGTTACACTGCGGTTGATATCACAAACACATGTATGTCTTCATGTTAATGACAGTTATTATTGTCTGATAGTAACCAAAATTGGATCGAAATCCACTGTTCGCCAATGATCCCAAAATTATGCCACATTAATTTACTTAGTGGGCCAAGTCACTGGTTGCTTCCTTCCAATTCGTATTTCTTCGTAAGTTTCTTTTCAAAATTTCTATTACCTTCCTGCTGAAATGTGGAGGCACCCCATCATGTTTTAGTCACATTCATCCTACTGTTACAAGCAGCAAATAGGCACATAGGCACAACATGTGCACTTGGGGGTCATTCATTTCCATAAAGTTTCAGTAACACACAGCTGTTACACGTCCCTCGATCACACGCGGTCATTCAGTTTCCATAAAGTTTCTGTAATACAAAGCTGTTACACGTCCCTCGATCAAACGCGGTCATTCAGTTTCCATAAAGTTTCTGTAATACACAGCTGTTACACGTCCCTCGATCACACGCGGTCCAGTCATGTTATTGCGCGATGCTACACACCACACGTTAACTGAAACCCTATTGAAAATGGCATTGTGTTACCTGGTGTGGGTTTTACTGGTCTCAAAAGTGCCAAGGCCTTGTGTTGGTAATACCATCCTGGTAAATTGAGAGCATCCGTAAACAGTGTCAGGCGGAATTTGCAACCTGCACAACATCGCAGTACACAGTTGGTGTGAACTGCCGGTAGAATGCGCTGCAGTCTGTGAAGGTGAAACGGATAGCAAAAGTCACGTTGCACAGTTGTCATACTGTCTGTGCTACAGCAGTCGTCGTGGGTGTTGTGGCTAGGGCTTGGGTAATCTGCTGCCAATACATCACCTTCTGCAGGCAGTGGTGCTGTTTGTTGAGGCACTGCGCTACATGTCGGAAGGTTGAGGGTTCGATTGTCAATAGTGTCATTGGAATTTTTCATTTATATAATCCTTCCGGCGGCACTATGGCCTGGAGTCGACACAGCCTTTAACATAAATGAATACCAGGAATAATTCCAGGGGGGGGGGGGGGTAAATGCGGCCGGTGCGTGTTGCTGAAAAACTTGACCACCTTCATGTGCCGATTGACTTGAAATATGGTAAACTCAACATCCTGGAACCCTCAGAGTAATATTATTATTATTATTTACTGCAATTGGGTTTTTACCCGGTGGCAGTAGTCCTCACACTAGTACACACAATACAAATGTTTTCACCCGGTGGCAGTAGTCCTTACACTAGTACACACAATACAAATGTTTTCACCCGGTGGCAGTAGTCCTTACACTAGTACACACAATACAAATATTTTCACCCGGTGGCAGTAGTCCTTACACTAGTACACACAATACAAATGTTTTCACCCGGTGGCAGTAGTCCTTACACTAGTACATACAGTACAAATGTTTTCACCCGGTGGCAGTAGTCCTTACACTAGTACACACAATACAAATGTTTTCACCCGGTGGCAGTAGTCCTTACACTAGTACATACAATACAAATGTTTTCACCCGGTGGCAGTAGTCCTTACACTAGTACACACAATACAAATGTTTTCACCCGGTGGCAGTAGTCCTTACACTAGTACATACAATACAAATGTTTTCACCCGGTGGCAGTAGTCCTTACACTAGTACATACAATACAAATGTTTTTACCCGGTGGCAGTAGTCCTTACACTAGTACATACAATACAAATGTTTTCACCCGGTGGCAGTAGTCCTTACACTAGTACATACAATACAAATGTTTTCACCCGGTGGCAGTAGTCCTTACACTAGTACATACAATACAAATGTTTTCACCCGGTGACAGTAGTCCTTACACTAGTACACACAATACAAATGTTTTCACCCGGTGGCAGTAGTCTTTACACTAGTACACACAATACAAATGTTTTCACCCGGTGGCAGTAGTCCTTACACTAGTACACACAATACAAATATTTTCACCCGGTGGCAGTAGTCCTTACACTAGTACACACAATACAAATGTTTTCACCCGGTGGCAGTAGTCCTTACACTAGTAAACACAATACAAATGTTTTCACCCAGTGGCAGTAGTCCTTACACTAGTACACACAATACAAATGTTTTCACCCGGTGGCAGTAGTCCTTACACTAGTACACACAATACAAATGTTTTCACCCGGTGGCAGTAGTCCTTACACTAGTACACACAATTCAAATGGACATATAATATACATAAAAGTAACAATACAAAACAAACTATACACAATTACAAAACAAAATACATACATTAAATACAAGTACACACATTGGAACACCATACACGCATTACAAAAGATCCACACCTTAACAAAAACATCCACACCTTAACAAAAGCATCCACTCCTTAACAAAAACATCCACACATTACAAAAACATCCACACCTTACAACATACACTCCTTAACAAAAACATCCACACTTTACAAAACCACCCACACAATACAAAAAAAGCACACGCACATTACAAAAACACCCACACATTAAATAATACAAAAACAACAAAACACACATACTGCAAAAAGAAAGAGTAGCTAAGCCTAACCTAAAACCTAACGTAAATGAATCAGAGTTAAAGTAATTTGGTATACCAAACAATGAGTCAACCATGCTATACAAAAATAAAATTCCATGTTTTGAAAAGTGATACACTCTCATTTTAACAGGACCTTCACTTCACTACGACTATATACACATCACGGCATTCCCCGTTTTGCCCCCTTTACTTCACTTCACTTCACTTCACTGCATTATTAGATGGTTTTCCCCACCCTCTATACCCTTCACTTCACCTCACTTATTACTTTCCTAACCCTCTTCCTAAAAATACTCGGCTTACAAGGGAAAGTCCCTAAATTTTCTTCAGGTAGTTTGTTCCATAGTTGGATGGTCCTATTTACAAAGGAAAATTTCCCGATATCCGTCCTTTGCTTCCTGTTCCTAATTTTCCGATTATGATCAACCCTGCTCAGATAGTGTGGCCTTTGTAATCTGTCACCTATAGCCTTCCAAGCCCGTTCGCCAGTGTATGCTTTGAAGAGAGCACATAAGCGTGCTGTCTTTCTGCGCTGTCCCAAAGTTTCCCAGGTTGAATCGGTCGTATGATTTGCAAATTTAGCCGCTTTCTGTTGTACCCGGTCTAACGCATTTATCTGTCCCTCCCTGTATGGATCCCAGCAAGCAGCCCTTACTCAAGAATCGGACGCACTAGTGACGTGTAGGCTAAGCTTTTAGTATTACTATTTCCCTTTTTGAGAATAAGCATTATGAAATGAAGTGCCTTCCAAGCTTTCCTCACCGTGTAATTTACTTGGTCAGCCCAGCTTAAATCGCTGCGTAAGAATATTCCCAAGTATTTACAAATGCTCACTTCCGGAATTAATTCGTCCCGTAAAGAGTAAATTAGTTGATCCTTCAGCCGGGCTCTCGTGACACTAACTGCCTTACTTTTACCTGGATTTATTTTCATCTCATTTTCAAACGCCGACTCTCCCAGTCTGCACAGGTGGCATGTAGGTAGAAAGATATTATTAAAACGTACCTTAAAGAAATGACGACATACAGTAGGATTTGAATTTAACTTGCTCAGGAAAGGTCCACTGGTAAACACGGTAACTAACCTTCCACTCCCAATAAGCACTCCCATTTACGTCACAACTAAGTGACTGCCTTGTCTCGACATGCATTCTGGTCCAGGGACTGACAGTAACGAGATTTGGCATCAACGTATTGTGACATGTCATTGAGATTTCCAGTGAACGTCCCACTTTTGTGACATTACTTTGTCGTTCTGCATGCGAAGTCAGTTTGTCCCAAAAACGCTAAACTCAGAGGTTCATGGCGATATGAGGGTAAGTACAGGCGAATGACAAGTATTTGGCATTTAAGTCCCACGACTGCCTCAACACAGGACACAGGCCTGCTACTCTAAGAGGCACGGTCAATAAGCTGTGTTCCCTATCCTGTAACTTTGTGATAATTAAGACTGCCTCAACACAGGACACAGGCCTGCTACTCTAAGAGGCACGGTCAATAAGCTGTGTTCCCTATCCTGTAACTTTGTGATAATTAAGACTGCCTCAACACAGGACACAGGCCTGCTACTGTAAGAGGCACGGTCAATAAACTGTGTTCCCTATCCTGTAACATTGTGATAATCAAGACTGCCTCAACACAGGACACAGGCCTGCTGCTGTAAGAGGTACGGTCAATAAGCTGTGTTCCCTAACTTGAATCTTTGTGATAATCTAGAATGCCTAAACACAGGACACAGGCCTGCTGCTGTAAGACGCACGGTCAATAAGCAGTGTTCCCTATCCTGTAACTTTGTGATAATCAAGACTGCCTCAACACAGGACACAGGCCTGCTGCTATAAGAGGGACGGTCAATAAGCTGTGTTCCCTATCCTGTAACTTTGTGATAATCAAGACTGTCTCAACACAGGACACAGGCCTGCTGCTGTAAGAGGCACGGTCAATAAGCTGTGTTCCCTATCCTGTAACTTTGTGATAATCAAGACTGTCTCAACACAGGACACAGGCCTGCTGCTGTAAGAGGCACGGTCAATAAGCTGTGTTCCCTATCCTGTAACTTTGTGATAATCAAGATTGCCTCAACACAGGACACAGGCCTGCTAGTGTAAGAGGCACGGTCAATAAGCTGTGTTCCCTATCCTGTAACTTTGTGATAATCAAGATTGTCTCAACACAGGACACAGGCCTGCTGCTGTAAGAGGCACGGTCAATAAGCTGTGTTCCCTATCCTGTAACTTTGTGATAATCAAGACTGTCTCAACACAGGACACAGGCCTGCTGCTGTAAGAGGCACGGTCAATAAGCTGTGTTCCCTATCCTGTAACTTTGTGATAATCAAGATTGCCTCAACACAGGACACAGGCCTGCTAGTGTAAGAGGCACGGTCAATAAGCTGTGTTCCCTATCCTGTAACTTTGTGATAATCAAGACTGTCTCAACACAGGACACAGGCCTGCTGCTGTAAGAGGCACGGTCAATAAGCTGTGTTCCCTATCCTGTAACTTTGTGATAATCAAGATTGCCTCAACACAGGACACAGGCCTGCTAGTGTAAGAGGCACGGTCAATAAGCTGTGTTCCCTATCCTGTAACTTTGTGATAATCAAGATTGTCTCAACACAGGACACAGGCCTGCTGCTGTAAGACGCACGGTCAATAAGCTGTGTTCCCTATCCTGTAACTTTGTAATAATCAAGCATTTATCTTTCGTTAGGACGTAGCATTTAAAGGGTGGTCCATTTACTGCTTGACCAACAAGCGTCGGCAATTTGCTCCGCCGGATTTGGCGTTGTATTCCGCGTCACAGGAGGGTAACTGTCGGTGAAGTGAGCTGCACAAAGTGTCTCAGTGATGACAAACTGCAGTAAGTCTAATAAAACGTCAGCAGTGCTACAGTATATGCTGATAATGTTGCCCTCCAAAACCAATGCACTCAGCACGACTGCTGAACACATTGTTGTTGACTTTGTATTGTTGTGTAATGTCAACAGAGAGAATTGCTGAGAGTGATAGAGAAGGGGAAAGGCAGAGGGGAAGAGCGGATTTGCAGTACAGAACATTAATGGCAGCGCATCATACTGGCACTGACATTGTACTGACATTGTACTGGCATTGTACTGACATTGTATGACATTTTATGACATTGTACTGATATTTTACTGATCCAGTATGAGTTATTCTTTAATATAGAACTGAATTAATATATAAATACAATAGAAAGTTAAAGAAATTAGTGGTCCAGTATTAAACTTCAATCTACATTCACGTTTCGAATTACAAATTAAGTCGCTAGATTTACAACTTTTCCTTCTATTAGAATTGTTATACACTTTAAATTGTAATTGATTTAAATTATGTAACAACAAAACATTTATTTCTTTAGATGTTTGTTTTTGAAGCAAGAAAACGAGTAAATTGTATTACTGATATGTATGTGATTATTTGTGTACAAGATTGATTGTGTAGCACTAATGTGTATTGATTATTTGTGTACAAGACTGATTGTGTAACACTAATGTATATGTGATTATCTGTGTAAAAGATTGATTGTGTAACACTAAAGTGTGTGTGATTATTTGTGTACAAGATTGATTGTGTGACACTAATGTGTAAGTGATTATTTGTGTACAAGATTGATTGTGTAACACTAATGTGTATGTGATTATTTGTATACAAGATTGTTTGTGTAACACTAATGTGTATGTGATTATTTGTGTACAAGATTGATTGTGTAACACTAATGTGTATGTGATTATTTGTGTACAAGTTTGATTGTGTAACACTAATGTGTATTGATTATTTGTGTACAAGATTGATTGTGTAACACTAATATATATGTGATTATCTATGTAAAGGATTGATTGTGTAACACTAATGTGTATGTGATTATTTGTGTAAAAGATTGAATGTGTGACACTAATATGTAATTGATTATTTGTGTACAAGATTGAGTGTGTAACACTTATGTTTATGTGATTATTTGTGTACAAGATTGATTGTGTAACACTAATGTGTATGTGATTATTTGTGTACAAGGTAGATTTTGTAACACTAATATATATGTGACTATTTGTGTACAAGATTGATTGTGTAACACTAATTTGTATGTGATTATTTGTGTACAAGATTGATTGTGTAACACTAATGTGTATGTGATTATTTGTGTACAAGATTGATTGTGTAACACTAATGTGTATGTGATAATTTTTGTATAAGATTGATTGTGTAACACTAACATGTATGTGATTATTTGTGTACAAAATTAGATTGTAAGACTAATGTGTATGTGACTATTTGTGTACATGATTGATTGTGTAACACTAATGTATATGTGAATTTTTGTGTACAAGTTTGATTATGTAACACTAATGTGTATTGATTATTTGTGTAAGAGATTGATTGTGTAACACTAATGTGTATGTGACTATCTGTGTAAAGATTGATAGTGTAACACTAATGTGTATGTGATTATTTGTGTACAAGATTGATTGTGTGACACTAATGTGTAAGTGATTATTTTGTACAAGTTTTATTGTGTAACTTAATGTTTAGGTGATATTTGTGTACAAGATTGATTGTATAACACTAATGTGTATGTTACTATTTGTGTACAAGATTGATTGTGTAATACTAATGTTTATGTGATTATTTGTGTACAAGATTGATTGTGTAACACTGATATGTATGTGAATATTTGTGTACAAGATTAATTGTGTAACACTAATGTGTATGTGATTATTTGTGTACAAGATTAATTGTGTAACACTGATGCGTATGTGAATATTAATGTACAAGTTTGATTGTGTAACAAGGGTCATGGAGCTTGTTTACGCTATATTAAAGGCAAACACTTGCTGTTCTTTGCTTGTATAGTTATGAAAATATGCTATGTCAATATTACAGGTTATGTCTTATAGAGAAATTCCTAGCACAGCTGCATAAAGCAGCACTGCAGTGTTCTGCTATCCTATGCAGTTCAGTAATCAGTATAAATTTAGCAAGCTGTCCACAACTTACAAAGTTCACAACTTGCACAGTCGGTGATCCTGTGATATCAAAGTGTCATGTATAAGAGAGTATCACATATCGACGCGTACAGTGCGACCGACTGTCGTGTTGATACACACAACAAGTTCACCTCTAAAACCTTACAATACGTACGCTGACACAGTTGACACACACAACAAGTTCACCTCTAAAACCTCACAATACGTACGCTGACACAGTTGATACACACAACAAGTTGACCTCTAAAACCTCATAATACTTACGCTGACACAGTTGATAACAAAATTTCACCTCTATAAACTCACAATACGTAGTCTGACACAGTTGATACAAAAAACAAGTTCACCTTAAAACCTCACAATACGTCGGTGACACGTGATACACAAAGTTACCTCTAAAACCCATATACTTACTGCTGACCACAGTGTTGATACACAAAATTTCACCTCTAAAACCTTACAATACGTACGCTGACACAGTTGACACACACAACAAGTTCACCTCTAAAACCTCATAATACTTACGCTGACACAGTTGATACACAAAATTTCACCTCTAAAACCTCACAATACGTAAGCTGACACAGTTGATACAAACAACAAGTTCACCTCTAAAACCTCACAATACGTACGCTGACACAGTTGATACACACAACAAGTTGACCTCTAAAACCTCATAATACGTACGCTGACACAGTTGATACACAAAAGTTCACCTCTAAAACCTCACAATACGTATGCTGACACAGTTGATGCACACAATATATTCACCTCTAAAACCTTACAATACGTACGCTGACACAGTTGATACACACAAGTTCACCTCTAGAAGCTCACAATACGTACGCTGACACAGTTGACACACAACAAGTTCACCTCTAAAACCTCATAATACGTACGCTGACACAGTTGATACACACAAGTTCACATCTAAAACCTTACAATACGTATGCTGACACAGTTGACACACACAAGTTCACCTCTAAAACCTCACAATACGTACGCTGACACAGTCCATACAAACAACAAGTTTACCTCTAAAACCTCACAATACGTACGCTGGCACATTTCATACACACAAAATGTTCACCTGTAAAACCTCATAATACGTACGCTGACACAGTTGATACACACAAGTTCACCTCTAAAACCTCACAATACGTACGCTGACACAGTCCATACAAACAACAAGTTCACCTCTAAAACCTCACAATACGTATGATGACACAGTTGATACACTCAACAATTTCACATCTAAAATCTCACAATACGTAAGCTGACACAGTTGATACACACAAGTTCACCTCTAAAACACACAATACGTACGCTGTCACAGTTCATACACACAACAAGTTCATCTCTAAAACCTCACAATACGTACGATGACACAGTTGATACACTCAACAAGTTCACCTCTAAAACCTCACAATACTTACGCTGACACATTTGATACACACAACAAGTTCAACTCTAAAACCTCACAATACGTACGCTGACACAGTTGATGCACACAACAAGTTCACCTCTTAAACCTCACAATTCGTAAGCTGATACAGTTGATACACACAACAAGTTCATCTCTAAAACCTCACAATACGTACGCTGACACAGTTTCCTGTGACGTATGGCTACCCATTCAGCTGTGCGGTCGCTATAAGTCTCACAAAGCATGTCTTGCAGTCAGTATATCAGCGGTCAGCACATTACTTGCAAGAACCTCAGAACATTCTGCCACGTCTGCAGTCTGTGATGGCCGTGCTGAGTGTTGAACTGCTGGTGGTTTTCCTCACACGATGTGGGTCGTAACACGTGGTGGGATGCTCAGTGGTGTTGGGCCTTGTGATGGGGCCGAGGTTACGGAACACAAGTCTGTGTGCCAAAGTGCGAATTACTTTGCGCTTTAAGACGAAGATGCAGAATATGAGTGCCCCCTGCAGTGCATTAGCTGCATCAGCCAGGTACCAGATCCACGGTGGTTCAGTCACAAACGAAGACACGATCTCCAGTGTCCACGTGACACCCATCACGACAAACAGCTTTGCGTTCATGATCAGCCTAGAACAGACAACAGGACACACTGATTAACAGTTAGAGACAAAGAAGAATTTGTAACTAAGTAATGGTATTGACACGTTGCAGTGTTTGTTGTTCCTGTGTTTTTCTAATTTAACACAGTGTTTGCATAAACATCTAATTTTTACTTTTCCTACCGCAAACCAAACACAAAGTACTCAATATGTCTCCATATACCGGTACAGCACAATTCGTTCAGTTTGGAATGGAGTAACTAAGTCACACGCAGGTTAACACGGTGACGGTCGACCTAAACATAGCTATGATAAGCACAATTTGTGTGTGTCGTCACAGCCGGGTTGTCGTAGTTACGGTAGAGTGTGGATTTGGAGAGACGACAGAAGCTGGAAAACTTGACAGAGGAAAGACGGCTGACATACGCATGCGCACATTATCAGAGCATTTACATTTCGTGTAATATGTTACATAATTATTTAACAAACAATATATTGTAGTTCCTCCCTCACAGTGTTGTTACTATGCAGCTCAATGTTCCGAAGAAGGTTCTATCTGCGAAGTCCGAGAAGGCAATCACTGGATCTCCTATATCTACAGTCGCTGCCACCAAGCTATTTATATACCCAACAAGCAATCGCTAACTGCTCTACTTTTGTTTGCAATCTATCTTCTCCGGCGTGTCAAATTTGCTAACAGCAGTCGAAAGGTAGCCTGCACTTTGCTCTATGCACAAAACAGTTATTTTGCCAACGTACAAAAATGGTACAATTAATTTAAATTTAAAGTAAAATGATCTGTATGATTTACAAAAAAATAACTTTACAAAAATCAGTTTCAAATTTACACATTCAATTTGCTACGTCGCAGTTAAATTAACTGCTCGCACTTTACCTCAAATAAACAAACTGTTGTATCGCGTTACTAAATTTAGGATTTTAAATTCTGTCGCCAAAATATTAATACACCAAAAGTGCTCTGTTCCAATAAGTGTTAACCAAAAACAAATATAAATTCCACATAGCTCACTCACCTTGAATGCTCAGCCATAAACCAAAGTTTTTCATTGTAACCAAAATAGCTTCACGGTAGCTTCACGTTCTCGCCACAAAATTACTGAAACGTAAATGAGGGCTTTTGTCTTGCGGAGTTCTCTTAAGTAGACAATTCAGGAATTATCGACTCGGCATTCTTTACAGTGCGGTGAACCGTAGTCAATGTTCACTGCACAGCAGGTAATAACTGCGTGTGGCAATGTTAACAAAATTACAAAACAAATGACGAAACTTTAAAAGTAAGTCTGACGCTATTATTCATTCATTACAATATTAAGAAGTTGTGTATTGATGTGTCATAGTGTGCCACCTGTCATATGTCAGGCCCAATTCTAGTAACACAAAGACTGTAGTCCTACCAGTATGTACGGTAGCCTCAATATACAATCACGCTAACAATGGACTACTGTGTCTTCTTGACATGAAGATTATTGTCAACCTATAACAACTGCACTGAACAAAATTTCTTTGAGCAGGCGATAGAGGCTCAAGCGTTTAAATATCCCTCCAATTATTGATCCAAAGATGCAGTACAATTTCACAGGAGCGCCCTGTTGTTCTCTAACTTGAGTCCTCTTCATCCCACCATGTCGACACACACAGGCACGCAAACACGCAGCACGCTGGCCTGACATAAATATACATTAACGCATATAAACATATATATTTAAGATTTCAAAACCTTAGAGTTTGTCCCCATACATGTTGTCAGTGTTGTAGTTACCGATACGTACACCAGGGTGCTGGTTCTACTGAAAACAATCTGTCGATGTGAAGTGTAAAGAGACACCTGTACTCCGTCGGTATTGCAGTCTGTACCTTTAAAGAATAATATTTATACCTAGAAAATAACACGGTTTTTTCTCTAAAGCTGTGTTTCCAGAATGCAAATGGCTTGCACATTGGTCGAAATTGTGATTACATAGTACGAGTTGAACAATGGAAATGTTAACTGAAGACACCAGACATAGATAGGATCTGTCAAATAGTGTCAGCAGTTGTACTGCTTACCTAACGGTATTGTATATGACAAGACTGTGCATAGGATCTGTCAAATAGTGTCAGCAGTTGTACTGCTTACCTAACGGTATTGTATATGACAAGACTGTGCATAGGATCTGTCAAATAGTGTCAGCAGTTGTACTGCTTACCTAACGGTATTGTATATGAAAAGACTGTGCATAGGATCTGTCAAATACTGTCAGCAGTTGTACTGCTTACCTAATGGTATTGTATATGACAAGACTGTGCATAGGATATGTCAAATAGTGTCAGCAGTTTTACTGCTTACCTAATGGTATTGTATATGACAAGACTGTGCATAGGATCTGTCAAATACTGTCAGCAGTTTTACTGCTTATCTAATGGTATTGTATATGACAAGACTGTGCATAGGATATGTCAAATACTGTCAGCAGTTGTACTGCTTGCCGAATGGTATTGTATATGACAAGACTGTGCATAGGATCTGTCAAATACTGTCAGCAGTTGTACTGCTTACCTAATGGTATTGTATATGACAAGACTGTGCATAGGATCTGTCAAATATTGTCAGCAGTTGTACTGCTTGCCTAATGGTATTGTATATGACAAGACTGTGCATAGGATCTGTCAAATACTGTCAGCAGTTGTACTGCTTACCTAATGCTATTGTATATGACAAGACTGTGCATAGGATCTGTCAAATACTGTCAGCAGTTGTACTGCTTGCCTAATGGTATTGTATATGACAAGACTGTGTATTGGATCTGTCAAATACTGTCAGCAGTTGTACTGCTTGCCTAATGATATTGTATATGACAAGACTGTGCATAGGATCTGTCAAATATTGTCAGCAGTTGTACTGCTTGCCTAATGGTATTGTATATAACAAGACTGTGCATAGGATCTGTCAAATATTGTCAGCAGTTGTACTGCTTGCCTAATCGTATTGTATATAATATGTGTGTCTGTACCTGTCGAATATAATGTACACAGAATTAGTTTACGTACGAGAATTCAGGACTTCGCTGTGTTGTAGTTGAGAAAATTGTTCTTACGTTATGCCGAAACGTCGGTAACAAAACAACCTAAGCCTCTCGTATATAAAGCTACCACAGTACATGTAGCCGGTACACACTGTTTGCTACTGTCATATGCAGACAGTACACTGTTTTCTACTGTCACGTGCAGACAGTACACTAATAGCTAATTGACAGCGGGACTGCAAATAGTGCGTGGGAATTTCTTGACAAACACAAGGACAGTAATAAACTGTTACAAATATTTGTTGCTGTTAAAACAGGTCAACTGAAGGAGGAACACTTTTACTGTCATCATGACTGGTGCTTATACATCGCGGCTTATCGCACTGATGATACGGAATAAAGGTCAGCACTGAGCGTGATGACCTTCATTCCGTTTCAATGCAGCCAATTGATAACCTTTGGAATGATATAATCGTCATTTATGTAACAAGCTCAGTTCACAATGAGTGTGTTTAGTAGAAACTGCAGACGTTTCAGCATCACCGTGGCTTTGTTCGCTTTCACTGTAAGTGGTTTATACAATCAGCATTCTGTTCCGCACAGTATTCGTGAGCCCAACTGTTACATTTCACTGGAAAGGTTGAAGTTTGATACAAAACACTTATTTAATGTATGTGTGGGGGTGAATTTCCTTAAATAGGAAAGGGTAAAGGTTTGAAGAATGAATTTATCTGGCCCCAGACATGGCCTATTTGCTGGTTTGTGGGCGCACGGTACTGAATAAAGTTCTGTTCGTGTACGTACACACAACAGCACCAACCGTAGCTAAATATACATTGTCTGTGTTCAGGTACACAGGTGGCGTGTTCCTTCTGTCAAAGCACGTACTTGATAATGTAAAATGTAGCTATTTATGTTAAAAGATATCTAAGTGTCAAAAATATCATAACAGTAACATCTTTCATCCTTTCTAATCATTAGTTTCTTGAAAGTCAGAAAGGAACGCCGGATCAGGGTTTATATAGAAGGCATATATTATGTAAGAAAATAGCTTGCATAGTTGTGGTTTGTTCATTGGAAGAAATTTGTAAACTGCTGTCAGATGGGAAGGTTACATAAATAGACAAATGTAGTTAATGACAGAAATCATCACTGCTACAGACAAACAAAAGTGTCACATATTTCAACGAAGGACGCTGAATTTCGTTCAATAAACAGAAGTCGCCTTGCTCGTTCTACAGCTGCTCTTTATTGCACTTTGGTGCACTTGCAAACAGAATGTGCACAGCTGCACAATTTGTGTTGCTGTGTCTGTCTGTGTGTCTGTGTGTCTGTCTGTGTGTGTGTCTGTGTGTGTGTGTCTGTGTGTATGTCTGTGTGTATCAACTCGAGCAATGGTAAAGAGTTTGATATTAATTTTGATACTGAAGACTTCTATTAATATCTTCTGTTAGTCAGGCAACTACAGCGACAGTTACCCCCAATAGCTACATGCTTGTCTGCGTGCATCGCGAGCGGCAGTAGGTGAATAGTATTTAGTGCAGTGGAACGTATTGCGAGAAAGAGCTGCAGGTCTGCTGAAGGGAACACGTGTGTTGACTGCAGTAGAGTTCAGACGGTCAGTGCTTTACACTTCAAAGACCATATTAACCTTAACTACATTTAATGATTCAGTCCGTACCGCGCAGTAAACACACTCCGTCTCAGTTATACAAACCAGTCAGTTAATGCTGTACAGTGAAATAATCGCTGTTTGTTTTGAGATCCACACAAAACACATAAATACAGTCCGTACCGGGCAGTAAACACACTCCGTCTCAGTTATAAAACCAGTCAGTTAATGTTGTACAGTGAAATAATCGCTGTTTGTTCTGAGATCCACACAAAACACATAAATACAGTCCGTACCGCGCAGTAAACACACTCCGTCTCAGTTATACAAACCAGTCAGTTAATGTTGTACAGTGAAATAATCGCTGTTTGTTCTGAGATCCACACAAAACACATAAATACAGTCCGTACCGCGCAGTAAACACACTCCGTCTCAGTTATACAAACCAGTCAGTTAATGTTGTACAGTGAAATAATCGCTGTTTGTTCTGAGATCCACACAAAACACATAAATACAGTTCGTACCGCGCAGTAAACACACTCCGTCTCAATTATACAAACCAGTCAGTTAATGCTGTACAGTGAAATAATCGCTGTTTGTTCTGAGATCCACACAAAACTCATAAATACAGTCCGTACCGCGCAGTAAACACACTCCTTCTCAGTTATACAAACCAGTCAGTTAATTGTTGTACAGTGAAATAATCGCTGTTTGTTCTGAGATCCACACAAAACACATAAATACAGTTCGTACCGCGCAGTAAACACACTCCATCTCAGTTATACAAACCAGTCAGTTAATGCTGTACAGTGAAACAATCGGTGTTTGTTCTGAGATCCACACAAAACACATAAATACAGTTCGTACCGCGCAGTAAACACACTCCTTCTCAGTTATACAAACCAGTCAGTTAATGTTGTACAGTGAAATAATCGCTGTTTGTTCTGAGATCCACACAAAACACATAAAACAGTCCGTACCGCGCAGTAAAACACACTCCGTCTCAGTTATACAAACCAATCAGTTAATGCTGTACAGTGAAATAATCGCTGTTTGTTCTGAGACCCACACAAAACACATAAATACAGTTCGTACCGCGCAGTAAACACACTCCGTCTCAGTTATACAAACCAATCAGTTAATGCTGTACAGTGAAATAATCGCTGTTTGTTCTGAGACCCACACAAAACACATAAATACAGTTCGTACCGCGCAGTAAACACACTCCGTCTCAGTTATACAAACCAATCAGTTAATGCTGTACAGTGAAATAATCGCTGTTTGTTCTGAGACCCACACAAAACACATAAATACAGTTCGTACCGCGCAGTAAACACACTCCGTCTCAGTTATACAAACCAATCAGTTAATGCTGTACAGTGAAATAATCGCTGTTTGTTCTGAGACCCACACAAAACACATAAATACAGATCGTACCGCGCAGTAAACACACTCCGTCTCAGTTATACAAACCAATCAGTTAATGCTGTACAGTGAAATAATCGCTGTTTGTTCTGAGACCCACACAAAACACATAAATACAGTTCGTACCGCGCAGTAAACACACTCCGTCTCAGTTATACAAACCAATCAGTTAATGCTGTACAGTGAAATAATCGCTGTTTGTTCTGAGACCCACACAAAACACATAAATACAGTTCGTACCGCGCAGTAAACACACTCCGTCTCAGTTATACAAACCAGTCAGTTAATGTTGTACAGTGAAATAATCGCTGTTTGTTCTGAGATCCACACAAAACACATAAATACAGTCCGTACCGCGCAGTAAACACACTCCGTCTCAGTTATACAAACCAGTCAGTTAATGCTGTACAGTGAAATAATCGCTGTTTGTTCTGAGACCCACACAAAACACATAAATACAGTTCGTACCGCGCAGTAAACACACTCCGTCTCAGTTATACAAACCAATCAGTTAATGCTGTACAGTGAAATAATCGCTGTTTGTTCTGAGACCCACACAAAACACATAAATACAGTTCGTACCGCGCAGTAACACACTCCGTCTCAATTATACAAACCAGTCAGTTAATGCTGTACAGTGAAATAATCGCTGTTTGTTCTGAGATCCACACAAAACCATAAATACAGTCCGTACCGCGCAGTAAACACACTCCTTCTCAGTTATACAAACCAGTCAGTTAATGTTGTACAGTGAAATAATCGCTGTTTGTTCTGAGATCCACACAAAACACATAAATACAGTCCGTACCGCGCAGTAAACACACTCCGTCTCAGTTATACAAACCAATCAGTTAATGCTGTACAGTGAAATAATCGCTGTTTGTTCTGAGACCCACACAAAACACATAAATACAGTTCGTACCGCGCAGTAAACACACTCCGTCTCAGTTATACAAAACAATCAGTTAAAGCTGTACAGTAAAATAATCGCTGTTTGTTCTGAGATCCACACAAAACACATAAATACAGTCCGTACCGCGCAGTAAACACACTCCGTCTCAGTTATACAAACCAGTCAGTTAATGCTGTACAGTGAAATAATCGCTGTTTGTTCTGAGATCCACACAAAACACATAAATACAGTTCGTACCGCGCAGTAAACACACTCCGTCTCAGTTATACAAACCAATCAGTTAATGTTGTACAGTGAAATAATCGCTGTTTGTTCTGAGATCCACACAAAACACATAAATACAATTCGTACCGCGCAGTAAACACACTCCGTCTCAGTTTAACAATCCAATCAGTTAATAATTGTACAGTGAAATAATCGGTGTTTGTTCTGAGATCCACACAAAACACTAAATACAGCCGTACCGCGCAGTAAACACACTCCGTCTCAGTTATACAAACCAGTCAGTTAATGCTGTACAGTGAAATAATCGCTGTTTGTTCTGAGATCCACACAAAACACATAAATACACTGTGTGGGCAGACGTAGAAATTTTGATGTTTAAACATTGTGGTACATAATAAGTAAACCACGGCTATCATTTCAAATCGTAACCAGTAAAATCACAGACACATTTTTGCACAAAACAGTTATTTTTGTCACAGTTATTACTCTATAATGCGATTTTGTTTTGCTGTATTTAGCTACAATAAAGCATAAAGCAGTTTTCAATGTAGAGGAGTTATGGGCCTGAGAACCTAAAGTTATTAGACACAGTGGTAGAATAATGTGTCTGTACCTACGAAGTGATGTACACAGATTTAGTGTACGTACGAGACTTCACTTTGTTCTTACGTTATCCGAAACGTCGTAACAAAACAACCTACGCATCGCGTATATAAGTATTTATTTCAACCATTCGTCAGCCATTACAACCACGTTCTATATTACACACAGTCATAATTTCAGTATATACACTAACTGGCTATAATTTCCACACAAAAGCCACACACATGCACATTCCTGCCCAGTAACATGTACCCGGTACACACGTTTGCTACTGTCCACGTGCAGACAGTACACTGAATGCTTATTCTGGTCACGTCAGACAGTACACTAATTCTAATGACAGCGGGACTAAAAAAATAGTGCGTGGGAGTTGCTTGACAAATCAGGGACAGTAATACACTGTTAATATATTTGTTGCTGTTCAAACAGACAACTGAAGGAGGAAACACTTTTATGACATCATGATGGTGCTTATACATCGCGGTTATCGCACTGAGACACAAATAAAGGTCAGCCTGAGCGTGATACTTATCTGTTCAGGCAGCCCACGTTTACAAAGAACCGTATAATCTGCAGTTGATAACTTTGAAATAAAATAACTTCCATTTAAGTAAGAACCTCAGTTCCATCGACTGCGATTGGTAGAAAACTGCAGACGTTTCAACATCACGTGTCTTGTTCCTTTCGCTGTGAGGTTCCCCTTTATCCTCAGCTTTGTAGTGTTGTTTGCCTAGGTGTGTTAACGGTGGGATTGGGCTTCTCTTCTTTGTGAAGTAACGCGTAATTTTCCACAGAGGTTTAGAATTTGGTTGCAGTGTACGTAAAAAGGTTGTCCGTTTAGCATTACGGAGTTGTGTTAGGCGTGTCGCAATTATTTTATTCAGTAGCGTAAGCCCTGCATATAACATTTGGTGCCGCGTACATTGAAATCGCCTCCGAACGTAGTTTCGTATCTTAATGAGATTATCGAGCGCCGGTGGTAGCTGGAGTTGTTTTGCAGTGTATGTGCACATGGGCATAGAAGAAGTCGCTGCTGACAGCACTGCTGATGTGAATTCGTGAATCGCTTTAGTTACGTCCCTCTCATCCTGGAGTTGTGCTACTACTGGCAGACGAGCGTCCAAGTTATGTCTATAGGCGTTCCAATTTGCTTTGCCGTAATCGAAATGGAAGCGTTGTTCCGTTGCTTGTTGGGTAAAACGAATTTTACTAACCACTGGGTTATGATCCGATGACATGCAGGGAACAGAGTGTGCGTGCGATAAGCAACAGCCGTACCCCAAGGCTAAATCTAGTACATTCGCTTGTCCTCTCGTATTTACGTACGTTGCATGATCAGGTGCGTAGATGTTTACTCCATATTAAATCAAGTTACAGACCAACTGATGCACACTAAAACCACTTCTTTAAGTAGCTTTATTATTAAAATTGTTAAAATTGTACCCCTACACGTGTTTCGATTCTAGGATCATCGTCAGGGGGTTTTTTGCTAAAAGCTACAGTCACTTCAAACACATGATTTTAAATATTCTATCGGCACTTTAAAACTTATATATTATAAGTTAAAATCTTATAAAAAGACTCGTTAAAAGTTGTAAAATTATAAAAGTACTGTAGATAGTAGAATGCGGAAGTGCTGGCGTGTGGGATCGTGGTATTAAAGGCATGTGAAATGTTTTTGTGGGGAGCGAAGTGTACTGCCTGTTGTACGGTGAAGAGTACTATGGTACTGAATGTTGTACGGTGAAGAGTACTATAGTACTGCGTGTTGTACGGTGAAGAGTACTATGGTACTGAATGTTGTACGGTGAAGAGTACTATAGTACTGCGTGTTGTACGGTGAAGAGTACTATGGTACTGAATGTTGTACGGTGAAGAGTACTATGGTACTGCCTGTTGTATGGTGAAGAGTACTATAGTACTGCCTGTTGTACGGTGAAGAGTACTATGGTACTGCCTGTTGTACGGTGAAGAGTACTATGGTACTGCCTGTTGTACGGTGAAGAGTACTATGGTACTGCCTGTTGTACGGTGAAGAGTACTATAGTACTGCCTGTTGTACGGTGAAGAGTACTATGGTACTGCCTGTTGTACGGTGAAGAGTACTATAGTACTGCCTGTTGTACGGCGAAGAGTACTATAGTACTGCCTGTTGTACGGTGAAGAGTACTATGGTGGACTCCACAATAGTACTCTTCACCATACAACAGGCATTACCATAGTACTCTTCACCGTACAACACGCAGTACCATAGTACTCTTCACCGTACAACAGGCAGTACACTTCGCTCCCCACAAAAAACATATCACAGCCTTTAATACCACGATCCCACACGCCAGCACTTCCGCATTCTACTATCTACAGTACTCTTATAATTTTACAACTTTTAACGAGTCTTTTTATAAGATTTTAACTTACAATATATAAGTTTTAAAGTGCCGATAGAATATTTAAAATCATGTGTTTGAAGTGACTGTAGCTTTTAGCAAGAAAACCCCCTGACGATGATCCTAGGATCGAAACACGTGTAGCGGTACAATTTTAACAATTTTAATAATAAAACTACTTAAAAAGTGGTTTTAGTGTGCATCAGTTGATCTATAACTTAATTTAATATGACGAAGATGCACGGTGGCAACAGTGTGAAATTTATAAGTTTACTCCTTGGTTGACGCAAAAGTCCAGCAGTATGTTGCTGGCCCTGTTGTTGCGAGTGCAACGCCAGGCAGTGTGTTTAGAGTTAAAGTCTCCTAAGAGTACAGTTGGTATCTTGTGCGCAAAGATGGTATTGAGATCGTCTGCATTTAGCGTGGTGGATGGAGGCGCGTAGCCGGAGACTATAAGGAGTTGTCGTTGCTGTGTGTCACGAATGATGACTGCTACTGTTTCTAGCGTGGGAGTTATTGGTAAATTTATCCTGTCATGTAGTAAAGTGGTACGTAATAGGAGAAGGACTCTTCCCCATGTTGGTTTCGATCCATTCTGTGTGTCGTATAACCTGGCATGGTAAATGTTTTTTGTGGATGAAGCTTTGTTTCGCACAAAGCCGCAACGTCTATTTGGTTAGTGAAGAGGAAATTTTCCAGTTCGTATTTTTGCTGGTAAACGGAATTTGCATTCCATTGTAAGGTACGTAGCGTGTTTTTTAGGGTGACGTGAAATAGGCTATAATGGTGTCGACGAGGAGCATCATTTTCTCCATTGGGTCTGTTGCGTTGCGTAATTGTATGGCTAGATTCTGTAACAATGTTCCAAGAGCTTGGAGGTTGAAGGCAGTTAGTATAGATTTTATCGATTCAATGAAAGTCGGAAGTGTTTGGTCGTGTTGTGGTCGTGATGTCTGCGCCGCAATTTGGGCCCAGGTGCGTGGTTGCGACGATGGTTCCCGTGTGCGAGTGGTGGACGGTAGAGCGGCCTTTGTCTGTGGTGGTGGAGAAGGAGGTTGAGTTCGTTGTTGCTTGTGTGGTTTACGATTTCTGGCAAGCAGTCGCTTTTGATATTCTGTACATCCAGAGTAGTTTGCGGGGTGTTCTCCCCCGCAGTTGGCACAGGTTCGTGGGTCCGATGTTTGTTTTTTGCAGTCTGAAGTTAGATGTAGTTGACCGCATTTGACACATTTCGGTGGGCGTCCGCAGAATGCAGAAGAGTGCCCGAATTGTTGGCAATTAAAGCATTGTGAGATAGGTCGTTTGGGTTTATATTTTTCCGAAATTACAATACAGTGGCAGATTTTGTTTGCTTTATAAACTTCACGTAAATCCGTAGTAGCCTGAAAAGTAACTACAAAAATGGGAAATTTCTGCAGGATCTGTTCTGTAGTTTTATCCTTACGAATCAGCTGCCGAACATGGGCCACCTGTAATTTCCGCATTTGTAGGTCGTCTCTAATTTCTTCTGTAGTAATATTTGGGGGGAGACCTTTAAGTACAAGCCGAGGTTGTTGAGTTTGGGGTAGAGGGTAGGTATGATACGAAAGTTGAGCTTGTTTAACTTCGCGGAGAAGGATTTCATAATCCTTTTCTGTTTGGGTGTATAGTAACAGTCTGTTTGTTTTAGTTTTTATGTCCTGCTGAAATGTGGAGGCACCCCATCATATTTTAGTCACATTCATCCCAGTGTTACAAGCAGCAAATAGGCACATAGGCACATCCTGGGAACAAGGCGGTCATTCATTTCCATAAAGTTTATGTAATACACAGCTGTTACACGTCCCTCGTTCACACGCGATAATTCAGTTTCCATAAAGTTCCTGTAATACACAGCTGTCACACGTCCCTCGATCACACGCGGTCATTCAGTTTCCATAAAGTTTCTGTAATACACAGCTGTTACACGTCCCTCGTTCACACGCGGTCATTCAGTTTCCATAAAGTTTCTGTAACACACAGCTGTTACACGTCCCTCGATCACACGCGGTCCAGTCATGTTATTGCGTGATGCTACACACCACACGTTAACTGAAACCCTATTGAAAATGGCATTGTGTTACCTGGTGTGGATTTTACTGGTCTCAAAATTGCGAAGGCCTTGTGTTGGTAATACCATACCGGGGTAAATTGAGAGCATCCGTGAACAGTGTCAGGCGGAATCTGCAGCCTGCACAACATCGCAGTACACAGTTGTTGTGATCTGCCGGTAAAATGCGCTGCAGTCTGTGAAGGTGATACGGATAGCAACAGTCACGGTGCACAGTTGTCATACTGTGTCTGTGCTACAGCAGTCGTCGTGGATGTTGTGGCTAGGGCTTGGGTAATCTGCTGCCAAGACATCACCTTCTGCAGGCAGTGGTGCTGTTTGTTGAGGCACTGCGCTACATGACGGAAGGTTGCGCGTTGGATTGTCGATAGTGTCATTGGAATTTTTCATTGATATAATCCTTCCGGCGGCACTATGGCACTGCAGTCGACTCAGCCTCTGACATAAATAAATACCAGGAATAATTCCAGGGGGGGGGGTAAATGCGGCCGGTGCGTGTTGCTGAAAAACTTGACCACCTTCATGTGCCGATTGACTTGAAATATGGTAACCTCAACATCCTGGAACCCGCAGGGTATTATTATTATTATTATTATTATTTACTGCAATTGGGTTTTCACCCGGTGGCAGTAGTCCTTACACTAGTACACACAATACAAATGTTTTCACCCGGTGGCAGTAGTCCTTACACTAGTACACACAATACAAATGTCTTCACCCGGTGGCAGTAGTCCTTACACTAGTACACACAATACAAATGTTTTCACCCGGTGGCAGTAGTCCTTACACAGTACACACAATACAAATGTTTTCACCCGGTGGCAGTAGTCCTTACACTAGTACACACAATACAAATGTTTTCACCCGGTGGCAGTAGTCCTTACACTAGTACACACAATACAAATGTTTTCACCCGGTGGCAGTAGTCCTTACACTAGTACACACAATACAAATGTTTTCACCCGGTGGCAGTAGTCCTTACACTAGTACACACAATACAAATGTTTTCACCCGGTGGCAGTAGTTCTTACACTAGTACACACAATACAAATATTTTCACCCGGTGGCAGTAGTCCTTACACTAGTACACACAATACAAATGTTTTCACCCGGTGGCAGTAGTCCTTACACTAGTACACACAATACAAATATTTTCACCCGGTGGCAGTAGTCCTTACACTAGTACACACAATACAAATGTTTTCACCCGGTGGCAGTAGTCCTTACACTAGTACACACAATACAAATGTTTTCACCCGGTGGCAGTAGTCCTTACACTAGTACACACAATACAAATGTTTTCACCCGGTGGCAGTAGTCCTTACACTAGTACACACAATACAAATGTTTTCACCCGGTGGCAGTAGTCCTTACACTAGTACACACAATACAAATGTTTTAACCCGGTGGCAGTAGTCCTTACACTAGTACACACAATACAAATGTTTTCACCCGGTGGCAGTAGTCCTTACACTAGTACACACAATACAAATGTTTTCACCCGTTGGCAGTAGTCCTTACACTAGTACACACAATACAAATGTTTTCACCCGGTGGCAGTAGTCCTTACACTAATACACACAATAAAAATGTTTTCACCCGGTGGCAGTAGTCCTTACACTAGTCCACACAATACAAATGGACATATAATATACATAAAAGTAACAATACAAAACAAACTATACACAATTACAAAACAAAATACATACATTAAATACAAGTACACACATTGGAACACCATACACGCATTACAAAAACATCCACACCTTAACAAAAATATCCACACCTTAACAAAAGCATCCACTCCTTAACAAAAACATCCACACATTACAAAAACATCCACACCTTACAACATACACTCCTTAACAAGAACATCCACACTTTACAAAACCACCCACACAATACAAAAAAAAGCACACGCACATTACAAAAACACCCACACATTAAATAATACAAAATAACAAAACACACATACTGCAAAAAGAAAGAGTTGCTAAGCCTAACCTAAAACCTAACGTAAATGAATCAGAGTTAAAGTAATTTGGTATACCAAACAATGAGTCAACCATGCTATACAAAAATAAAATTCCATGTTTTGAAAAAGTGATACACTCTCATTTTAACAGGACCTTCACTTCACTACGACTATATACACATCACGGCATTCCTCGTTTTGCCTCCCTTTACTTCACTTCACTTCACTTCACTTCACTGCATTATTAGATGGTTTTCCCACCCTCTATACCCTTCACTTCACCTCACTTATCACTTTCCTAACCCTCTTCTTAAAAATACTCGGCTTACAAGGGAAAGTCCCTAAAGCATCTGCAGGTAGTTTGTTCCACAGTTGGATGGTCCTATTTACAAAGAAAAATTTCCCGATATCCGTCCTTTGCTTCCTGTTCCTAATTTTCCGATTATGATCAACCCTGCTCACATAGTGTGGCCTTTGTAGTCTGTCACTATAGCCTTCCAAGCCCGTTCGCCAGTGTATGCTTTGAAGAGAGCACATAAGCGTGCTGTCTTTCTGCGCTGCGCCAAAGTTTCCCAGTTCAAATCGGTCGTATGATTTGCAAATTTAACCGCTTTCTGTTGTACACGGTCTAACGCATTTATCTGTCCCTCCCTGTATGGATCCCAGCAAACAGCCCCATACTCAAGAATCGGACGCACTAGTGACGTGTAGGCTAAACTTTTAGTATTACTATTTCACTTTTTGAGAATACGCATTATGAAATGAAGTGCCTTCCAAGCTTTTCTCACAGTGTAATTTACTTGTTCAGCCCAGCTTAAATCGCTGCGTAAGAATATTCCCAAGTATTTACAAATGCTCACTTCCGGAATTAATTCGTCCCGTAAAGAGTAACTTAGTTGATCCTTCAGCCGGGCTCTCGTGAAAATAACTGCCTTACTTTTACCTGGATTTATATTTCATCTCATTTTCAAACGCCGACTCTCCCAGTCTGCACAGGTGGCATGTAGGTAGAAAGATATTACTAAAACGTACCTTAAAGAAATGACGACATACAGTACGATTTGAATTTAACTTGCTCAGGAAAGGTCCACTGGTAAACACGGTAACTAACCTTCCACTCCCAATAAGCACGCGCAATTACGTCACCACTAAGTGACTGCCTTGTCTCGACATGCATTCTGGTCCAGGGACTGACAGTAACGAGATTTGGCATCAACGTATTGTGACATGTCACTGAGATTTCCTGTGAACTTCCCACTTTTGTGACATGAATTTGTCGTCCTGCATGCGAAGCCAGTTTGTCCCAAAAACGCCTAAACTTAGAGGTTCATGGCGATATGAGTGTAAGTAGAAGCGGATGACAAGTATTTGGCATTTAAGTCCCACGACTGCCTCAACACAGGACACAGGCCTGCTACTGTAAAACGCACGGTCAATAAGCAGTGTTCCCTATCCTGTAACTTTGTGATAATCAAGACTGCCTCAACACAGGACACAGGCCTGCTACTGTAAAACGCAGGTCAATAAGCAGTGTTCCCTAACCTGAAACTTTGTGATAATCAAGACTGCCTCAACACAGGACACAGGCCTGTTGCTTTAAGAGGCACGGTCAATAAGCAGTGTTCCCTATCCTGTAACTTTGTGATAATCAAGACTGCCTCAACACAGGACACAGGCCTGCTGCTGTAAGACGCACGGTCAATAAGCAGTGTTCCCTATCCTGTAACTTTGTGATAATCAAGACTGCCTCAACACAGGACACAGGCCTGCTACTGTAAAACGCAGGTCAATAAGCAGTGTTCCCTATTCTGTAACTTTGTGATAATCAAGACTGCCTTAACACAGCACACAGGCCTGCTAATCTAAAACGCACGGTCAATAAGCTGTGCTCCCTATCCTGTAACTTTGTGATAATCAAGACTGCCTCATCACAGGACACAGGCCTGCTGCTGTAAGAGGCATGGTCAATAAGCAGTGTTCCCTATCCTGTAACTTTGTGATAATCAAGACTGCCTCAACACAGGACACAGGCCTGCTACTGTAAAACGCAGGTCAATAAGCAGTGTTCCCTATTCTGTAACTTTGTGATAATCAAGACTGCCTCAACACAGGACACAGGCCTGCTGCTCTAAGTGGCACGGTCAATAAGCAGTGTTCCCTATCCTGTAACTTTGTGATAATCAAGACTGCCTCAACACAGGACACAGGCCTGCTACTGTAAAACGCAGGTCAATAAGCAGTGTTTCCTATTCTGTAACTTTGTGATAATCAAGACTGCCCCAACACAGGACACAGGCCTGCTGCTCTAAGTGGCACGGTCAATAAGCTGTGTTCCCTATCCTGTAACTTTGTGATAATCAAGACTGCCTCAACACAGGACACAGGCCTGCTACTGTAAAACGCAGGTCAATAAGCAGTGTTTCCTATTCTGTAACTTTGTGATAATCAAGACTGCCCAACACAGGACACAGGCCTGCTGCTCTAAGTGGCACGGTCAATAAGCTGTGTTCCCTATCCTGTAACTTTGTGATAATCAAGATTGCCTCAACACAGGACACAGGCCTGCTGCTGTAAGAGGCACGGTCAATAAGCAATGTTCCCTATCCTGTAACGTTGTGATAATCAGGATTGCCTCAACACAGGACACAGGACTGCTGCTGTAAGAGGCACGGTCAATAAGCAATGATCCATATCCTGTAACTTTGTGATAATCAAGCCGTTATCTTTCGTTATGACGTAGCACTTTTATAGTGCGCTCCATTTACTGCTTGAACGACTGCTTGCGTCGGCAATTTGCTCCGCCGTATTTGGCTTTGTATGCCGCGTCACAGGAGGGTAACAGTCGGTGAAGTGAGCTGCACAAAGTGTCGTGTAATAACAAACTGCAGACAGTCCAATAAAAGTCAGCAGTGCTACAGTATATGCTGATAATGTTGCCCTCCAAAACCAATGCACTCAGAACGACTGCTGAACACATTGTTGTTGACTTTGTATTGTTGTGTAATGTCAACAGAGAGAATTCCTGACAGTGATAGACAGGGCGGAAAGGCGGAGGGGGAGGAAGAGAGTTGCATTACAGAACTTTAATGTCAGCGCATTCTACTGGCACTGACATTGCACTAACATGGTACTGATCCAGTACGAGATATTCTTTAACATAGAGAACTGAATTAACGTGAAAATACAAAAGACAGTTTTAGAAATTAGTGGTCCAGCTTTAGCCTTCTATCATCGTTCACGTTTCGAATTAAAAATTAAGTCGCTAGATTTACAAACTTTCGTTCTTATGAGAAATGTTACACACTTTAAATTGTAATTCTCTCTATCTTGTGTAAAAACAAACTTTTATTTCTTTAGATTTTTTTGAAGCAATAAAACAACGAGTAAAATGAGTTACTGATGTGTATTTGATTATCTTTTTACAAGATAGATTGTGTTATAAAGGTCATGGAGCTTGTTTACGCTATATTAAAGGCAAACACTTGCTGTTCTGTGTTTATATACTTATGAAGGGAAGAGCAATATAATAATGATGGCTGTAAAATATGCTGAGACGATATTACAGTTATGTCTTTTATAGAGAAGTTCCTAGCACAGCTGCATATAGCAGCACTGCAGTGTTCTGCTATCCTATGCAGTTCAGTAATCAGTATAAATGTAGCCAGCTGTCCAGAACTTACAATGTTGGCAACTTGCACAGTCGGTGATCCTGTGACATCAATGTATCATGTATAAGAGAGTATCACAGTGCGATGTGTGCAGTGCGACCGACTGTCGTGGTGATACACACAACAAGTTCACCTCTAAAACCTCACAATACGTACGATAACACAGTTGGTACACACAACAAGTTCACCTCTAAAACCTCGCAATAACTACGCTGACACAGTTGATACACACAAGTTCACCTCTACAACCTCACAATATGTACGATGAAACAGTTGATACACAGAAGTTCACCTCTAAAACCTCACAATATGTACGATGAAACAGTTGATACACACAACAAGTTCACCTCTAAAACCTCACAATATGTACGATGAAACAGTTGATACACACAACAAGTTCACCTCTACAACCTCACAATATGTACGATGAAACAGTTGATACACACAACAAGTTCACCTCTACAACCTCACAATATGTACGATGAAACAGTTGATACACACAACAAGTTCACCTCTAAAACCTCACAATACGTACGATAACACAGTTGGTACACACAAAAAGTTCACCTCTAAAACCTCACAATACGTACGATAACACAGTTGGTACACACAAAAAGTTCACCTCTACAACCTCACAATATGTACGATGAAACAGTTGATACACACAACAAGTTCACCTCTAAAACCTCACAATACGTACGATAACACAGTTGGTACACACAACAAGTTCACCTCTAAAACCTCACAATATGTACGATGAAACAGTTGATACACACAACAAGTTCACCTCTACAACCTCACAATATGTACGATGAAACAGTTGATACACAGAAGTTCACCTCTAAAACCTCACAATATGTACGATGAAACAGTTGATACACACAACAAGTTCACCTCTAAAACCTCACAATATGTACGATGAAACAGTTGATACACACAACAAGTTCACCTCTACAACCTCACAATATGTACGATGAAACAGTTGATACACACAACAAGTTCACCTCTACAACCTCACAATATGTACGATGAAACAGTTGATACACACAACAAGTTCACCTCTAAAACCTCACAATACGTACGATAACACAGTTGGTACACACAAAAAGTTCACCTCTAAAACCTCGCAATAACTACGCTGACACAGTTGATACACACAAGTTCACCTCTACAACCTCACAATATGTACGATGAAACAGTTGATACACAGAAGTTCACCTCTAAAACTTCTAATACTTATGCTGAAACTGTTGAAACACACAAGTTGAACTCTAAAACCTCACAATATGTACGATGACACAGTTGATACAAACAACAAGTTCACCTCTAAAACCTCACAATACGTACGCTGACACAGTTGATACACACAAGTTCACCTCTAAAACCTCACAATACGTAAGCTGACAAAGTTGATACACACAAGAAGTTCACCTCTAAAGCCTCACAATACGAAAGCTGACACAGTTGATACACACAAGTTCACCTCTAAAACCTCACAATACGTAAGCTGACACAGTTGATACACACAAGAAGTTCACCTCTAAAACCTCACAATACGTACGCTGACACAGTTGATACACACAAGTTCACCTCTAAAACCTCACAATACGTACGCTGACACAGTTGATACACACAAGTTCACCTCTAAAACCTCACAATACGTAAGCTGACACTGTTGATACACACAAGACGTTCACCTCTAAAACCTCACAATTCGTACGCTGACACAGTTGATAAACACAACAATTTCACCTCTAAAACCTCACAACATGTACGATGACACATTTGATACACACAACAAGTTCACCCATAAAACCTCACAATATCTAAGCTGACATAGTTGATACACACAATTTCACCTCTAAAACCTCACAATACTTACGCTGACACAGTTGATACACACAAAAATTTCACTTCTAAAACCTCACAATACGTACGCTGACACAGTTGATACACACAACAATTCCACCTCTAAAACCTCACAATACGTACGCTGACACAGTTGATACACACAACTAGTTTACCTCTAAAACCTCACAATAACTACGCTAACACAGTTGATACACACAACAATGTCACCTCTATAACCTCACAATACGTAAGCTGACAAAGTTGATACACATAATATGTTCACCTCTACAACCTCACAATATGTACGATGACACAGTTGATACACAGAAGTTCACCTCTAAAACCTCAAAATACTTATGCTGAAACTGTTGATACACACAAGTTGACCTCTAAAACCTCACAATATGTACGATGACACAGTTGATACGCACAACAAGTTCATCTCTAAAACCTCACAATCCGTACGCTTGCACAGTTTCCTGTGACGTTTTCCTGCCCAGTCAGCAGTGCGGTCGCTATAAATTCTCACGATTCATATCTTGCGTCAGTATATCAACGGTCAGCACATTACTTGCAAGAACCTCAGAACAGTCTGCCACGTCTGCAGTCTGTGATGGCCGTGCAGAGTGTTGAACTGCTGGTGGTTTTCCTCACACGATGTGGGTCGTAACACGTGGTGGGTTGCTCAGTGGTGTTGGGCCTTGTGATGGGGCCGAGGTTACGGAACCCAATTCTGTGTGCCAATGTGCGAATTACTTTGCGCTTTAAGACGAAGATGCAGAATATGAGTGCCCCCTGCTGTGCATTAGCTGCATCAGCCAGGTACCAGATCCACGGTGGTTCAGTCACAAACGAAGACACGATCTCCAGTGTCCACGTGACACCTATCACGACAAACAGCTTTGCGTTCATGATCAGCCTAGAACAAACAACAGGACACACTGTGTAACAGTTAGAGACAAAGACGAATTTGTAACTAAGTAGTGATATTGACACATTGTAGTGTTTGTTGTTCCTGTGTTGTTCTAATCTAACACAGTGTTTGCATAAACATCTAAGTGTTACTTTTCCTACCGCAAACCAAACACAAAGCACTCAATATGTCTCCATATACCGGTAGAGCTCAATGCGCTCTGTTTGTGACTGAGTGACTAAGTCACACGCAGGTTAACACGGTGACGGTCGACCTTACCACAGCAATGATAAGCACAACTTGTGTGTGACGTCACAGCAGGGTTGTGGTATTTTATATATACCGTGAATTCGAAGATACGGCAGAAGATGGAAAACAATACAGAGGAAAGACGTGGTAGCAGTGTATTTGCATTACTTGCAATTAGTTACCTAATTAGTTTAAGGTACAACATTTAAGAAGTTGTGAATTGAGGCGTGCATATTGTGCCCCTGACACATGTCTGGCCCAATTCTAGTGAAACAGAATCTGTAGTACTACCAGTATGTACGGTAGCCTTAATATGAAAGTACGCTAAGAATTGTCTGCTGTGTCTTCTTGTCGTGAAGAGTATTGCCAACCTATATCAACTGCACTGAGCAAAATTCCTTGAGCAGTCGTAAGGCTCTACTTAAGATCTCCTCAATTTAGCCAGTCAAATGAATTACAAGTACACAGGAGCACCTGTGTACTCTAACTAGAGTCCTCTCATTCCACCAGTCTACACACACAGTGACAAAAACACACACAAGCAAAAAAAGCTACGATTTCAAAATCTTACAATTTGTCCCTACATATGGGGTCAGTCTTGTAGTTACCGATACGTACACCAGGTGCTGTGTCTACTCAAAACAATCTGTCGATGTGAATCGTGAAGAGACAACTGTACCCGTCGGTATTGCAGCATGTACCTTTACACAATAACACTACACCTAGACAGTAACACAGTTTGTTCCCTAAAGCTGTGTTTTCAGAAAGCAATTAGCTTGCACATTGGTTGAAATGTGATTTCGTAGCACGAATTATGAGTGCGTGATGATGCTGCTAGCTAAGTGCCGCGGCTCACACCTTCGTGCCACGCAACAACAGCGCGAATCGCGCATAGGACATAATACAAATACGTAGGACTTGCGTGTTGGTCGCCTCACAAAGCACATCACTTCCGTCCGTCAGAACAACACAAACACCTTGACACAAAAGGATAGGTCAAACTAAAGTGATACATTGTAGCATGTTGATCGTAAGACGAAATAACTTAATGGCATGCATTGAGATCAATGCACCGTACACATTGCAGCATGTGACAATGCACCGTACACATTGCAGCATGTGACAATGCACCGTACACATTGCAGCATGTGACAATGCACCGTACACATTGCAGCATGTGTCAATGCACCGTACACATTGCAGCATGTGACAATGCACCAACACAGATACATGCACGTACAATTGCAGCATGTGTCAATGCACCGTACATCACATGTCAGCCGAAAGACATGTGACAATGCACCGTACACATTGCAGCATGTGTCAATGCACCGTATACATTGCAGCATGTGACAATGCACCATACACATTGCAGCATGTGTCAATGTACCGTACACATTACAGCATGAGACAATGCACCGTACACATTGCAGCATGTGTCAATGCACCGTACACATTGCAGCATGTATCAATGCACCGTACACATTGCAGCATGTGTCAATGCACTGTACACATTGCAGCATGTGACAATGCACCGTAAACTTTGCAGCATGTTTCAATGCACTGTACACATTGCAGCATGAGACAATGCACCGTACACATTGCAGCATGTGTCAATGCACCGTACACATTGCAGCATGTGTCAATGCACCGTACACATTGCAGCATGTGTCAATGCACCGTACACATTGCAGCATGTGTCAATGCACCGTAAACATTGCAGCATGTGTCAATGCACCGTAAACATTGCAGCATGTATCAATGCACCGTACACATTGCAGCATGTGTCAATGCACCGTACACATTGCAGCATGTGTCAATGCACCGTACACATTGCAACATGTGACAATGCACCGTACACATTGCAGCATGTGTCAATGCACCGTACACATTGCAGCATGTGACAATGCACCGTACACATTGCAGCATGTGACAATGCACCGTACACATTGCAGCATGTGTCAATGCACCGTATACATTGCAGCATGTGACAATGCACCGTACACATTGCAGCATGTGTCAATGCACCGTACACATTGCAGCATGTGACAATGCACCGTACACATTGCAGCATGTGACAATGCACCGTACACATTGCAGCATGCATCAATGCACCGTACACATTGCAGCATGTTTCAATGCACTGTACACATTGCAGCATGAGACAATGCACCGTACACATTGCAGCATGTGTCAATGCACCGTACACATTGCAGCATGTGTCAATGCACCGTAAACATTGCAGCATGTGTCAATGCACTGTACACATTGCAGCATGGTCAATGCACCGTAAACATTGCAGCATGTATCAATGCACCGTACACATTGCAGCATGTGTCAATGCACCGTACACATTGCAGCATGTGTCAATGCACCGTACACATTGCAGCATGTGTCAATGCACTGTACACATTGCAGCATGTGACAATGCACCATACACATTGCAGCATATGTCAATGCACTGTACACATTGCAGCATGTGTCAATGCACCGTAAACATTGCAGCATGTATCAATGCACCGTACACATTGCAGCATGTGTCAATGCACCGTACACATTTCAGCATGTGACAATGCACCTTGCACATTGCAGCATGAGACAATGCACCGTACACATTGCAGCATGTGTCTATGCACCGTACACATTGCAGCATGTGACAATGCACCGTACACATTGCAGCATGAGACAATGCACCGTACACATTGCAGCATGTGTCATTGCACCGTACACATTGCAGCATGTGACGCCAATGAGCACACCATACACATTGCAGCATGTGTCAATGCACCGTACACATTGCAGCATGTGACAATGCACCGTACACATTGCAGCATGTGTCAATGCACCGTACACAATTGCAGCATGTGACAATGCACCGTACACATTGCAGCATGTGACAATGCACCGTACACATTGCAGCATGTGTCAATGCACCGTACACATTGCAGCATGTGACAATGCACCGTACACATTGCAGCATGTGACAATGCACCGACACATTGCAGCATGAGACAATGCACCGTACACATTGCAGCATGTGTCAATGCACCGTACACATTGCATGCATGTGACAATGCACCGTACACATTGCAGTCATGTGTCAATGCACCGTACACATTGCAGCATGTGACAATGCACCGTACACATTTCAGCATGTGACAATGCACCGTGCACATTACAGCATGTGACAATGCACCGTACACATTGCAGCATGTGTCAATGCACCGTACACATTGCAGCATGGACAATGCACCGATACACATTGCAGCATGTGTCAATGCACTGTACACATTGCAGCATGTGACAATGCACCGTACACATTGCACATGTTTCAATGCACTGTACACATTGCAGCATGTGACAATGCACCGTACACATTGCAGCATGTGTCAATGCACCGTACACATTGCAGCATGTGTACAATGCACGTACACATTGCAGCATGTGTCAATGCACCGTAAACATTGCAGCATGTATCAATGCACCGTACACATTGCAGCATGTGTCAATGCACCGTACACATTGCAGCATGTGTCAATGCACCGTAAACATTGCAGCATGTAGTCAATGCACCGTACACATTGCAGCATGTGTCAATGCACCGTACACATTGCAGCATGTATCAATGAAACCCGTACACATTGCAGCATGTGTCAATGCACCGTACACATTGCAGCATGTTCAATGCAACCGTAAACATTGCAGCATGTATCAATGCACCGTACACATTGCAGCATGTGTCAATGCATACCACATTGCAGCATGTGTCAATGCACCGTAAACATTGCAGCATGTATCAATGCACCGTACACATTGCAGCATGTGTCAATGCACCGTAACATTGCAGCATGTTCAATGCACCGTACACATTGCAGCATGTGTCCAAATTGCACCATGTCACACGATCTGCAGCATGTGTCAATGCACCGTAAACATTGCAGCATGTATCAATGCACCGTACACATTGCAGCATGTGTCAATGCACCGTACACATTGCAGCATGTGTCAATGCACCGTAAACATTGCAGCATGTATCAATGCACCGTACACATTGCAGCAAGTGTCAATGCACCGTACACATTGCAGCATGTGTCAATGCACCGTACACATTGCAGCATGTGTCAATGCACTGTACACATTGCAGCATGTGACAATGCACCATACACATTGCAGCATATGTCAATGCACTGTACACATTGCAGCATGTGTCAATGCACCGTAAACATTGCAGCATGTATCAATGCACCGTACACATTGCAGCATGTGTCAATGCACCGTACACATTGCAGCATGTGTCAATGCACCGTACACATTGCAGCATGTGTCAATGCACCGTAAACATTGCAGCATGTTTCAATGCACCGTACACATTGCAGCATGTGTCAATGCACTGTGCTTCAAATGTATAGTCCTTTTATAATAGATATGTAGTTGACATGATAATAATTTTTACAATGAAAACACAAATGTTGATGAAAGTTCAAATATCATGAACAATCTACATAAACACCTAAAATTTACATCAACAATCTACATAAACACCTACAATTTATATAAACAATTTACATAAACACCTACAATTTACATCAACAATCTACATAAACACCTACAATTTACATCAACAATCTACATAAACACCTACAATTTACATCAACAATCTACATAAACAACTACAATTTACATCAACAATCTACATAAACACCTACAATTTATATCAACAATCTACATAAACACCTACAATTTACATCAACAATCTACATAAGCATCTAAAATTTACATCAAGAATCTACATATACACCTACAATTTACATCAACAACCTACATAAACACCTAAAATTTACATCAACAATCTACATAAACACCTACAATTTACATCAACAATCTACATAAACACCTACAATTTACATCAACAATCTGCATAAGCACCTACAATTTACATCAACAATCTACATATACACCTACAATTTACATCAACAATCTACATAAACACCTAAAATTTACATCAAAATTCTACATAAACACCTACAATTTACATCAACAATCTACATAAACACCTACAATTTAAGTCAACAGACGAAGAAAAAATACAATAAGCTTTCTTGATTTACTAATTACTAGAAACTATAATGGGTTTTCGATAAACATATATCGAAAACCCACAACTACTGACACCAATATACATTTCAATTCAAATCACGCCGCGCAACATAAAATGGCAGCATACCATTTCCTCTTAAATACACTACATCTAATACCGATTTCACAATACCAAAACTAGAAATGAACATTATCCACCAAAGAGCTAGAAGACATGTATATCCAATAACGATTATTGACAAACTAAACAAACAGATTATAAACAACAATCTAAACAAAATACAAAACGACTCTCAGACACAACAATACAAAAACAATTGATAGTTCTTAATACTATAGATCCATAATACGAAAAATTACTAATATTTTCAGAAATAATAATCTACACATCACATATCGAGTAAGAAATACAACATATAATTTACTAAAAACACACTAAAAAACCTCGATATATACACAAAAAGTGGCATACACATTTTGAGATTCAATACATGCAATATGCAATATGTGGGTCAAACGGGATGCTGCCTGAAAACACGTTTTTAGAACAGCATAGACATAAAAACTAATGACCCTAAGTCAGCTTATACATTACACATCTTGAATAACAAACAAGAATATGGCCCGTTACAGTACACCATAGAGCTTTTAAAAATATGCAATAAAGGATGACACATGAACACCATGGAGAATTTTTACATACAAATATACCACCAAAACGGAACACTAACAAACGAACAAATTCCAGGAGAGGAAATACCTATTCAAGTTCATTACCCCTACAACTCACAACACGCATGTATTCAACTCAATACCGTTACCTCAATACAACCACTACACAACCAGTCCATACAAATCACAACACAGGACACGTAACAACATAATACAGGTATGTTATTAAAATTATAGCTTTTTTCATATATGTAACTTAATGATACAATGTTTGATACACAAAAGTAACTACTACACTGATACCCGTTCATATTTTCGCAGGATATTTTCAACTCTAATTGGGTAATCTGTAAAAAACAAAAATGCCAAGAATTTGTAATAAACATACATCAAACATACGCATCCCACGCCCAACAATTTATATGCTAAAATAACAGATATTGATGCGATCCAGTCTATTAGTGATTACGAAGCTGCTTTATGTGTGATATATGTATGTTATTTGGAGGAGAATAATGAATGTTAAATATATGTAAACCTTGGAACCCCCTGATGATGGCTTGGTAAAGCCAAAACTTACGTACGGTCATTGGACTGTACATGAGAAATACAGTGCATTTGTTGGTTTTTAATTTGTGATTTGAAAGTACAGCAGTTGGTGTGATTCGAGACAGCGAAGCTGACTGCGGCAGTTGATATCTGCCGTGAAGCATGCAGATGTTAGCAGGCGAAACGCCGAAGATACGATATCGCCACAGAGCGACGGCGTCTGTGCTGTTACGTAACTGCAGACCGAGCAGCGTCTGGCGATGATTTGCTTTTCGTCGGCAGCGACGAGGGCCGATCAGACGGTGAAGCAGAACGCGTGCTATTGTGTCACGATCACGTGAACATTACGACTGTTCCGACGCCAGCTCTGACTGTACACTGCTTTAGAACAAACACACAGAACTCACCGCCGACAACAGACACCAATGTAATTACACCAGGTGCCAGACTGATAACAGCCAGCCAATTACGTGCAAGGTAGGAGAACGTAGCAACCTTAATAAACACGACGTGATCAGATTTACGTCGTGGTGACGAAGAACCAACTTAGTGTGAGTAGGCGGCCACGTAGATGTGAGGAATTTGAGTATCGATTTGATATTCAAGGAAAACTTCGCAAGCAAATGAGCTCTAGATCAATCTCATTTGCACTGAGAAAACAAGTGCCTGAATAGATACAAGAAATGGTTAAGGATTTTTTATTAGAGGAATCCTTTTGTGATTACGTTAAACAATTTACCGTTGTGCATAGGGAAAATATAAGAGCAGGGATCTGCCTGGATGCGACAAATATCAGTAAAGTAATGACAGCTGATCGTGCAAAAACACCGCCCAAGAGGGAATTATTACAAAGATTTCAGGGATCAAATTATATAACTAGTTTGGAATTTGAGCTCTGCTTTCTTCCAAATTCCATCAAAACACTTCACCCAAGTGGACTGCGTTTAACTTTAGAATACAGTCTTCCAATTTACGACAGTCCGATACGTATTTAAGAACTCGTTATCAGCATTTACCGCAGCACTTCAGAAAGTGTTGAGCGATGGACCGGACGAACATGTAATGACTTACGTAGACGACTGGTTTAAATTATGAAGGAAGCGACTACAAAAGGGGCAGAGAAACGATTGTGAAGAGGGAGAAGAGGAGTGGAAGGAAACGACGAAGACTGCAATAAATTTAACAGATGGGGAAAAAAGTACGCGACTTTCGCATGTTGTCTTACTCATCTATACCAAATTGTCGTCTTAAATGTAGAAAAATTTATTGTCATAACTATGCTGCCAACATATAACCAGATACGCCCAACTTAAAATTTGTGTAATTGTGTATGTGACACCGTGTAAGCAGTTGCATATGATTGATTTACATCAGAATGAGTTGCAAAATATATCAGTACGGTAGCCGTACAAACTTAGAATTACGCATCTTACAACTGCGTTGGTCAAAGGAACTGAGGTTACTAAACTGTCCAATAAATATCAAATGAAGTAGTGAAGATTGAAACTAGGAATTATTTGTGCTGTAAATCAGTTTTGTAGGATTACACTAGGAAGATAATGCATGATATGGAGTGTAATTAACACGTAAATTAACATTTGCTGAAACAGAACAAAGTCGTGTTTACAATTATGTCGTTGATTCTTTCACAAATAAACTATTTGATTTCTGTGTGAAGTGTTACAGTAATTACGTAACTACAATAAAGCAGAGAAGTGGGCAAGATATGCGAGGTGCAGTGAGAGTGAGAAACTGCTGACCGAAAAACAATACTTTGATTTAAACAATATAAACTTTTGAACAATTAAATCACAACATTATGTTGCATATTGGCAATTATGACATTTTGGGAAGTTAAATTAATGTTGACTGTCATAATCATGTTTGTTTTCGGTAAATTTCATCTTAATAAGTGTATTAGTGTATTACTTCAATGACTATTACTAATCACACGCTATTGTGTTAACGTTCTAATTCTTCTGTGTTAGGAATATTCTATTTTAACGTTAGAGGAGAGAACAGAATTTAAGGAGGGACAGGTGTACAAACAAGGTAAACCGGGATAGCTCTGACTGTTTAGCGATTCCCTACGAGCTGGACTGTTCGGAGATCGAATCCCGGTGATGGCGAGGTAATTAGCACCCGTCCAAAACGGCCCTGGGGCCAACCCAGCCTTTTGACCTATTGATACCGCGTCATTCCCGAGGGTAAAGCGGTCGGGTCGTTAAGTTGACAGCCAGAACGTCCGGGCGCGCGGTGTTGTGGTAAGATAAGGGCAGATGTGACTAAGGACTGGTCTGAGATATTGTGGTAAGTTAAGGGCATATGTGACTAAAGACTGGTCTGAGATATTGTGGTAAGTTAAGGGCAGATGTGACTAAGGACTGGTCTGAGATATTGTGGTATGTTAAGGGCAGATGTGACTAAGGACTGGTCTGAGATATTGTGGTAAGTTAAGGGCAGATGTGACTAAGGACTGGTCTGAGATATTGTGGTAAGGTAAGGGCAGATGTGACTAAGGCCTGGTCTGAGTTATTGTGGTAAGTTAAGGGCAGATGTGACTAAGGACTGGTCTGAGATATTGTGGTAAGTTAAGGGCAGATGTGACTAAGGACTGGTCTGAGATATTGTGGTAAGTTAAGGGCAGATGTGACTAAGGACTGGTCTGAGATATTGTGGTAAGTTAAGGGCAGATGTGACTAAGGACTGGTCTGAGTTATTGTGGTAAGTTAAGGGCAGATGTGGCTAAGGAATGGTATGAGATATTGTGGTAAGTTAAGGGCTGATCTAGCTAAGGATTGGTCTAAGATGTTGTGGTAAGATAGGGTATGGTGTGACTAAGGACTGCTTTGAGACGTTGTGGTATGTTAGGGGCTGATGTGACTAAGGACTTGTCTGATTTGTTGTGGTAAGTTAGGGGCTGATGTGACTGAGGACTGCCCTGAGACGTTGTGGTATTTTAGGGGTTGATGTTACTAAGGACTGGTTTGAGCTTTGTGGTAAGTGAGGGACTGATGTGACTAAGGACTGGTCTGAGTTATTATGGTAATTGAGGGGCTGATGGAACTAAGGACTGGTCTGAGATATTATGGTAAGTGAGGGGCTGATGTGAATAAGGACTAGTCTTAGTTATTGCGGTAAGTGAGGGGCTGATGTGACAAAGGACTGGTCTGAGTTATTATGGTACGTGAGGGGCTGATGTGACTAAGGACTGGTCTAGATATTATGGTAGGAGAGGGGCTGATGTGACTAAGGACTGGTCTGAGTAATTATGGTAAGATAGGGGCTGATGTTACTAATGACTGGTCTGAGTTATTATGGTAAGTGAGGGGCTGATTTGACTAAGGCCTGGTCTCAGATATTATGGTAAGTGAGGGGCTGATGTGAATAAGGACTAGTCTTAGTTATTGCGGTAAGTGAGGTCTGATGTGACAAAGGACTGGTCTGAGTTATTATGGTATGTAAGGGGCTGATGTGACTAAGGACTGGTCTAGATATTATGATAGGAGAGGGGCTGGAGAGATTATGGACTGGTCTGAGTTAAATTGGTAAGAGTGTTGCTGATGTGACTAAGGACTGCTCTGAAACGTTGTGGTAATTTAGGGGCTGATGAGACTAAAGATTGGTCTGAGTCATTGTGGTAAGTTATTGGCTGATGTGACTAAGGACTGATCTGATTTATTTTGGTAAATTAGGGGCTGATGTGACTAAGGCCTGGTCTCAGATATTATTGTAAGAGAGGGGCTGATGTGAATAAGTACTGGTCTGAATCATTGCGGTAAGTGAGGGGCTGATGTGACAAAGGACTGGTCTGAGTTATTATGGTAAGTGAGGGGCTGATGTGATAAAGGCCTGGTCTAGATATTATGGTAAGAGAGGGGCTGATGAGATTATAGAGTGGTCTGAGTTATTGTGGTAAGTGAGGGGCTGATGTGACTAAGGACTGCTCTGAATCGTTGTGGTAGTTTAGGGACTGATGTGACTAAGGGGTGGTCTGAGTCTTTGTGGTAAGTTAGGGGCTGATGTGACTAAGGACTGGTCTGAGACATTTTGGTAATTTAGGGGCTGGTGTGACTAAGGACTGGTCTGAGTGGTTGTGGTAATTTAGGGGCTGATGAGAATAAGGACTGGTCTGAGATTTTTGGTACGTAAGGGGCTGATGTGACTAAGGACTGGTCTGTGTTGTTGTAGTAAGTGGGGCTGATGTGACTAAGGACTTGTCTGGATTTTGTTGATGTGAATAAGGACTGGTCTGAGTTGTTGTGGTAAGTTAGGGGCTGATGTATCTAAGGACTTGTGTGAGTCGTTGTGAAAAGTTATGGGCTGCTATAACTAAGGACTGGTCTGAGTTGTTGTGGTAATTGGGGCTGATGTGACTAAGGACTTATCTGAGATTTTGTGGTACGTGAGGGCCTGATGTGACTGAGGACTAGTCTGAGTCTTTGTGGTAAGATAAGGGCTGATGTGACTAAGGACTGCTCTGGGTTTTTGTGGTAAGTGATGGGCTGATGTGACTAAGGAATGGTCTGAGTGGTTGTGGTAAGTTAGGGCTGATGTATCTAAGGACTGCTCTGAGTCGTTGTGAAAAGTTATGGGCTGATGTAACTAAGGACTGTCTGAGTTGTTGTGGTACTTGGTGCTGATGTGACTAAGGACTTATCTGAGATTTTGTGGTAAGTGAGGGACTGATGTGACTAAGGACTGTCTGAGTCTTTGTGGTTAGTTAGGGACTGATGTGACTAAGGACTGGTTGAGACTTTGTGGTAAGTTAGGGGCTGATTTGACTAAGGACTGGTCTGAGATCTTGTGGTAAGTTTGGCTGATGTACTAAGGACTGTTCTGAGTTTTGTGGTACGTGAGGGCTGATGTGACTAAGAATGGTCTGAGTTTTTGTGGTAAGTTGGGCTGATGTGACTAAGGACTGGTCTGATTTTGTGTGGTAAGTTAGGTGCATGATGTGACTAAGGACTGTTCTGAGTTGTTGTGGTAAGTTAGGGCTGATGTGACTAAGGACTGGTCTGAGATTTTGTGGTAAGTTTGGCTGATGTGACTAAAGACTGGTCTGAGTTTTTGTGTAGTGAGGGGCTGATGTGACTAAGAAGTGGTCTGAGTTTTTGTGGTAAGTTGGGGCTGATGTGACTAAGGACTGGTCTGATTTTGTGTGGTAAGTTAGGTGCTGATGTGACTAAGGACTGTTCTGAGTTGTTGTGGTAAGTTAGGGCTGATGTGACTAAGGACGGTTCTGAGTTGTTGTGGTAAGTTAGGGCTGATGTGACTAAAGGACTGGTTCTGAGTTTTGTGGTAAGTTAAGGCTGATGTGACTAAGACTGTTCTGAGTTGTTGTGGTAAGTTAGGGCTGATGTGACTAAGGACGGGTTCTGAGTTGTTGTGGTAAGTTAGGGCTGATGTGACTAAGGACTGTTCTGAGTTGTTGTGGTAAGTTAGGGCTGATGTGACTAAGGACTGTTCTGAGTTGTTGTGGTAAGTTAGGGCTGATGTGACTAAGGACTGTTCTGAGTTGTTGTGTAAGTTAGGGGCTGATGTGACTAAGGACTGTTCTGAGTTGTTGTGGTAAGTTAGGGCTGATGTGACTAAGGACTGTTCTGAGTTGTGGTTAAGTTAGGGGCTGATGTGACTAAGGACTGTTCTGAGTTGTTGTGGTAAGTTAGGGGCTGATGTGATCTAAGAATGTCTGAGTTTTTGTGGTAAGTTAGGGGCTGATGTGACTAAGGACTGGTCTGATTTTGTGTGGTAAGTTAGGGCTGATGTGACTAAGGACTGTTCTGAGTTGTTGTGTAAGTTAGGGGCTGATGTGACTAATAACTGTTTGAGTTGTTGTGGTAAGTTAGGGGCTGATGTGACTAAGGACTGTTCTGAGTTGTCGTGGTAAGTTAAGGGCTGATGTGACTAAGGACTGTTCTGAGTTGTTGTGGTAAGTTAGGGCTGATGTGACTAAGACTGTTCTGAGTTGTTGTGGTAAGTTAGGGCTGATGTTACTAAGGACTGTTCTGAGTTGTTGTGGTAAGTTAGGGGCTGATGTGACTAAGGACTGTTCTGAGTTGTCGTGGTAAGTTAAGGGCTGATGTGACTAAGGACTGTTCTGAGTTGTGTGTGGTAAGTTAGGGCTGATGTGACTAAGGACTGTTCTGAGTTGGTGGTAAGTTAGGGGCTGATGTGTACTAAGGACTGTTCTGAGTTGTTGTGGTAAGTTAGGGGCTGATGTGACTAAGGACTGGTCTGAGTTGTTGTGGTAAGTTAGGGGCTGATGTGACTGAGGACTGTTCTGAGTTGTTGTGGTAAGTTAGGGGCTGATGTTACTAAGGACTGTTCTGAGTTGTTGTGGTAAGTTAAGGGCTGATGTGACTAAGGACTGTTCTGAGTTGTTGTGGTAAGTTAGGGGTTGATGTGACTAAGGACTGTTCTGAGTTGTCGTGGTAAGTTAAGGGCTGATGTGACTAAGGACTGTTCTGAGTTGTTGTGGTAAGTTAGGGGCTGATGTTACTAAGGACTGTTCTGAGTTGTTGTGGTAAGTTAAGGGCTGATGTGACTAAGGACTGTTCTGAGTTGTTGTGGTAAGTTAGGGGTTGATGTGACTAAGGACTGTTCTGAGTTGTCGTGGTAAGTGAAGGGCTGATGTGACTAAGGACTGTTCTGAGTTGTTGTGGTAAGTTAGGGGCTGATGTTACTAAGGACTGTTCTGAGTTGTTGTGGTAAGTTAAGGGCTGATGTGACTAAGGACTGTTCTGAGTTGTTGTGGTAAGTTAGGGGTTGATGTGACTGAGGACTGTTCTGAGTTGTTGTGGTAAGTTAGGGGCTGATGTGACTAAGGACTGTTCTGAGTTGTTGTGGTAAGTTAGGGGCTGATGTGACTAAGGACTGTTCTGAGTTGTTGTGGTAAGTTAGGGGCTGATGTTACTAAGGACTGTTCTGAGTTGTTGTGGTAATTTAGGGGCTGATGTGACTAAGGACTGTTCTGAGTTGTCGTGGTAAGTTAAGGGCTGATGTGACTAAGGACTGTTCTGAGTTGTTGTGGTAAGTTAGGGGCTGATGTGACTAAGGACTGTTCTGAGTTGTTGTGGTAAGTTAGGGCTGATGTTACTAAGGACTGTTCTGAGTTGTTGTGGTAAGTTAGGGCTGATGTGACTAAGGACTGGTCTGAGTTGTTGTGGTAAGTTAGGGGCTGATGTGACTAAGGACTGTTCTGAGTTGTTGTGGTAAGTTAGGGGCTGATGTGACTAAGGACTGTTCTATTCTTTGTTTTCCTTCCATCTATTATATTTTACATCAGTTTTTATTTTCTATGTCCGTTGTTACACCCTCAGTTGGTTTCATTCCATATGACTTCTTATTTTACTTTATGTTTGTTCATTTCATCTGTTGTGTACTCCTCAGTTCTGATGTTCAATTTCTTTTCAATTTTCATTCCGACTCTTATATCACATTTTATTTTATTTTATTTTTACTAAGTCTTTACTCTCATATCTCCTTTTCCTTTTCTCTAGGATTTTTACACTGGATTTAATTTAATTATTCTATTGTTTTTTCTACTTCCATTTCCCTGGTCCTTGTACGTACACACTTTCATTCATTTCCGGCCGTGTCCCTTTCTGTGTCCTGCATTCCTGACATATTTCTCCCATTCTTCTCCCTTCGCCACAGTACAGCTTATTGTGACCTTGCACCCAAAACCCCACCCCACCCTCTCATTCTGTTGGCTTGGCACATCGCATGTTTCCCTATCCCGCTATGCTGCCAAGTTTCCTGGTCTACGGCTTTCTTTCCTTCGTGGAATCTCGACCCGTGAAGATGGGACCGATACGTTGTCCCGAAACATCGGTAAATAATTACCTTACTACGCCGTGTAATCACCCAAAAGACCAGAGATTACAATGACAAGGAAGTATGCAAAATTGTAACTTTTGGACCTATTAGGAAATAGTCAAAATTAAAACTTAGCCAATTGGAGACAGTGGGAAAAGTTTGAGAGTGGAATGAATTTAGCCGGGATACCGACGACCGCGTACAGACGCCAGGCAGTTCGAATTTCGACGTTAGTGGGAGAACACCTGACGTAGGCACGCCGATTTCCTCCGTTACATTTGAAAGTTTGTAACAAATTATTTATAAGGACATTTTTTAGAAAAGTTTTTAGTGACTTCCATCGTAAAAGGGTTTATAAGACAATAAAAACTATTCGTTGCCACATTCATAACTACAGAAACAAATTAACTGTAAAAACAATTCAGTAAAGCAAGTGGTAACAATATTGCAATAAATGAGGTAAATCGGTTTGTTGTATTTCAAAGGCACCTAATTATTTCTTCAAGTGTTCCTGCGCCTTTGACGAACCGCTTAGATTCCCTGTAATCTAGAGTTTGTTCTACCGACTGAAAGCGAAGAACCGGGCGTAGTGAGAATTACTGCCCAAATTTGGGGCTCGACGATTCAGAAAAGGCCAAAACAAGTCTATGAAAAGAAACCTTCTGGCTCTTCACCTGCAAATCTAGAAAAATAAAACCTTCCTGAAAAGAACAAGAACATCCCTGAGGAGCCGTAAACCAGTGACGCACATTTAAGAAGAAGGAGAAACTATCGAAACGTCCGGACCCCGCCGATGTACAAAGCCAGCAAAGCATTATAAGTTAAAATCCTTTAAGAGTCTTTGTTAAAAGTTGTATAATAGTTGTAAAAGTATTGCAGACATTGTTGATTGTGGAAGTGCTGGCATGTAGAATTGTGGTATTGTGGGCTGTAAAATAAACGATTTTGTTAAGTGATATAGAATTTGTATATATATATCTGGTAGTTAACAGTTTTATTATTAATTTTCTATTTATTATGGTAAGTCATTCATATATAATAAATAGAAAATTAATACTAAAACTGTTAACTACCAGATATATATATATATATATATATATATATATACAAATTCTATATCACTTAACAAAACCGTTTATTTTACAACCCACAATACCACAATTCTACATGCCAGCACTTCCACAATCAACTGTCTACAATACTTTTACAACTGTTATACAACTTTTAACAAAGACTTTTAAAGGATTTTAACTTATAATATATGTTTTAATGTGCCGTTGTACTAGTTTTAATCATGTGATTGAAGTGACAGTAGCTTTCAGCATAAAAAACCCCCTGACGATGATCCGAGGATCGAAACACGTGTAGGGGTATAATTTTAACAATTGCAATAAAGCTACAATAAAAAGTGGTTTTAGTGTGCATCAGTTGGTCTAAAACTTAATTTAAGAGGACAACCGAAGGAGGAACAATTACTAACATTATGACTGTGCTTATACATCGCGGGTTATTGCACTGATGACACAGAATAAAGGTCAGCGCTGAGCGTGATGACCTTTATTGTGTGTCAATGTAGCCAATTGATAAACTTTGGAATGATAAAATCGTAATTTACGTAACAAGCTCAGTTCACACCGAGTGTGTTTAGTAGAAACTGCAGACGTTTCAGCATCATCGTAGCTTTGTTCGCTTTCACTGTAAGTGGTTTATACAAACAGCAATATGTGCCTACAGTGCTCGTGACATCAACTGTCACATTTCACTGGAAAGGTTGAAGGTTGATACAAAACACTTATTTAATGTATGTGTGGGGGTGAATTTCCTTAAATAGGTAGGGTAAAGGTTTGAAGAATGGATTTATCTGGCTCCAGACATAGCCTATTTGCTGCTTTGTGGGCGCACGGAACTGAATAAAGTTCTGTTCGTGTACGTACACACAACAGCACCAACCGTAGCTAAATGTACAGTGTCTGTGTTCATCTACACAGGTGGCGTGTTACGTCTGTCAAAGCACGTACTTGATAATGTAAAATGTAGCTACTTATGTTAAAAGATATCTAAATGTCAAAAATATCATAACAGTAACATCTTTCATCAGTTCTAATCATTAGTTTCTTGAAAGTCAGAAACGAACGCCGGATCAGCGTGTATATAGAAGGCAGATATTATGCAGGAACTTTGCTTGCATAGTTGTGGTTGGTTTATTGGAGGATATTTGTAAATCTGCTGTCAGATTGGAAGGTACATAAATAGACAAATGTAGTTAATGACAGAAATCATCACTGCTGCAGACAAACAAAAGTGTCACATATTCCAACGAAGGACGCCGAATTTCGTTCAATAAACAGAAGTCGCCTTGCTCGTTATACAGCTGCTCTGTATTGCACTTTGGTGCACTTGCAAAGAGAATGTGCACAGCTGCACACATTTGTGTTGCAGTGTCTGTCTGTCTGTCTGTGTGTATGTCTGTGTGTGTGTGTCTGTCTGTATGTCTGTCTGTGTGTATGTCTGTGTGTGTCTGTCTGTCTGTATGTATGTCTGTGTGTCTGTCTGTCTGTATGTATGTCTGTGTGTATGTCTGTGTGTGTCTGTCTGTCTGTCTGTCTGTCTGTGTGTATGTCTGTGTGTATCTGTCTGTGTGTGTCTGTCTGTCTGTGTGTTTCAACTCGAGAAATGGTAAAGAGTTTGATATTAATTTTGATACTGAAGACTTCTATTAATATCTCCTGTTAATCAGGCAACTACAACGACAGTTACCCCCAATAGCTACATGCTTGTCTGCGTGCATAGCGAGCGGCAGTAGGTGAATAGTATTTAGTGCAGTGGAACGTATTGCGAGAAATAGCTGCAGGTCTGCTGAAGGGAACACGTGTGTTGACTGCAGTAGAGTTCAGACGGTCAGTACTTTACACTTCAAAGACAATATTAACCTGAACTACATTTAATGATTAAGCTCGTACCGCGTCATAAAACACACTCCGTCTCGGCTATAAAAACCTATCAGTTGATGCTGTACAGTGAAATAATCGCTGTTTGTTCTGAGATCCACACAAAACACATAAATACAGTCCGTACCCCGCAGTAAACACACTCCGTCTCAGTTATACAAACCAGTCAGTTAATGTTGTACAGTGAAATAATCGCTGTTTGTTCTGAAATCCACACAAAACACATAAATACAGTCCGTACCGCGCAGTAAAACACACTCCGTCTCAGTTATACAAACCAGGCAGTTAATGCTGAACATTGAAATAATCGCTGTTTGTTCTGAGATCCACACAAAACACATAAATACAGTCCGTACCGCGCAGTAAACACACTCCGTCTCAGTTATACAAACCAGTCAGTTAATGCTGTACAGTGAAATAATCGCTGTTTGTTCTGAGATCCACACAAAACACATAAATACAGTCCGTACCGCGCAGTAAACACACTCCGTCTCAGTTATACAAAGCAGTCAGTTAATGTTGTACAGTGAAATAATCGCTGTTTGTTCTCAGATCCACACAAAACACATAAATACAGTCCGTACCGCGCAGTAAACACACTCCGTCTCAGTTATACAAAGCAGTCAGTTAATGTTGTACAGTGAAATAATCGCTGTTTGTTCTGAGATCCACACAAAACACATAAATACAGTCCGTACCGCGCAGTAAACACACTCCGTCTCAGTTATACAAAGCAGTCAGTTAATGTTGTACAGTGAAATAATCGCTGTTTGTTCTGAGATCCACACAAAACACATAAATACAGTCCGTACCGCGCAGTAAACACACTCCGTCTCAGTTATACAAAGCAGTCAGTTAATGTTGTACAGTGAAATAATCGCTGTTTGTTCTGAGATCCACACAAAACACATAAATACAGTCCGTACCGCGCAGTAAACACACTCCGTCTCAGTTATACAAAGCAGTCAGTTAATGTTGTACAGTGAAATAATCGCTGTTTGTTCTGAGATCCACACAAAACACATAAATACAGTCCGTACCGCGCAGTAAACACACTCCGTCTCAGTTATACAAAGCAGTCAGTTAATGTTGTACAGAGAAATAATCGCTGTTTGTTCTGAGATCCACACAAAACACATAAATACAGTCCGTACCGCGCAGTAAACACACTCCGTCTCAGTTATACAAAGCAGTCAGTTAATGTTGTACAGTGAAATAATCGCTGTTTGTTCTGAGATCCACACAAAACACATAAATACAGTCCGTACCGCGCAGTAAACACACTCCGTCTCAGTTATACAAACCAGTCAGTTAATGTTGTACAGTGAAATAATCGCTGTTTGTTATGAGATCCACACAAAACACATAAATACAGTCCGTACCGCGCAGTAAACACACTCCGTCTCAGTTATACAAACCAGTCAGTTAATGTTGTACAGTGAAATAATCGCTGTTTGTTATGAGATCCACACAAAACACATAAATACAGTCCGTACCGCGCAGTAAACACACTCCGTCTCAGTTATACAAACCAGTCAGTTAATGTTTTACAGTGAAATAATCGCTGTTTGTTATGAGATCCACACAGAACACATAAATACGGTCCGTACCAGGCAGTAAACACACTCCGTCTCAGTTATACAAACCAGTCAGTTAATGTTGTACAGTGAAATAATCGCTGTTTTTATGAGATCCACACAAAACACATAAATACAGTCCATACCGCGCAGTAAACACACTCCGTCTCAGTTATACAAACCAGTCAGTTATACAAACCATTCAGTTAATATTGTACAGTGAAATAATCGCTGTTTGTTCTGAGATCCACACAAAACACATAAATACACTGTGTGGGCAGAACGTAGAATTAGTGAATGTTAAAATTGGTGGTACATATAGTAACCACAGGGCTTTCATTTCCAAATCTCAAACCAGGTGAAATGCACAGACATATGTTTGCACACAAACTTAACGTTGTCACATTATTCACTCTATAATGCGGTCTGTTTTGCAGTGTCACGTTTAGCTACAATAAAGGTATACAGCAGTGTAGCAATGTAGGGGATGTGTGGACCTGAGAGCCTCAAGTGTAGACACAGTGTGTGGATATGTGTGTCTGTACATGTCGAATGTGAGGTACACAGAATTATTGTAGGTACAAGATTTCATGCCTTCTCTGTTTTGTAGTTGAGAAATTTGTTTTTACGTTATGCCGAAACGTCGGTAACAAACCAATCCACGCCTCGCGTATATAAAGTCAGGTAATTTCAGACTCTTGAGCAATTTCAATCCACTATATAACTTTACACATTGTAATAATTTCAGTATATACACTAACTGCTATAATTTCCAACACAAAGCCACACACACGCCACATTCCTAGCCACAGTACGTGTAGCCGGTACACACCGTTTGCTACTGTCACGTGCAGACAGTACACTGTTTGCTACTGTCACGTGCTGACAGTACAGTGATTGCTACTGTAACGTGTAGACAGTACACTGTTTGCTACTGTCACGTGCAGACAGTACACTGATTGCTATTGTCACGTTCAGACAGTACACTGTTTGCAACTGTTACTTGCAGACAGTACACTGATTGCTAATTTACAGCGGGACTGCAAATTGTGCGAGGGAATTGCTTGACAAATACAAGGACAATAATAAACTGTTACAAATATTTGTTGCTGTTCAAACAGGACAACTGAAGGAGGAACACATTTACTAACATCATGACTGTGCTTATACATCGCGACTTATCGCACTGATGACACAGAATAAAGGTCAGCACTGAACGTGATGACCTTTATTCGGTGTCATTGCAGCCAGACGTTTACAAACAACGCGTTATAATCTGCAGTTGATAAACTTTGCAATAAATATAACCGTCATTCATGTAACAAGCTCAGTTCCAATCGAGTGTGTGTGGCAGATACTGCAGACGTTTCAGCATCACCGTGGTTTTGTTCGCTTTCACTGTAAGTGGTTTATACAAACAGCATTCTTGGCCGACAGTGCTCGTGACCTCAACTGTCACATTTCACTGGAAAGGTTGACGGTTGTTACAAAACTCTCTTTTTTTTAATAAAAGCTTTATTAACATTATCAGTATACATCAAGTAACAAAACTGTTAGCAACTTGTACCATTTACCAACTTCCGTACTTTCACAATATCGGTACATCCGCCCTGACCGCAACGTACAGTGAGCTAAGACACAGTAGTTGTAGTGAAAAACTGAGAACAACAAAAACACTGCCTTTCAGCCTTCTGTAATTACAGCAAGATATGCTTTGGCCGTTTGTGTTTGTATCGTCTGTACACAGTGTTCAGGTAGTGGATTGTGTATTGCCGTAAGGACCGGATGGGGGGATTGGAATGGGATTGGCATTTGGAATAAAACCTGGACGCTAGTTGTCGGACATTTGATTGTATATAGTCAATACTTAAGGAAGAGTGGGGGCGGAATAAGGGCGTGCGGGGCGGGGAATTAGAAATGACCCGTAAACACTTATTTTGCACTACTTGAAGTTGTTGATATGTCGAAGCACTGATGGAGCACCATACAGGTGCCGCGTATGTTAAGGCGGATCGGATGGTTGCCTATAAATGTGCAGCTTTGTGGTCACTGAGAGTTTTAGTCCCCCATAGAACACGATGTGACGCGTTCGTTGATAATGTAGACGAAAACAATTACGTATCTTCAGGAGTGCACGTATCGCCGGAAGAATGTGGAGACGTCGTGTGTTGTCGCTCCGTTTCGGTGTAGAAGCGTCTGCAGCCAACAGGACCGACGCTGTGAAAAAATGAATTGCCCTGTCTATGTTCTGTGCATCGTGAATCTGTGGTTGATTATTTAGGAAGTGGTAAAGCGTGAGACGGCAGTGAGTCCAGTTCGCATATTGATACGCGTATTGAGGGCGATGTTTCTGTATTTTAGGAGTACTAAGAATTTTGCAGACTACCGGATTGTGATCAGAGAATAGGGTCGGAATAGATTGTGGGGTAGAGAGTAAACAACTCCTTGCCAGGGCGATATCAAGAACGCTAGAGTGTCCCCGGAGGTGGCAATAGGTGGCATGGACCGGAGCGTATATGGTCACATAACGAGCGGTACAGTATATGGTCACTGAACGAGCGGTACAGTATATGGTCACATAACGATCGGTACAGTATATGGTCACTTAACGATCGGTGCAGTATATGGTCACATAACGATCGGTACAGTATATGGTCACATAACGATCGGTACAGTATATGGTTACATAACGATCGGTACAGTATATGGTCACATAACGATCGGTACAGTATATGGTTACATAACGATCGGTACAGTATATGGTCACATAACGATCGGTACAGTATATGGTTACATAACGATCGGTACAGTATATGGTCACATAACGATCGGTACAGTATATGGTACATAACGATCGTACAGTATATGGTCACATAACGATCGGTACAGTATATGGTCACATAACGATCGGTACAGTATATGGTTACATAACGATCGGTACAGTATATGGTCACATAACGATCGGTACAGTATATGGTCACATAACGATCGGTACAGTATATAGTCACATAACGATCGGTACAATATTCCAGTAGGATTGTTCCATTTCTATCAATTGTTTCACAGTGCCACGCTATATGTTTACTGTTGAAGTCCCCAAGCAGGACTGTTGGGACATTAGCCGCGAAGACAGCCTCGAGGTTGTTGTAACTCAGAGTATTGTTCGGAGTGTTGTACCCGGAGACTATTAGAAACCTCTTATGCTGTGTTGAGTGCACGATTACTGCTATCGTTTCCATTTTTGAATTGACGGACAGATTAATTCTGTCATGACTTAGATCGTTGTGGATTAACAGTAAGACTCCTCCGCCATGTTGATTGCGATCCGTTCGGTATATAAAGTAACCGGGCACTGTAAATTTGTGGCGAGGGATGAGTTTAGTTTCACATACAGCGGCTACATCAATCCCGTTGACATTCAGGAAGTGCTGTAACTCAGGTTTTCGTAGGGATATGGAATTCGCATTCCATTGCATGAGACGTATATACTTTCTTACGGGGACGTTACAAAACAAGTCATAATTGTATCAATAATGAGCATCGTCTTATCCAGCTGATCTCTCGCGTTGTGAAGTCGTGATGCCAACGGACGTAACGCTACACTGATCGTTTGGAGGTTTAGAGAAGACAAGATTGATTTAATAGATCCAAATATCAAAGGTAGTGATTGATCTTCTTGAGGTCCAGCAGTATGGGCAGCTATTTGGGCCGATGTACGTTCTTGATGTTGCTTCATCCGAGGCTGTCTCAGGGGCGGAAATTGTGACCGCGTGGAAGGTTGGTGTGTGGGCCGAGATTGTTGGCTGGGTTTTTTACGATTCATGGAGGCTAGAATCTTTCTGTATTCCGGGCACCCCGAGTAATTGGCCGGGTGGTCGCCCCCACAGTTAACGCAGATTGGGGGGTTCAGATGGAAGCTTTTGACAGTCTTGAGTAGTATGAGGTTTGTTGCATTTAACACACTTGGCTAGGCGCCCGCAGTACGCAGAAGAGTGACCAAACTGCTGGTAATTGAAACATTGTTGAATCGGGCGCTTCGCTTTGTATCTTTCCCATTTTACTATACAATGGCATAATTTCGTAGTTTTATAAATTTCTCGGAGGTCAGTACCTGCCTGGAAACTTACAATAAACACAGTCGGTATTTCTGAACTATCTGAGCCGTGGTTTTTTCCATACGAATGATCTGACCTATGTTGATCACCTGTAGTTTCCGATGGAATAATTCTTCATAAATTTATTCTATCGTAACATTTGGAGGAATTCCTTTTAATGCTACACGCGGCTGATGTGTATACGGTAATGGGCATGTACGGTAGGCCAGTTGGTCCTGTTTTATTTCCCGCAGCAGTATCTCATAATACACTTCCGTTTTGGTATAGAGTAAAAGTCTGTTTGTCTTTGTTTTGACATCAATCGGACTTGACAATTTGTCATTTAATGCCTTTAGAGATTGAGAATGGTAGTTGAGATAGCTATAGAGCACAATCGGCGGGATCTGTTCCTTCCGTGAAGGGGACGGAGGCGTAGATTCAGCTGATTCTGTATCTGAATCACTGTCTGAGAGAACAGAAAAGTAATTTGGTAATTCGAATGATGTACTTGCCGTACTCTCCAATTGATGACTAATCGATTGCGTTTTGAATGCTGATATGGACGAAACTCCTGAGGTTTCAGTCCTTTCAGGCTCATGGTAGAACATTCACTAATATTTAGTCACAATTTCCCGGCTAGCAATCACTTGATTGCAGCCGGTGCGGTTTAACCACATCACAAACTCAAGCACTTGGCTCACAAGACACACTGCACAACCGTCTAGTACCGCTGCTACTGACGAACTGAAAAACTATCTGATTTAATGTACGTGTGGTGATGAATTTCTTTAAATACTTAGGGTGAAGGTTTGAAGAATGGATTTATCTGGCTCACGATAGGCTTATTTGCTGGCTTGTGGCGCACGGTACTGAATATGCTGGTTTAATATATTCGAAATTGTCCGGTCTGTCGTGTGAGACGTGGAGCGACAGTAGGGAGATGACTGACGGAGAGAAAACTGAAGTGCTGAAGTTAACGTGTCGTAGTTACATTGTGTACTTGTGTGGACTTTTGTGGAGATGACTGACGGAGGGAAACTGAAGTGCTGAAGTTAACGTGTCGTAGTTACATTGTGTACTTGTGTGGACTTTGGTGGAGATGACTGACAGAAGGGAAACTGAAGTGCTGAAGTTAACGTGTCGTAGTTACATTGTGTATTTCTGTGGACATTTGTGGAGATGACTGACGGAGGGAAACTGAAGTGCTGAAGTTAACGTGTCGTAGTTACATTGTGTACTTGTGTGGACTTTGGTGGAGATGACTGACAGAAGGGAAACTGAAGTGCTGAAGTTAACGTGTCGTAGTTACATTGTGTATTTCTGTGGACATTTGTGGAGATGACTGACGGAGGGAAACTGAAGTGCTGAAGTTAACGTGTCGTAGTTACATTGTGTACTTGTGTGGACTTTGGTGGAGATGACTGACGGAGGGAAACTGAAGTGCTGAAGTTAACGTGTCGTAGTTACATTGTGTACTTGTGTGGACTTTGGTGGAGATGACTGACGGAGGGAAACTGAAGTGCTGAAGTTAACGTGTCGTAGTTACATTGTGTACTTCTGTGGACATTTGTGGAGATGACTGACGGAAGGAAACTGAAGTGCTGAAGTTAACGTGTCGTAGTTACATTGTGTACTTCTGTGGACATTTGTGGAGATGACTGACGGAGGGAAACTGAAGTGCTGAAGTTAACGTGTCGTAGTTACATTGTGTACTTGTTTGGACTTTTGTGGAGATGACTGACGGAGGGAAACTGAAGTGCTGAAGATAACGTGTCGTAGTTACATTGCGTACTTGTGTGGACTTTTGTGGAGATGACTGACGGAGGGAAACTGAAGTGCTGAAGTTAACGTTTTGTAGTTACATTTTGTTCACATGTGGAGTTTTCAGAGATTGAAGCCGGACGTTTGCGTGGTGAAACTGGTGAATAACCGATTACGTTACGGCCTGACATAGATAGTTAATTTCTTACAAGGTCAAAAAGAAAAAGGCGTTTTTGTACATATTCTCAAAATTATATGTAGTGACGTGTATATGTATTTATGTATGATGTGCGATAACCATGTGTCTGAGATGTGAGTTTTGACGAATGAATGAAGTCATATAGAATTCCGTATTATAATCCCCTGCACTCTGTAATTTATTCAGGTTTCAGAGAAATATATTTCCTCCAAAACATTAGTGACTAGTAAATCTCTACCAGTCTGCCCGGTGTCACATGTTCAACTAACCACCTGTCTGTTTACAGAGCACCACCAATGGTTCGCGTTACTGTCTGGCCGCAGTTGCTGCTTGTGGTTTTGATACTGCGGCAGTCAGCTGCAGTGTCTGATCAGTGCAGTGAACTGCAGGAAGACATAATGAGTATAAGAGATCTGAGAAACAAGGCCGAACTTCGGGCTGACAACTGTACCGTGAGTAGTTATATAAAGATATGCAGTTTTTGCAAACTGCTTGTGTTATTAAGCTATACGTATGTTACTGTGTCTTGAGTACAAACATATATAAACTGTGCAGTTACAGCATTTCACTGTAACATTTGTGTAGTCAGAGTTAAGGCTACAGTCAAAATAAGCTTATTTCGTACATAGTACCAAAAACCGAGAAGTTTATATGTGTGGTTAACTAAATAAGTAACTCCACGGTCACAGTCCTTCTTGAAAAGCTAGTAGTTCACCAGCTTGTCAAACAATCCGTGCATTTTAAGGAACCCGCAATTTCGTTACATTACTCAGAACAGCTCGCACTGTCTCCATCGTGAGTCACATTAATCCCACCACGTACTTGCATCCTATTTTTAATATCAATTTTAATATTATCCTTCCACCTACGCTTAGGTCCTACGAGTGGTCACTTTCCCTCATGTCCCCCCCCCCCAAACCCCTGTATGACACTCTCATCTCCGCCATAAATTCAGCATTCCCCGCCCATCACACTCTTCTTCATTTCAACAAACAAATAATATTCGGTAAGCAGTGCAAATCATGAAGATCGTGATTATGTTTTATAGCGTAACGAAATGTTAAGTAGAACTGAAATTGTTTGTAATTGCATTAGTTTTAAAGCAAACCGTGTTGCCAGTTACTTAGTAAGACATATGTTACACTGGGTTGTGGTGGGGTGATATAACGTTACAAGTACCTCTGTGTTGTTTGTATGTGTGTGATATAACGTTACAAGTACTTCTATGTTGTTTGTATGTGTGTGATATAACGTTACATATACCTCTGTGTTGTTTGTATGTGTGTGATATAACGTTACAAGTACCTCTGTGTTGCTTGTATGTGTGTGATATAACGTTACAAGTACCTCTTTGTTGTTTGTATGTGTGTGTGTGATATAACGTTACAAGTACCTCTGTGTTGTTTGTTTGTGTGTGATATAACGTTACAAGTAACTCTTTGTTTTTCAAACTACAGGAACATCTGAGAAAACAAATTCTTATATCGCAAGCTACATCACAGGTACTTAACAAGACAGTAGCTATCAACATTGATTTGAAGAAACAACTAGAAGTGAAAGAAGTCCTGAAGAGTATCAATGAGAAACAGACCGAGCTACACACTAACATCGATGATCTAACAAAGACAGTGGATACAACGAACCACCAACTGTTTGAGAAGCAGACACAGCTGCACAATACAATCGATGGTCAAACAAAGACAGTGGATACAATAAACCACGCGGTACAAAAACTCTTTGAGAAACAGACACAGCTGCACAATACAATCGATGGTCAAACAAAGACAGTGGATACAATAAACCACGCGGTACAAAAACTCTTTGAGAAACAGACACAGCTGCACAATACAATCGATGGTCAAACAAAGACAGTGGATACAATAAACCACGCGGTACAAAAACTCTTTCAGAAACAGACACAGCTGCAGACTAACATCGATGGCCTAACAAAGAGAGTGGAATTACTGAACGATATGTCACAATTTCTGTGTGAGCTACCGAAAGATGTAAGTACATGTAAGATAAGAGCTGTCGCAGTAAGTTGACTGAAGTACATTAGACAATCAACCACGTCAAACTTGGGTCAGACATCAACGTTTCGGAGAAGTATTCTACCACCATCATCGGGGTTATATTTATATAATGGTCTTGCACCACATGTTTATATATACAGAGTTGTGTTAGCGATTTGCACCGGTTGAAAGTTTGAGTCGAATGTAGCGCCTGCAGATGTGTGCGGCCGCTAATTAATTGTGACTTTGGTAAATATAACGATCTTGGGATTGGACTGACGAAATGTGGGGAACTGAGATACTTAGTGTTACATAGAGGTGAATATTGTAGTGTTAATACGTACCGGTCTGCTTAGTTGTGTTGCACAAATTGTGCGTACCGTACAGTACAGTATGCTGACTGTTACTGAGACACTTAGTGTTACATAGCGGTGAATAGTTTAGTGTTAATACGTACCGGCCTGCTTAGTTGTGTTGCACAAATTGTGCGTAACGTACAGTACAGTATGCTGTCTGTTACTGAGATACTTAGTGTTACATAGCGGTGAATAGTTTAGTGTTAATACGTACCGGCCTGCTTAGCTGTGTTACACAAATTGTGCGTAACGTACAGTACAGTAAGCTGTCTGTTACTGAGATACTTAGTGTTACATAGCGGTGAATAGTTTAGTGTTAATACGTACCGGCCTGCTTAGCTGTGTTACACAAATTGTGCGTACCTTACAGTACAGTAAGCTGACTGTTACTGAGATACTTAGTGTTACATAGCGGTGAATAGTTTAGTGTTAATACGTACCGGCCTGCTTAGTTGTGTTGCACAAATTGTGCGTACCGTACAGTAGAGTATGCTGTCTGTTATTGAGTTACTTAGTGTTATATAGCGGTGAATAGTTTAGTGTTAATACGTAACGGCCTGCTTAGTTGTGTTGCACAAATTGTGCGTACCGTACAGTAGAGTAAGCTCTCTGTAACTGAAATACTTAGTGTTACATAGCGGTGAATAATTTAGTGTTAATACGTACCGGCTTGCTTAGCCGTGTTGCACAAATTGTGCGTACCGTACAATAGAGTAAGCTCTCTGTAACTGAAATACTTAGTGTTACATAGCAGTGAATATGTTAGTGTTAATACGTACCGGCCTGCTTAGGTGTGTTTCACAAATTGTGCGTACCGTAAAGTACAGTAAGCTGTCTGTTACTGAGATACTTAGTGTTATATTGCGGTGAATAGTTTAGTGTTAATACGTACCGGCCTGCTTAGTTGTGTTGCACAAATTGTGCGTATCGTACAGTACAGTAAGCTGTCTGTTACTGAGATAATTAGTGTTACATAGTGGTGAGTATTGTAGTGTTAATACCTACCGGCATGCTTAGCTGTATTGCTCAAATTGTGCGTACCTTACAGTACAGTAAGCTGTCTGTTACTGAGATACTTAGTGTTACATAGTGGTGAATATTGTAGTGTTAATACCTACCGGCATGCTTAGCTGTATTGCTCAAATTGTGCGTACCTTAGAGTACAGTATGCTTGTTGTTATTGAGTTACTTAGTGTTACATAGCGGTGAATATTGTAGTGTTATTACGTACCGGCCTGCTTAGTTGTGTTGCACAAATTGTGCGTACCGTACAGTAGAGTAAGCTCTCTGTAACTGAAATACTTAGTGTTACATAGCAGTGAATATGTTAGTGTTAATACGTACTGGCTTGCTTAGCCGTGTTGCACAAATTGTGCGTACCGTACAATAGAGTAAGCTCTCTGTAACTGAAATACTTAGAGTTACATAGCAGTGAATATGTTAGTGTTAATACGTACCGGCCTGCTTAGTTGTGTTTCACAAATTGTGCCAACCGTAAAGTACAGTAAGCTGTCTGTTACTGAGATACTTAGTGTTATATTGCGGTGAATAGTTTAGTGTTAATACGTACCGGCCTGCTTAGTTGTGTTGCACAAATTGTGCGTATCGTACAGTACAGTAAGCTGTCTGTTACTGAGATAATTAGTGTTACATAGTGGTGAGTATTTTAGTGTTAATACCTACCGGCATGCTTAGCTGTATTGCTCAAATTGTGCGTACCTTACAGTACAGTAAGCTGTCTGTTACTGAGATACTTAGTGTTATATAGCGGTGAATAGTTTAGTGTTAATACGTACCGGCCTGCTTAGCTGTATTGCTCAAATTGTGCGTACTGTACAGTAAAGTAAGCTCTCTGTTACTGAGATACTTAGTGTTATATAGCGGTGAATATTTTAGTGTTAATACGTACCGGCCTGCTTAGCTGTATTGCTCAAATTGTGCGTACCGTACAGTAAAGTAAGCTGTCTGTTACTGAGATACTTAGTGTTACATAGCGGTGAATAGTTTAGTGTTAATACGTACCGGCCTGCTTAGCTGTGTTGCACAAATTGTGCGTACCGTACAGTACAGTAAGCTCTCTGTTACTGAGATACTTAGTGTTACATAGCGGTGAATATTTTAGTGTTAATACGTACCGGCCTGCTTAGCTGTGTTGCACAAATTGTGCGTACCGTACAGTACAGTAAGCTGTCTGTTACTGAGATACTTAGTGTTACATAGGGGTGAATAGTTTAGTGTTAATACGTACCGGCTTGCTTAGCTTTGTTGCACAAATTGTGCGTACCGTACAGTACAGTAAGCTGTCTGTTACTGAGATACTTAGTGTTACATAGCGGTGAATAGTTTAGTGTTAATACGTACCGGCTTGCTTAGCTTTGTTGCACAAATTGTGCGTACCGTACAGTACAGTACGCTGTCTGTTGTACAGTTAGTGTTGCTCATATCTGCATTTCCATAAGTCATGTGTAGTTATTATGTGTCATGCAACGTGACTTGGTTGATGGACATTTAGAAATTATGTGATTATAAGAATATCAGCGGTTTGCAAGACCAAAGCGTTACAGGGAAGTGGGGTCAGGGGAACCGCGACTTTTATGATGAATATATCAAAATATATTGAAATTTCTTGTTTGATTAAGAAGATTCGTGAAATTCGGTGAGATGCTCAAAATTTTGAAACGTAACAACACACACACATAAAGCAAATTGTGATATCCAAATCCTCCTTTTTTAATTTTCATTAAAGGAAGTTTGGCTAAAATTTAAGGACACAATTGACGTCGTCAGCGTGTGGAAATTGGTTGGCGATTGATTGCTGTTCTGGAAAGTAATCAGAAGATATATTTGTGTAGCTGATAAATACACTAGTATAAACTTCAGTAAGAGTAAATGTGTGCCTGCACTTATTTAAGCACCGCGCCATGAAGACGTATTGCTGAGTGCAGGCATTGTTCCACGCAGTCTTGACCTCGACCCTAGATTGAGAAAAGAAGTGGGATTCACGACCACGCCGCTTTTATCTTTGGGAAAATTAAGGACACTGCTCATTTGTCCCATTCTCTCACAGAAGACAGAGTGTCTAGCCAATACAGTTTTTTTACAGCAAGGTTTCTTAAATTGTGGTAAGCGTACCACTACTTGAAAGCGTAACATCTTTTAATGGTAGGCGGACGTAATAAAAATTGCAATATAGTAGGATACCAATTCTTAAAATTAAAGAAAATATAACACATATAATATATTTGCTAATACCCAACATCCCCGCCGTTAGGCGGTCTTTACAATTTCAGCGTTTTATTTCAATACAGAAAGCTGTTGGTGGTACACTGAAATTGTTATATTTCATGTAGTGGTAAGACAGTAAAAATGTTAAAACGTCTATTGTACAGGTCTGCTGGTCTCTGCTTGACGCTGCTAAGTCTGGAGACGTGAACAGTGCAAGGAGTTTGGTGAAATGTATCACCAATGACAACTGCACTGATGATGATAATTACCGTAACACACCGCTAACATATGCTGCTAGTAATGGCCATTTGGAGGTGGTGCGGGTGTTGCTGGAGGGCGGCGCTAACGTAGACAGAACTGATGCTTATGAGAATACCGCTCTGCATTGGCCAGCCTGGTATGGACATCTGGATGTGTGCCGTCTGTTGCTGGACTGGGGAGCGAAGGTGGGTCATATGAACTGGTGGAAAAACACTCCACTTTATTGGGCAGCATGGAAGGGACGTTTGTCTGTGGTGAAGCTGCTTGTGGAGAGGGGAGCGGATGTTAGTCTGAAGAATAAAACCGGTAGGACCGCGAGTGACGTGGCCCTGGAGGTAGGACAGAAAGATGTGGCAGATTGGCTGGACTCGGTAAGAAGTGGCTAAGGACCGTTAACTGTATAAAGCATAGTGGTAACTATATGTACCAAACATCCAACATGTCTGCATTCAGGCCACACTATGTATTATATCATCTTTCTACAATTCCCACAATAAATAGCCTTTATATCCCACAACTCACTTCACAATTCACTCAGAACTTTCGCCTGACGGCAGACAGCGTGCTGATAGCCGCTAACGCAATTTGCCGTGAGCGCAGTTCAGTGCGTTTTACTGTGATATATTGCGTGTAATATCGGGTTTAGCTAAGTGTATTAAGTACGTTACGTGAGTCGAAGGGAAGTGACTGGAATGTTACTACACTAATAGTTATTTACGTATCTTTGTGTAGCAAGGACAAATCATTTGTTCAAAGTCCAACAGCCAGCTGCCCTTCGCTACAATCAAACCTAGATCTTCTGATCTATAATCAGTAAAGTTATAACTGTACAATCCCGGTACATTCCAGTTAACTTGGTGAAAAACAAGGAACGTGAAAGTAAAATTAATCACAAATTTAAGGAAGTCTAAACAGCCCCTCCCTTCTTTACCCTACTTAGGGGATGACGGCTGCCATCGTATCTGATTCCTTATTGTGTTTGCAATGCTCCGCAGGTGCAATGCGGTAACCAAGCAGTGTGCAAAACAACGACAGTACGAAGACCTCCAAATACAATCAAACAAACATTTAATAAGCACTAACAACACAAAAAAATAACAATTTAACAGTTTTATACACCAAATACACACGAGACCTGTTCACACAACTTAAAACCCTCAAAATAATCGGGCAGTGCCAATAAAACCAAATAATAACTCAACAGGCACCCTGTTGCCTTGCCCGCCGAAACAAAGACGCCAAATATAATTTTGAAATACAAAGACCTAAACACAATTTCAAGATCTCCGACGGTCCGTAAGCAACTGACTTGACTCTGTTACAAGTCATCAGGTCTCTCCTTCCTAAAAACAGGAGGGGGAAGTCACGTGGGAGACGGAATTTAGGGAAACAGCGAGGGGGGAGAATATTGAAAGAGAGGATACCGGCTTTGTACGTACTACGAGCCATCTGTACACACATGGCTCAATTCTGTCTGAGTTAATTTACAGGTGTCCTTTTTATTGTGTCCCTGAACACAGTAGCCTTATCACATAGAATGCCCTACTTCCGCCGGGACATCCCGTTACATATGCCATGTTCAAGGTCACGACGGAAGAGACGCTGTGTGTTAGTGAGTGTCTAATTGTGTATCTGACTGCCAGCTTTCGGTTTGGTGATATGACACAGTGCGTAACACAGGACAAGAGATACTGCCTTGTGGAATTTCGTTAGGCGAGTGTGTGAAATTGTAATAGTATATATATGTACATATATATGTATGTATATATACATATATATACAAAATGGCTCTATATAGTCTTACCACTAAACGGCAATCTGTGGTGCTAAGAAAATTAAGAGAAGAAATTTTAATTCCAACGGCTATCGAAAGGGCAGAAAGGCGATCTGCGTGTATGTGTAGGCAGAACGATATTATTATAATGTGCCGTGAAGATATAGCATGTCACAGTGTGAACTGAAGATAAAGTGCTGTTGTGCACAAGGTAATGAACGTTTCAGCACCAAAAGACGACAGAATGTACTTGACCAGCTAATTGACTGTCAGCTTCTAGAAGTGCCTGCCACAGACAATCTCAGTGTAACATACATGTGCTACATGCAAACCAGTTTAGGCCAAGAACGCAGAACTGATTTTCTCATGGCCATGTAAGGAGAGTTTATAACGCTGACAAAAATCAAGGTTTAAAAACCACGAACTTCACACAATAGGACGCGGTGATGCCGCTTTGTGAGGCATGTTTTGTAGGTAAGGTTCACTAGACAGCTTCTTTTGAGGCATTTTCTGTAATTAAAGTTCACTAGAGGGCTGCTTTGTGAGGGATGTTCTTTAAGTAAGTTTCCCTACACTGCTGCTTTGTGAGGTATGTTCTGTAAGTAAAGTTCCCTAGAATGCTGCTTTGTGAGAAAGTTTCTATAAGTAAGGTTCACCAGACTGCTGCTTTTGAGGCATGTTCTGTAAGTAAGCCTCTCTAGACAGGTGCTTTGTGATAAATGTTCTGTAAGTAAGTTTCACTAAAATGCTGCTTTGTGAGAATGTTCTGTAAGTAGTGTTCCCTAGAATGCTGCTTTGTGAGGAATTTTCTATAAGTAAGGTTCACTAGACTGCTGCTTTTGAGGCAATGTTCTGTAAGTAAGGCTCTCTAGACTGCTGCTTTTGAGGATGTTCTGTAAGTAAGGTTCCCTAGACTGCTGCTTTGTGATGCATGTTCTGTAAATAAAGTTCATTAGACTGCTGACTTTGACGCATGTTCTGTAATTAAGGTTTGCTAGAATGCTGCTTTGTGAGAAATTTTCTATAAGTAAGGTTCACTAGACTGCTGCTTTTGAGGCATGTTCTTTAAGTAAGTTTCCTACACAGCCGCTTTGTGAGGCATGTTCTGTAAGTAAAGTTCCCTAGACTGCTGCTTTGTGAATAATGTTTCTCTAAATAAAGTTCCCTAGACTGCTGCTTTGTGAATAATGTTCTCTAAATAAATTCACTAGACTGCTGCTTTTGAGGCATGTTCTGTAATTAAGGCTCCATAGAATGGTTTTTGGAGGAATGTTCTGTAAGTAAGGTTCATTAAACTGCTGCTTTTGAGGCTAGTCCTTTAAGTAAGTTTCTCTTCACTGCTGCTTTGTGAGGCATGTTCTGTATGTAAGTTTCTCTTAACTGCTGCTTTGTGAGGCATGTTCTGTATGTAAGTTTCTCTAAACTACCGCTTTGTGAGCATGTTCTGTATGTAAGTTTCTCTAAACTGCTGCTTTGTGAGGCATGTTCTGTATGTAAGTTTCTCTAAACTGCGCTTTGTGAGGCATGTTCTGTATGTAAGTTTCCATAGACTGCTGCTTTGTGAAATATGTACTGTATGTAAGTTTCTCTAAACTGCTGCTTTGTGAGGTATGTTCTGTAAGTAAGGTTATCTAGACTGCCGCTTTGTGAGGCATGTTCTGTATGTAAGTTTCTCTAAACTGCTGCTTTTGAGGCATGTTCTGTATGTAAGTTTCCATAGACTGCTGCTTTGTGAGGCATGTTCTGTAAGTAAGTTCTCTAAACTGCTGCTTTGTGAGGCATGTTCTGTATGAAAGTTTCCATAGACTGCTGCTTTGTGAAGTATGTACTGTATGTAAGTTTCTCTAAAACTGCTGCTTTGTGAGGCATGTTCTTATGTAAGTTTCTCTAAACTGCTGCTTTGTGAGGCATTTTCTCTAAGTAAGTTTCTCTAAACTGCTGCTTTTGTGCATGTTCTGTATGTAAGTTTCCATAGACTGCCGCTTTGTAAGGCATGTTCTGTATGTAAGTTTCTCTAAACTGCTGCTTTGTGAGGCATGTTCTGTATATAAGTTTCCATAGACTGCCGCTTTGTGAGGCATGTTCTGTATGTAATTTTTCTAAACTGCTGCTTTGTGAGGCATGTTCTGTATGTAAGTTTCCATAGACTGCTGCTTTGTGAGCATGTTCTGTAAGTAAGTTTCTCTAAACTGCTGCTTTGTGAGGCATGTTCTGTAAGTAAGTTTCTCTAAACTCTGCTTTGTGATGCATGTTCTGTATGTAAGTTTCCATAGACTGCCGCTTTGTAAGGCATTTTCTGTATGTAAGTTTCTCTAAACTGCTGCTTTGTGAGGCATGTTCTGTATGTAAGTTTCCATAGACTGCCGCTTTGTGAGGCATGTTATGTATGTAAGTTTCTCTAAACTGCTGCTTTGTGATGCATGTTCTCTATGTAAGTTTCCATAGACTGCCGCTTTGTTAGGCATGTTCTGTATGTAAGTTCTCTAAACTGCTGCTTTGTGAGGCATGTTCTGTATGAAAGTTTCCATAGATTGCCGCTTTGTGAGGCATGTTCTGTATGTAAGTTTCTCTAAACTGCTGCTTTGTGAGGCATGTTCTTATGTAAGTTTCCATGGACTGCTGCTTTGTGAAGTATGTACTGTATGTAAGTTTCTCTAAACTGCTGCTTTGTGAGGTATGTTCTGTAAGTAAGGTTATCTAGACTGCCGCTTTGTGAGGCATGTTCTGTATGTAAGTTTCTCTAAACTGCGCTTTGTGAGGCTTTAGTTTTTAAAGAAAGAAAGCTTATTATCATATTACAGGTACAAAATTCTTAACATAACCTTTGTCCAGCCGTTCCATTTACCAGCGTTCATACTTCTCTACGTACGTGGAAACTTCTCCCCTGATCACTATGTATTTGCATGTCAGTCAACACTTGGTGAAGTAGTGAAAAATTACATATTAGCATAAAAATAACACTACCTATCTTCCAGCTCTACTCACAGCATGCAGTGTTTGGGCCGTTTGTGTTTATATATTTTGTACCATCTGTTCAGATCTTTAAGCATATATTGTCCGATAGCTCCTACCATTGGATTTATATGTAGGTAACATTTAGCGTAAAAATGTTCTGCTATTCTTCGGACATAGGTTTGTATTGTTTCAACTCCCAAGGTTGCTAGAAGGTGGGATATGGGCGATCAACGTGGGGCATTGGCGATGACTCGCTACATTTATTTTGAACAATCTCCAGTTGACGGAATGTCGAGTTACTTATTGAGCACCTCGTCGGCGCCACATATGTCAATGTTGATCTGATGACAGCCTTGTAGATTTGCAGTTTCGTGCCGACCGATAGTGTAGAATCCTTTGCTAGAACAGGGAATATTTGCACCAGAATGCCTATCGCCATTTTGTTTAAACGTCTTTCTTTATTTTCATGTAGATATACATTGATAAACATCAAAGGCTTTATGGATAGATACAGTCGTTCCAGTAACCAACTGCCTATGTAACTATGTAACTAACAATCATCCAACCGATACGTACAATGGAAAAACAATATCTTTGTAACTGTAGTGACAAATCTACATAAAAACACTACCTATTGTATTAGTCTAATTATAACAAGACATGTTTAGGCCTTTTATACATGTAGCGTTTGTACACGGTGTGTAAGTCAGACATCTCGTAGCGGCCTATGTTCGCCACGAGCGGATTTATATGGACTGAACACTGAGCGTAAAATCGAGCAGAGATATGAAGGAGGTGTGCTGGGAGTTGTTCGATGTCTGCTGTGCGGTGGAGATCCTCGATAGGTGTACACCTCGGAGCATGTAGGATAATTCTCAAACATTTGTTCTGCAGTATTTGTAGTTGGTTGTAGGTGGAGTCGCTGATGTAGCACCATACTGGGGCTGCGTAAGATAGTATGGATCGAATAGAGGTTGTATATAGGAGGAGCTTCGTTGATGTTGTTAGTGTAGATTCCTTGCTGAGGAGAGGGAAGTGCTTAATGAGAATCCTGAGTGGTTTACCAATCTGACACTTAATATGCGGTGAGTAGTTTAATGTGGTCGTGAGCCGTAGACCGCGGTGAGTAGTTTAATGTGGTCGTGAGCCGTAGACCGCGGTGAGTAGTTTAATGTGGTCTTGAGCCGTAGACCGCGGTGAGTAGTTTAATGTGGTCGTGAGCCGTAGACCGCGGTGAGTAGTTTAATGTGGTCGTGAGCCGTAGACCGCGGTGAGTAGTTTAATGTGGTCTTGAGCCGTAGACCGCGGTGAGTAGTTTAATGTGGTCGTGAGCCGTAGACCGCGGTGAGTAGTTTAATGTGGTCGTGAGCCGTAGACCGCGGTGAGTAGTTTAATGTGGTCGTGAGCCGTAGACCGCGGTGAGTAGTTTAATGTGGTCGTGAGCCGTAGACCGCGGTGAGTAGTTTAATGTGGTCTTGAGCCGTAGACCGCGGTGAGTAGTTTAATGTGGTCGTGAGCCGTAGACCGCGGTGAGTAGTTTAATGTGGTCGTGAGCCGTAGACCGCGGTGAGTAGTTTAATGTGGTCGTGAGCCGTAGACCGCGGTGAGTAGTTTAATGTAGTCGTGAGCCGTAGACCGCAGTGAGTAGTTTAATGTCGTTGTGAGCCGTAGACCGCGGTGAGTAGTTTAATGTGGTCGTGAGCCGTAGACCGCGGTGAGTAGTTTAATGTGGTCGTGAGCCGTAGACCGCGGTGAGTAGTTTAATGTGGTCGTGAGCCGTAGACCGCGGTGAGTAGTTTAATGTGGTCGTGAGCCGTAGACCGCGTTGAGTAGTTTAATGTCGTTGTGAGCCGTAGACCGCGGTGAGTAGTTTAATGTGGTCTTGAGCCGTAGACCGCGGTGAGTAGTTTAATGTGGTCGTGAGCCGTAGACCGCGGTGAGTAGTTTAATGTGGTCGTGAGCCGTAGACCGCGGTGAGTAGTTTAATGTGGTCGTGAGCCGTAGACCGCGGTGAGTAGTTTAATGTGGTCGTGAGCCGTAGACCGCGGTGAGTAGTTTAATGTGGTCGTGAGCCGTAGACCGCGGTGAGTAGTTTAATGTGGTCGTGAGCCGTAGACCGCGGTGAGTAGTTTAATGTGGTCGTGAGCCGTAGACCGCGGTGAGTAGTTTAATGTGGTCGTGAGCCGTAGACCGCGGTGAGTAGTTTAATGTGGTCGTGAGCCGTAGACCGCGGTGAGTAGTTTAATCTGGCCGTGAGCCGTAGACCCAGATACTTAACTTCGGAAGTCCAGGGAATCGACATTCCTTCCAGTCGGAGGGGAGGTGGGTGAACCGGACGGCGTTTGGTAAATAGAATGGCTTCTGTTTTGTCCATATTTACTTTGAGTCTCCATAATGTGAAACAGGAAGTAAGGCGTGTAATGGCGTGTGACAGACGGCGAGCAATGGTGGCAGGGCGCCATGATTGAGAAAAAAGTGCCGTATCATCGGCATACATAGCAGTTTGGACGTAGGAGGTTTTTGGGAAATCCGACGTGTATAGAGTGAAGAGAATAGGGGACAGGACTGCTCCTTGTGGGAGCCTGGCCATAATTGTTTGACATGTGGATGAGAATCCATCAATGGTAACGGAGAACGTCCTGTCAGATAGATAAGATTTGAGGAATTGTATGAGGTATGTCGGGAATTGATATTTTATTAATTTGTACACCAGCCCTTTCGCTCAGAGTGTGTCGAACGCTTTTTCTATGTCCAGTAGGACCAGTCCTGTATGTTTATGCATATTGTATCCATGTGTAATGTTCTCCGTGAGCCGGGCTAATTGCATTGTTGTGCAGTGCTTTTTTCTGAAGCCAAACTTTTCGTTCCGTATTATTCTTTCTTTGTTAGCATGCCGGACCAGTCTTGTTTTCACTATCCTTTCCATGATCTTGCTGAGTGCGGGTAGTAGACTGATTGGGCGATACGAATGTGGGTCGGAGGGTTGTTTTTCGGTTTTGGAATGGCCAAAACCTCCGCGTGTTTCCATGCAGTCAGGAAGCATCCTATGCGGAGTAAAGCATTATAGAGAGATGTCAAGAGTCGAATCGTAGTAGCTGATAGTCGTCGGAGTGGCGTGTTAGTAATTCTGTCGATTCCTGGCGCCTGTCCGGATTTAAGTTTCCGAATAATTCGGTACACTTCCGTATGATCGATTTGTGGAGGATCTTTGATACTTCGTTCTGCACTTTCGAAGAAAGCGTCCACTGTTTGCTCCACATGTCGCCCGTGGGAGGTCGTCGTTTCCGGTATAGTCATCCTATGGTTGCTAGCGAAGTGTCCTGCCAAAAGTTCCCCTTTATCCTCAACTTTGTAGTGTTGTTTGTCTAGGTGTGTTAACGGTGGGATTGGGCTTCTCTTCTTCGTGAAGTAACGCGTAATTTTCCACAGAGGCTTAGAATTTGGTTGCAGTGTACGTAAAAAGGTTGTCCATTTAGCATTACGGAGTTGTGTTAGGCGTGTCGCAATTATTTTATTCAGTAGCGTAAGCCCTGCATATAACATTTGGTGCCGCGTACGTTGAAACCGCCTCCGAACGTAGTTTCGTATCTTAATGAGATTATCGAGCGCCGGTGGTAGTTGGAGTTGTCTTGCAGTATATGTGCGCATGGGCATAGCAGAAGTCGCTGCTGACAGCATTGCTGATGTGAATTCGTGAATCGTGTTAGTTACATCCCTCTCATCCTGGAGTTGTACTACTACTGGCAGGCGAGCGTCCAAGTTATGTCTATAGGCGTTCCAATTTGCTTTGCCGTAATCGAAATGGAAGCGTTGTTCCGTTGCTTGTTGGGTAAAACGAATTTTACTAACCACTGGGTTATGATCCGATGACATGCAGGGAACAGAGTGTGCGTGCGATAAGCAACAGCCGTACCCCAAGGCTAAATCTAGTACATTCGCTTGTCCTCTCGTATTTACGTACTTTGCATGATCAGGTGCGTAGATGTTTACTCCATATTAAATTAAGTTACAGACCGACTGATGCACACTAAAACCACTTCTTTAAGTAGCTTTATTATTAAAATTGTTAAAATTGTACCCCTACACGTGTTTCGATCTTAGGTTCATCGTCAGGGGGTTTTTTGCTAAAAGCTACAGTCACTTCAAACACATGATTTTAAATATTCTATCGGCACTTTAAAACTTATATATTATAAGTTAAAATCTTGTAAAAAGACTAGTTAAAAGTTGTAAAATTGTAAAAGTACTGTAGATAGTAGATTGCGGAAGTGCTGGCGTGTGGGATCGTGGTATTAAGGCATGTGATATGTTTTTGTGGGGAGCGAAGTGTACTGCCTGTCGTACGGTGAAGAGTACTATGGTATCTGCCTGTTGTACGGTGAAGAGTACTATAGTACTGAATGTTGTACGGTGAAGAGTACTATAGTACTGCCTGTTGTACGGTGAAGAGTACTATAGTACTGCCTGTTGTACGGTGAAGAGTACTATAGTACTGCCTGTTGTACGGTGAAGAGTACTATAGTACTGCCTGTTGTGCGGTGAAGAGTACTAAGGTACTGCCTGTTGTACGGTGAAGAGTACTATAGTACTGCCTGTTGTACGGTGAAGAGTACTATACTACTGCCTGTTGTACAGTGAAGAGTACTATAGTACTGCCTGTTGTACGGTGAAGAGTACTATAGTACTGCCTGTTGTACGGTGACGAGTACTATAGTACTGCCTGTTGTACGGTGAAGAGTACTATAGTACTGCCTGTTGTACGGTGAAGAGTACTATAGTACTGCCTGTTGTACGGTGAAGAGTACTATAGTACTGCCTGTTGTACGGTGAAGAGTACTATAGTACTGCCTGTTGTACGGTGAAGAGTACTATAGTACTGCCTGTTGTACGGTGAAGAGTACTATAGTACTGCCTGTTGTACGGTGAAGAGTACTATAGTACTGCCTGTTGTACGGTGAAGAGTACTATAGTACTGCCTGTTGTACGGTGAAGAGTACTATAGTACTGCCTGTTGTACGGTGAAGAGTACTATAGTACTGCCTGTTGTACGGTGAAGAGTACTATAGTACTGCCTGTTGTACGGTGAAGAGTACTATAGTACTGCCAGTTGTACGGTGAAGAGTACTATAGTACTGCCTGTTGTACGGTGAAGAGTACTATAGTACTGCCTGTTGTACGGTGAAGAGTACTATAGTACTGCCTGTTGTACGGTGAAGAGTACTATGGGACTGCCTGTTGTACGGTGAAGAGTACTATAGTACTGCCTGTTGTACGGTGAACAGTACTATAGTACTGCCTGTTGTACGGTGAAGAGTACTATAGTACTGCCTGTTGTACGGTGAACAGTACTATAGTACTGCCTGTTGTACCGTGAAGAGTACTATAGTACTGCCTGTTGTACGGTGAAGAGTACTATAGTACTGCCTGTTGTACGGTGAAGAGTACTATAGTACTGCCTGTTGTACGGTGAAGAGTACTATGGTACTGCCTGTTGTACGGTGAAGAGTACTATAGTACTGCCTGTTGTACGGTGAAGAGTACTATAGTACTGCCTGTTGTACGGTGAAGAGTACTATAGTACTGCCTGTTGTACGGTGAACAGTACTATAGTACTGCCTGTTGTACGGTGAAGAGTACTATAGTACTGCCTGTTGTACGGTGAAGAGTACTATAGTACTGCCTGTTGTACGGTGAAGAGTACTATAGTACTGCCTGTTGTACGGTGAAGAGTACTATAGTACTGCCTGTTGTACGGTGAAGAGTACTATAGTACTGCCTGTTGTACGGTGAACAGTACTATAGTACTGCCTGTTGTACGGTGAAGAGTACTATAGTACTGCCTGTTGTACGGTGAAGAGTACTATAGTACTGCCTGTTGTACGGTGAAGAGTACTATAGTACTGCCTGTTGTACGGTGAACAGTACTATAGTACTGCCTGTTGTACGGTGAAGAGTACTATAGTACTGCCTGTTGTACGGTGAACAGTACTATAGTACTGCCTGTTGTACGGTGAACAGTACTATAGTGGACTCCACCATAGTATTTTACCTTATAAGTTTTAAAGTGCCGATAGAATATTTAAAATCTTGTGTTTTAAGTGACTGTAGCTTTTAGCAAGAAAACCCCCTGACGATGATCCTAGGATCGAAACACGTGTAGGGGTACAATTTTAACAATTTTAATAATAAAACTACTTAAAAAGTGGTTTTAGTGTGCATCAGTTGATCTATAACTTAATTTAATATGACGAAGATGCACGGTGTCAACAGTGTGAAATTTATAAGTTTACTCCATGGTTGACGCAAAAGTCCAGCAGTATGTTGCTGGCCCTGTTGTTGCGAGTGCAACGCCAGGCAGTGTGTTTAGAGTTAAAGTCTCCTAAGAGTACAGTTGTTATCTTGTGCGCAAAGATGGTATTGAGGTCATCTGCACTTAGCGTGGTGGATGGAGGCGCGTAGCCGGAGATTATAAGGAGTTGTCGTTGCTGTGTGTCACGAATGATGACTGCTACTCTTTCTAGCGTGGGAGTTATTGGTAAATTTATCCTGTCATGTAGTAAAGTGGTACGTAATAGGAGAAGGACTCTTCCCCATGTTGGTTTCGATCCATTCTGTGTGTCCTATAACCTGGCATGGTAAATGGTTTTTGTGGATGAAGCTTTGTTTCGCACAAAGCCGCAACGTCTATTTGGTTAGTGAAGAGGAAATTTTCCAGTTCGTATTTTCGCTGGTAAACGGAATTTGCATTCCATTGTAAGATACGTAGCGTGTTTTTTAGGGTGATGTGAAATAAGCTATAATGGTGTCGACGAGGAGCATCATTTTCTCCATTGGGTCTGTTGCGTTGCGTAATTGTATGGCTAGATTCTGTAACAATGTTCCAAGAGCTTGGAGGTTGAAGGCAGATAGTATAGATTTTATCGATTCAATGAAAGTCGGAAGTGTTTGGTCGTGTTGTGGTCGTGATGTCTGCGCCGCAATTTGGGCCCAGGTGCGTGGTTGCGACGGTGGGTCCCGTGTGCTAGTGGTGGACGGTAGAGCGGCCTTTGTCTGTGGTGGTGGAGAAGGAGGTTGAGTTCTTTGTTGCATGTGTGGTTTACGATTTCTGGCAAGCAGTCGCTTTTGATATTCTGTACATCCAGAGTAGTTTGCGGGGTGTTCTCCCCCGCAGTTGGCACAGGTTCGTGGGTCCAATGTTTGTTTTTTGCAGTCTGAAGTTAGATGTAGTTGACCGCATTTGACACATTTCGGTGGGCGTCCGCAGAATGCAGAAGAGTGCCCGAATTGTTGGCAATTAAAGCATTGTGAGATAGGTCGTTTGGGTTTATATTTTTCCCAACTTACAATACAGTGGCAGATTTTGTTCGCTTTATAAACTTCACGTAAATCCGTGGTAGCCTGAAAAGTGACTACAAAAATGGGAAATTTCTGCAGGATTTGTTCTGTAGTTTTATCCTTACGAATCAGCTGCCGAACATGGGCCACCTGTAATTTCCGCATTTGTAGGTCGTCTCTAATTTCTTCTGTAGTAATATTTGGGGGGAGACCTTTAAGTACAAGCCGAGGTTGTTGAGTTTGGGGTAGAGGGTAGGTATGATACGAAAGTTGAGCTTATTTAACTTCGCGGAGAAGGATTTCATAATCCTTTTCTGTTTGGGTGTATAGTAACAGTCTGTTTGTTTTAGTTTTTATGTCCTGTTGAAATGTGGAGGCACCCCATCATATTTTAGTCACATTCATCCCAGTGTTACAAGCAGCAAATAGGCACATAGGCACATCCTGTGAACAAGGCGGTCATTCATTTCCATAAAGTTTCTGTAATACACAGCTGTCACACGTCCCTCGATCACACGCGGTCATTCAGTTTCCATAAAGTTTCTGTAATACACAGCTGTTACACGTCCCTCGATCACACGCGATCATTCAGTTTCCATAAAGTTCCTGTAATACACAGCTGTCACACATCCCTCGATCACACGCGGTCATTCAGTTTCCATAAAGTTTCTGTAATACACAGCTGTTACACGTCCCTCGTTCACACGCGGTCATTCAGTTTCCATAAAGTTTCTGTAACACACAGCTGTTACACGTCCCTCGATCACACGCGGTCATTCAGTTTCCATAAAGTTTCTGTAATACACAGCTGTTACACGTCCCTCGTTCACACGCGGTCATTCAGTTTCCATAAAGTTTCTGTAACACACAGCTGTTACACGTCCCTCGATCACACGCGGTCCAGTCATGTTATTGCGCGATGCTACACACCACACGTTAACTGAAACCCTATTAAAAATGGCATTGTGTTACCTGGTGTGGATTTTACTGGTCTCAAAAGTGCGAAGGCCTTGTGTTGGTAATACCATTCCGGGGTAAATTCAGAGCATCCGTGAACAGTGTCAGGCGGAATTTGCAGCCTGCACAACATCGCAGTACACAGTTGTTGTGATCTGCCGGTAGAATGCGCTGCAGTCTGTGATGGTGATACGGATAGCAACAGTAACAGTGCACATTTGTCACATTGTATCTGTGCTACAGCAGTCGTAGTGGGTGTTGTGGCTAGTGCTTGGGTAATCTGCTGCCAAGACATCACCTTCTGCAGGCAGTGGTGCAGTTTGTTGAGGCACTGCGCTACATGACGGAAGGTTGCGCGTTGGATTGTCGATAGTGTCATTGGAATTTTTCATTGATATAATCCTTCCGGCGGCACTATGGCACTGCAGTCGACTCAGCCTCTGACATAAATAAATACCAGGAATAATTCCAGGGGGGGGGGGGGTAAATGCGGCCGGTGCGTGTTGCTAAAAAACTTGACCACCTTCATGTTCCGATTGACTTGAAATATGGTAACCTCAACATCCTGGAACCCTCAGGGTATTATTATTATTATTATTTACTGCAATTGGGTTTTCACACGGTGGCAGTAGTCCTTACACTAGTACACACAATACAAATGTTTTCACCCGGTGGCAGTAGTCCTTACACTAGTACACACAATACAAATGTTTTCACCCGGTGGCAGTAGTCCTTACACTAGTACACACAATACAAATGTTTTCACCCGGTGGCAGTAGTCCTTACACTAGTACACACAATACAAATGTTTTCACCCGGTGGCAGTAGTCCTTACACTAGTACACACAATACAAATGTTTTCACCCGGTGGCAGTAGTCCTTACACTAGTACACACAATACAAATGTTTTCACCCGGTGGCAGTAGTCCTTACACTAGTACACACAATACAAATGTTTTCACCCGGTGGCAGTAGTCCTTACACTAGTACACATAATACAAATGTTTTCACCCGGTGGCAGTAGTCCTTACACTAGTACACACAATACAAATGTTTTCACCCGGTGGCAGTAGTCCTTACACTAGTACACACAATACAAATGTTTTCACCCGGTGGCAGTAGTCCTTACACTAGTACACACAATACAAATGGACATATAATATACATAAAAGTAACAATACAAAACAAACTATACACAATTACAAAACAAAATACATACATTAAATACAAATACACACATTGGAACACCATACACGCATTACAAAAACATCCACACCTTAACAAAAATATCCACACCTTAACAAAAGCATCCACTCCTTAACAAAAACATCCACACATTACAAAAACATCCACACCTTACAACATACACTCCTTAACAAAAACATCCACACTTTACAAAACCACCCACACAATACAAAAAAAAGCACACGCACATTACAAAAACACCCACACATTAAATAATACAAAAACAACAAAACAAACATACTGCAAAAAGAAAGAGTTGTTAAGCCTAACCTAAAACCTAACGTAAATGAATCAGAGTTAAAGTAATTTGGTATACCAAACAATGAGTCAACCATGCTATACAAAAATAAAATTCCATGTTTTGAAAAAGTGATACACTCTCATTTTAACAGGACCTTCACTTCACTACGACTATATACACATCACGGCATTCCCCGTTTTGCCTCCCTTTACTTCACTTCACTGCATTATTAGATGGTTTTCCCCACCCTCTATACCCTTCACTTCACTTCACTTATCACTTTCCTAACCCTCTTTCTAAAAATACTCGGCTTAAAAGGGAAAGACCCTAGAGCATCTGCAGGTAGTTTGTTCCAGAGTTGGATGGTCCTATTTACAAAGTAAAATTTCCCGATATCCGTCCTTTGCTTCCTGTTCCTAATTTTCCGATTATGATCAACCCTGCTCACATAGTGTGGCCTTTGTAGTCTGTCACCTATAGCCTTCCAAGCCCGTTCGCCAGTGTATGCTTTGAAGAGAGCACATAAGCGTGCTGTCTTTCTGCGCTGCCCCAAAATTTCCCAGTTCAAATCGGTCGTATGGTTTGCAAATTTAGCCGCTTTCTGTTGTACCCGGTCTAACGCATTTATCTGTCCCTCCCTGTATGGATCCCAGCAAGCAGCCCCATACTCAAGAATCGGACGCACTAGTGAAGTGTAGGCTAAACTTTTAGTATTACTATTTCCATTTTTGAGAATACGCATTATGAAATGAAGTGCCTTCCAAGCTTTCCTCACCGTGTAATTTACTTGGTCAGCCCAGGTTAAATCGCTGAGTAAGATTATTCCCAAGTATTTACAACTGCTCACTTCCGGAATTAATTCGTCCCGTAAAGAGTAACTTAGTTGATCCTTCAGCCGGGCTCTCGTGAAACTAACTGCCTTACATTTACCTGGATTTATTTTCATCTCATTTTCAAACGCCGACTCTCCCAGTCTGCACAGGTGGCATGTAGGTAGAAAGATATTATTAAAACGTAACTTAAAGAAATGACGACATACAGTAAGATTTGAATTCAACTGGCTCAGGAATGGTCCACTGGTAAACACGGAAACTAACCTTCCACCCCCAATAAGCACGCGCAATTACGTCACCACTAAGTGACTGCCTTGTCTCGACATGCATTCTGGTCCAGGAATTGACAGTAACGAGATTTGGCATCAACGTATTGCGACATGTCACTGAGATTTCCTGTGAACTTCCCACTTTTGTGACATGACTTTGTCGTTCTGCATGCGAAGCCAGTTTGTCCCAAAAAACGCTAAACTCAGTGGTTCATGGCGATATGAGTGTAAGTACAGGTGGATGACAAGTATTTGGCATATAAGTCCCATGTCTGCCTCAACACAGGACACAGGCCTGCTGCTGTAAGAGGCACGGTCAATAAGCTGTGTTCCCTATCCTGTAACTTTGTGATAATCAAGACTGCCTCAACACAGGACACAGGCCTGCTGCTGTAAGAGGCACGGTCAATAAGCTGTGTTCCCCATCCTGTAACTTTGTGATAATCATGACTGCCTCAACACAGGACAAAGGCCTGCTGATGTAAGAGACACGGTCAATAAGCTGTGTTCCCCATCCTGTAACTTTGTGATAATCAAGACTGTCTCAACACAGGACACAGGCCTGCTGATGTAAGAGGCACGGTCAATAAGCAGTGTTCCCTATCCTGTAACATTGTGATAATCAAGACTGTCTCAACACAGGACACAGGCCTGCTGATGTAAGAGGCACGGTCAATAAGCAGTGTTCCTATCCTGTAACTTTGTGATAATCAAGACTGTCTCAACACAGGACACAGGCCTGCTGATGTAAGAGGCACGGTCAATAAGCAGTGTTCCTATCCTGTAACTTTGTGATAATCAAGACTGCCTCAACACAGGACACAGGTCTGCTACTGTAAAACGCAGTTCAATAAGCAGTGTTCCCTATCCTGTAACTTTGTGATAATAAAGTCTGCCTCAACACAGGACACAGGCCTGCTGCTGTAAGAGGCACGGTCAATAAGTAGTGTTCCCTATCCTGTATCATTGTGATAATCAAGAATGCCTCAACACAGGACACAGGCCTGCTGCTGTAAGAGGCACGGTCAATAAGCTGTGTTCCCTATCCTGTAACTTTGTGATAATCAAGACTGCCTCAACACAGGACACAGGCCTGCTGCTGTAAGAGGCACGGTCAATAAGCAGTGTTCCCTATCCTGTAACTTTGTGATAATAAAGTCTGCCTCAACACAGGACACAGGCCTGCTGCTGTAAGAGGCACGGTCAATAAGCAGTGTTCCCTATCCTGTAACTTTGTGATAATCAAGACTGTCTCAACACAGGACACAGGCCTGCTGATGTAAGAGGCACGGTCAATAATAAGTGTTCCCTATCCTGTAACTTTGTGATAATCAAGACTGCCTCAACACAGGACACAGGCCTGCTACTGTAAAACGCACTGTCAATAAGCTGTGTTCCCTATCCTGTAACTTTGTGATAATCAAGACTGCCTCAACACAGGACACAGGCCTGCTGCTGTAAGACGCACTGTCAATAAGCTGTGTTCCCTATCCTGTAACTTTGTGATAATCAAGACTGCCTCAACACAGGACACAGGCCTGCTACTGGAAAACGCAGTTCAATAAGCAGTGTTCCCTATCCTGTAACTTTGTGATAATCAAGAATGCCTCAACACAGGACACAGGCCTGCTGCTGTAAGAGGCACGGTCAATAAGCAGTGTTCCCTATCCTGTAACTATGTGATAATCAAGACTGCCTCAACACAGGACACAGGCCTGCTGCTGTAAGAGGCACGGTCAATAAGCTGTGTTCCCTATCCTGTAACTTTGTGATAATCAAGCATTTATCTTGCGGTAGGACGTAGCACTTGTAAAGGGCGGTTTATTTACTGCTTGACCGACAAGCGTCGGCAATTTGCTCCGCCGGATTTGGCGTTGTATGCCGCGTCACAGGAGGGTAACAGTCGGTGAAGTGAGCTGCAAAAAGTTTCGCGTAATAACAAACTGCAGTAAGTCCAATAAAACGTCAGCAGTGCTACAGTTTATGCTGATAATGTTGCCCTCCAAAACCAATGCACTCAGCACGACTGCTGAACACTTTGTTGTTGACTTTGTATTGTTGTGTAATATCAAAGGAGAGAATTGCTGAAAGTGATAAGAAGGGGAAAGGCAGAGGGGAAGAGGAGATTTACAGTACAGAACATTAATGGCAGCGCATCGTACTGGCACTGACATTGTACTGACATTGTACTGGCATTGTACTGACATTGTATGCCATTGTAAGACATTGTACAGACATTTTACTGATCCAGTGTGAGTTATTCTTTAATATAGAACTGAATTAATATATAAATACAATAGACAGTTGTAGAAATTAGTGGCCCAGTATTAACCTTCAATCTACATTCACGTTTCGAATTACAAATTAAGTCGCTAGATTTACAACTTTTCCTTCTATTAGAATTGTTACACACTAAAATTGTAATTGATTTAACTTATGTAACAACAAAACGTTTATTTCAAGATTTATTGTGTAACACTAATGTGTATGTGATTATTTGTGTACAAGATTGATTGTGTAACACTAATGTGTATGTGATGATTTGTGTACAGATTGATGTGTAACATAATGTGTATGTGATTATTTGTGTACAAGATTGATTGTGTAACACTAATGTGTATGTGATTATTTGTGTACAAGATTGATTGTGTAACACTAATGTATATGTGATTATTTGTGTACAAGCTTGATTGTGTAAAACTAATGTGTATGTGATTATTTGTGTACAAGATTGATTGTGTAACATTAATGTGTATGTGATTATTTGTGTACAAAATTGATTGTGTAACACTAATGTGTATGTGTTTATTTGTGTACAAGATTGATTTTGTAAGACTAATGTTTATGTGATTATTTGTGTACAAGATTGTTTGTGTAACACTAATGTGTATGGACTATTTGTGTACAAGGTTGATTGTGTAAAACTAATGTGTATATGATTATTTTGTGTACAAGATTGATTGTGTAACACTAATTGTATTGATTATTTGTGTAAAAGATTGATTGTGTAACACTAAATTATATGTGATTATCTGTGTAAAAGATTGATTGTGTAACACTAATATGTATGTGGTTATTTGTGTACAAGATTGATTGTGTTACACTAATGTGTAAGTGATTATTTGTGTACAAGTTTGATTGTGTAGCACTAATATTTATGTGATTATTTGTGTACAAGATTGATTGTTTAACACTAATGTGTATGTGACTATTTGTGTACAAGATTGATTGTGTAATACTAATGTGTATGTGATTATTTGTGTACAAGATTGGTTGTGTAACACTAATATCTATGTGATTATTTGTGTACATGATTGGTTGTGTAATACTAATGTGTATGTGATTATTTGTGTACAAGTTTGATTGTGTAACACTAATATCTATGTGATTATTTGTGTACATAATTGATTTTGTAATACTAATGTGTATGTGATTATTTGTGTAAAGGATTGATTGTGTAACTCTGATTCGTATGTGAATATTAATGTACAAGAGTGATTGTGTGACACTAATGTTTATGTGATTATTTGTGTACAAGATTGATTGTGTAACACTAATGTGTAAGTGATTATTTGTGTACAAGATTGATTTTGTAAGACTAAAGTTTATGTGATTATTTGTGTACAAGATTGGTTGTGTAACACTATTGTTTATGTGATTATTTGTGTACAAGTTTGATTGTGTAACACTAATGTCTATGTGATTATTTGTGTACATGATTGATTGTATAACACTAATGTGTATATGATTATTTGTTTACAGGAATGATTGTGTATCACTGATGCGTATGTGAATATTAATGTACAAGATTGATTGTGTAACAAGAGTCATGGATCTTGTTTACGCTATATTAAAGGCAAACACTTGCTGTTCTTTGCTTGTATAGTTATGAAAATATGCTGTGTCAGTATTACAGGTGATATCTCTATAGAGAAGTTCCTAGCACAGCTGCATAAAGCAGCACTGCAGTGTTCTGCTATACGATGCAGTTTAGTAATTAGTATAAATGTAGCCAGCTGTCCAGAACTTAAAACGTTGGCAACTTGCACAGTCGGTGTTCCTGTGATATCAAAGTGTCATGTATAAGAGAGTATCACAGTGCGATGTGTGCAGTGCGACCGACTGTCGTGGTGATACACACAACAAGTTTACTCTAAAGCCTCTCAATACGTACGCTGACACAGTTTCCTGTGACGTTTTGCTGCCCAGTCAGCAGTGCGGTCGCTATAAAGTCTCACGATGCATGTCTTGCAGTCAGTATATCAGCGGTCAGCACATTACTTGCAAGAACCTCAGAACAGTCTGCCACGTCTGCAGTCTGTGATGGCCGTGCTGAGTGTCGAACTGCTGGAGGTTTTCCTCACACGATGTGGGTCGTAACACGTGGTGGGATGCTCAGAGGTGTTGGGCCTTGTGATTGGGCCGAGGTTACGGAACCCAATGTGCGAATTACTTTGCGCTTTAAGACGAAGATGCAGAATATGAGTGCCCCCTGCAGTGCATTAGCTGCATCAGCCAGGTACCAGATCCACGGTGGTTCAGTCACAAACGAAGACACGATCTTCAGTGTCCACGTGACACCCATCACGACAAACAGCTTTGCGTTCATGATCAGCCTAGAACAGACAACAGGACACACTGTGTAACAGTTAGAGACAAAGACGAATTTGTAACTAATTAGTGATATTGACACGTTGCAGAGTTTGTTGTTCCTGTCTTGATCTAATCCAACACTGTGTTTGCATAAACATCTAAGTGTTACTTTTCCTACCGCAAACCGAACATAAAGCACTCAATATGTCTCCATATACCGGTACAGCACAATGCGCTCTGTTTGTGACTGAGTGACTAAGTCACACGCAGGTTAACACGGTGACGGTCGACCTTACCACAGCAATGATAAGCACAACTTGTGTGTGACGTCACAGCCGGTTTGCCGTAGTTATGCTATAGCGTGGATTTGGAGAGACGACAGAAGCTGGGACAGAGGAAAGACGGCTGACTTACGCATGCGCACATTATCAGAGCATTTACACTTCGTGCAATATGTTACCTAACTATTTAACAAACAATATATTGCAGTTCCTCCCCCACAGTGTTGTTACTACGCAGCTCAATGTTCCGAAGAAGGTTCTATCGGCAAAGTCCGAGAAGGCAATCACTGGATCTCCTATTTCCAAAGTAGCTGCCACTAAGCTATTTATATACCCAACAAGCAATCGCTAACTGCTCTGCTTTTGTTTGCAATCTATCTTCTGCGGCGTGTCAAATTTCCTAACAGCAGTCGAAAGGTAGCCTGCACTTTGCTGTATGCACACAACAGTTATTTTGCAAACGTATAAAAAATGGTACAATTAATTGGAATTTAAATTAAAATAACCTGTATTATTTACAAAAAAATAACTTTACAAAAATCAGTTTCAAATTTACACATTCAATTTGCTACGTCGCAGTTAAATTTACTGCTCGCCCTTTACCTCAAACAAACAAACTGTTGTATCGCGTTACTAAATTTAGGATTTTAAATTCTGTCGCCAAAATATTAATACACCAAAAATCCTCTGTTCCAATAAGTGTTAACCAAAAACAAATATAAATTCCACATAGCTCACTTACCTTGAATGTTCAGCCATAACCCAAAGTTTTGCATTGTAACCAAAATAGCTTCACGGTAGCTTTACGTTCTCGCCACAAAATTACTGAAACGTAAATGAGGGCTTTTGTCTTGCGGAGTTCTCTTAAGTAGACAATTCAGGAATTATCGACTCGGCATTCTTTACAGTGCGGTGATCCGTAGTCAGTGTTCACTGCACCGCAGGTAATAACTGCGTGTGGCAATGTTAACAGAATTACAAACCAAATGACGAAACTTAAAAAGTAAATCTAACGCTATTATTCTTTCATTACAATATTAAGAAGTTGTGTATTGAGGTGTCATAATGTGCCACCTGTCATATGTCAGGTGTCATATTGTGACAACTGTCATATGTCAGGTGTCATAGTGTGCCACCTGTCATATTTCAGGCCTAATTCTAGTAACACAAAGACTGTAGTCCTAACAGTATGTACGGTAGTCTCAATATATAATCACGCTAAGATTGGACTACTGTGTCTTCTTGACATGAAGATTATTGTCAACCTATAACAACTGCACTGAACAAAAGTTTCTTTGAGCAGGCGATAGAGGATCAAGGGTTTAAATATCCCTCCAATTATTGATCCAAAGATGCAGTACAATTTCACAGGAGCGCCCTGTTTTTCTCTAACTTGAGTCCTCTTCATCCCACCATGTCAACACACACATGCACGCAAAACACGCAGCACGCAGGCCTCACATAAATATACATTAACGCATATAAACATATAAACTTAAGATTTCGAAACCTTAGAATTTGTCCCCATATATCTTGTCAGTGTTGTAGTTACCGATACGTACACTAGGGTGCTGTGTCTACTGAAAACAATCTGTCGATGTGAAGTGTAAAGAGACACCTGTACTCCGTCGGTATTGCAGTCTGTACCTTTACAGAATAATATTATACCTAGAAAATAACACGGTTTTTTCTCTAAAGCTGTGTTTCCAGAACGCAAATGGCTTGCACATTGGTCGAAATTGTGATTACATAGTACGAGTTGAACAATGGAAATGTTAACTGAAGACACCAGATATGGATAGGATCTGTCAAATAGTGTCAGCAGTTGTACTGCTTACCTAACGGTATTGTATATGACAAGACTGTGCATAGGATCTGTCAAATAGTGTCAGCAGTTGTACTGCTTACCTAATGGTATTGTATATGACAAGACTGTGCATAGGATCTGTCAAATAGTATCAGCAGTTGTACTGCTTACCTAATGGTATTGTATATGACAAGAGTGTGCATAGGATCTGTCAAATAGTGTCAGCAGTTGTACTGCTTACCTAATGGTATTGTATATGACAAGACTGTGCATAGGATCTGTCAAATAGTGTCAGCAGTTGTACTGCTTACCTAATGGTATTGTATATGACAAGAGTGTGCATAGGATCTGTCAAATAGTGTCAGCAGTTGTACTGCTTACCTAATGGTATTGTATATGACAAGATTGTGCATAGGATCTGTCAAATAGTGTCAGCAGTTGTAATGCTTACCTAACGGTATTGTATATGACAAGATTGTGCATAGGATCTGTCAAATACTGTCAGCAGTTGTACTGCTTACCTAATGGTATTGTATATGACAAGACTGTACATTGGATCTGTCAAATATTGTCAGCAGTTTTACTGCTTACATAATGGTATTGTATATGACAAGACTGTGCATAGGATCTGTCAAATACTGTCCGCAGTTGTACTGCTTGCCTAATGGTATTGTATATGACAAGACTGTGCATAGGATCCGTCAAATACTGTCAGCAGTTGTACTGCTTACCTAATGGTATTGTATATGACAAAAACTGTGCATAGGATCTGTCAAATAATGTCAGCAGTTGTACTGCTTACCTAATGGTATTGTATATGACAAGACTGTGCATAGGATCTGTCAAATACTGTCAGCAGTTGTACTGCTTGCCTAATGGTATTGTATATGACAAGACTGTGCATAGGATCTGTCAAATAATGTCAGCAGTTGTACTGCTTACCTAATGGTATTATATATGACAAGACTGTGCATAGGATCTGTCAAATACTGTCAGCAGATGTACTGCTTGCCTAATGGTATTGTATATAATATGTGTGTCTGTACCTGTCGAATATAATGTACACAGAATTAGTTTACGTAAGAGAATTCAGGGAATACATCGCGGGTTATCGCACTGATGACACAGAATAAAGGTCAGCACTGAGCGTGATGGCCTTTATTCCGTTTCAATGCAGCCAATTGATAACCTTTCGTATGATATAATCGTCATTCATGTAACAAGCTCAGTTCACAATGAGTGTGTTTAGTAGAAACTGCAGACGTTTCAGCATCACCTTGGCTTTTTTCGCTTTCACTGTAAGTAGTTTATACAAACAGCATTCTGTTCCGCACAGTATTCGTGACCTCAACTGTCACATTTCGCTGCAAATGTTGAAGGTTGATACAAAAAACTTATTTAATGTATGTGTAGTGGTGAATTTCTTTAAATACGTAGGGTGAAGTTTGTAGAATGGGTTTATGTGGCTGAAGACATGGCCTATTGGCTGGTTTGTGGGCGCACGGTACTGAATAAAGTTCTGTTCGTGTATGTTCAAACAACAGCACCAACCGTAGCTAAATGTACAGTGTCTGTGTTCTGCTACACAGGTGGTGTGTTACGTATGTCAAAGTCCGTTCTTGATAATGTAAAATGTAGCTATTTATGTTAAAAGATATCTAAATGTCAAAAATATCATGACAGTAACATCTTCCATCCATTCTAATCATTAGTTTCTTGAAAGTCAGAAACGAACGCCGGATCAGGCTGTATATAGAAGGCAGATATTATGCAGGAACTTTGCTTGCATAGTTGTGGTTTGTTCATTGGAGGAAATTTGTACATCTGCTGTCAGATTGGAAGGTTACATAAATAGACAATTGTAGTTAATGACAGAAATCATCACTGCTACAGACAAACAAAAGTGTCACATATTCCAACGAAGGACGCTGAATTTCGTTCAATAAACAGAAGTCGCCTTGCTCGTTCTAAAGCTGCTCTGTATTGCACTTTGGTGCACTTGCAAACAGAAAGTGCACAGCTGCACACATTTGTGTTGCACTGTCTGTCTGTCTGTGTGTATGTCTGTGTGTTTGTTTGTGTGTGTGTCTGTGTGTGTGTATGTCTGTGTGTGTGTCTGTCTGTCTATGTGTATCAACTCGAAAAATGGTAAAGAGTTTGTTATTAATTTTGATACTGAAAACTTTTATTAATAACTCCTGTTAGTCAGGCAACTACAACGACATTTGCCCCCAATAGCTACATGCTTGTCTGCTTGCATCGCGAGTGGCAGTAGGTGAATAGTATTTAGTGCAGTGGAACGTATTGCGAGAAACAGCTGCAGGTCTGCTGAAGGGAACACGTGTGTTGACTGCAGTAGAGTTCAGAAGGTCAGTACTTTACACTTCAAAGACAATATTAACCTTAACTACATTTAATGATTCAGTCCGTACCGCTCAGTAAACACACTCCGTCTCAGTTATACAAACCAGTCAGTTAATGTTGTACAGTGAAATAATCGCTGTTTGTTCTGAGATCTACACAAAACACATAAATACAGCCCGTACCGCGCGGTAAACACACTCCGTCTCAGTTATAAAAACCCAGTCAGTTAATGTTGTACAGTGAAATAATCGCTGTTTGTTCTGAGATCTACACAAAACACATAAATACAGCCCGTACCGCGCAGTAAACACACTCCGTCTCAGTTATACAAACCAGTCAGTTAATGTTGTACAGTAAAATAATCGCTGTTTGTTCTGAGATCTACACAAAACACATAAATACAGTCCGTACCGCGCAGTAAACACACTCCGTCTCAGTTATACAAACCAGTCAATTAATGTTGTACAGTGAAATAATCGCTGTTTGTTCTGAGATCTACACAAAACACATAAATACAGCCCGTACCGCGCAGTAAACACACTCCGTCTCAGTTATACAAACCAGTCAGTTAATGTTGTACAGTAAAATAATCGCTGTTTGTTCTGAGATCTACACAAAACACATAAATACATTCCGTACCGCGCAGTAAACACACTCCGTCTCAGTTATACAAACCAGTCAGTTAATGTTGTATAGTGAAATAATCGCTGTTTGTTCTGAGATCCACACAAAACACATAAATACAGTCCGTACCGCTCAGTAAACACACTCCTTCTCAGTTATACAATCCAGTCAGTTAATGTTGTACAGTGAAATAATCGCTGTTTGTTCTGAGATCTACACAAAACACATAAATACAGACAGTACCGCGCAGTAAACTCACCCCGTCTCAGTTATACAAAACAGTCAGTTAATATTGTACAGTGAAATAATCGCTGTTTGTTCTGAGATCCACACAAAACACATAAATACAGTCCGTACTGCGATGTAAACACACTCCGTCTCAGTTATACAAACCGGTCAGTTAATATTGTACAGTGAAATAATCGCTGTTTGTTCTAAGATCCACACAAAACACATAAATACAGTCCGTACTGCGATGTAAACACACTCCGTCTCAGTTATACAAACCAGTCAGTTAATGTTGTACAGTGAAATAATCGCTGTTTGTTCTGAGATCCACACAAAACACATAAATACAGTCCGTACCGCTCAGTAAACACACTCCTTCTCAGTTATACAATCCAGTCAGTTAATGTTGTACAGTGAAATAATCGCTGTTTGTTCTGAGATCTAAACAAAACACATAAATACAGACAGTACCGCGCAGTAAACTCACCCCGTCTCAGTTATACAAAACAGTCAGTTAATATTGTACAGTGAAATAATCGCTGTTTGTTCTGAGATCCACACAAAACACATAAATACAGTCCGTACTGCGATGTAAACACACTCCGTCTCAGTTATACAAACCGGTCAGTTAATGTTGTACAGTGAAATAATCGCTGTTTGTTCTAAGATCCACACAAAACACATAAATACAGTCCGTACTGCGATGTAAACACATTCCGTCTCAGTTATACAAACCAGTCAGTTAATGTTGTACAGTGAAATAATCGCTGTTCTGAGATCCACACAAAACACATAAATACAGTTCGTACCGCGCAGTAAACACTCCGTCTCAGTTATACAAACCAGTCAGTTAATGTTGTACAGTGAAATAATCGCTGTTTGTTCTAAAATCCACACAAAACACATAAATACAGTCCGTACCGCGCAGTAAACACACTCCGTCTCAGTTATACAAACCAGTCAGTTAATGCTGTACATTGAAATAATCGCTGTTTGTTCTGAGATCCACACAAAACACATAAATAAGTCCGTACCGCGCAGTAAACACACTCCGTCTCAGTTATACAAACCAGTCAGTTAATGTTGTACAGTTAAATAATCGCTGTTTGTTCTGAGATCCACACAAAACACATAAATACAGTGTTTGGGCAGAACGTAGAATTTGTGAATGTTAAACATGGTGGTACATATACTAACCACTGGGCTTTCATTTCCAAATCGCAAACCAGGTAAAATACACAGACACATCTTTTCACACAAACTTAACGTTGTCACTTTATTTACTCTATAATGCGGTCTGTTTTGCAGTGTCACGTTTAGCTACAATAAATGCATACAGCAGTGTAGCAATGTAGAGGGATGTGTGGGCCTGAGAGCCTTAAGTGTAGACACAGTGTGTGAATATGTGTGTCTGTACCTGTCGAATGTGAGGTACACAGAATTAGTGTACGTACGAGATATCAGGCCTTCGCTGAGTTGTAGTTGAGAACTTTGTTCTTACGTTATGCCGAAACGTCCGTAACAAAACAACCCACGCCTCGCATTTACAAAGTCAGGTAATTTCAGAATCATGAGCCATTTCAATCCTCTATATAACTTTACACACTGTAATAATTTCAGTATATACACTAACTGCTATAATTTCCAACACAAAATAACACACACACGCCACATCGTAGCCACAGTACGTGTAGCCGGTACACACTGTTTGCTACTGTCACGTTCAGACAGTACACAGTTTGCTACTGTCACGTGCAGACAGTACACTGTTTGCTAATGTCACGTGCAGACAATACACTGTTTGCTACTGTTACATGCAGACAGTACACTGTTTGCTACTGTCACGTGCAGACAGTACACTGTTTGCTACTGTCACGTGCAGATAGTACACTGATTGCTACTGTCACGTGCAGACAGTTCACTGTTTGCTACTGTCACGTGCAGACAGTTCACTGTTTGCTACTGTCACGTGCAGACAGTACACTGTTTGCTAATATCACGTGCAGACAGTACACTGTTTGCTACTGTCACGTGCAGACATTACACTGTTTGCTACTGTCACGTGCAGACAGTACACTGTTTGCTACTGTCACGTGCAGACAGTACACTGTTTGCTACTGTTACGTGCAGACAGTACACTGTTTGCTACTGTCACGTGCAGACAGTACACTGATTGCTACTGTCACGTGCAGACAGTACACTGATTGCTAATTGACAGCGGGACTGCAAATAGTGCGTGGGGATTGCATGACAAATTCATCGACAGTAATAAACTGTTACAAATATTTGTTGCTGTTTAAACAGAACAACTGAAGAAGGAACACTTTTACTGTCATCATGACTGGTGCTTATACATCGCGGGTTATCGCAATGATGACACAAAATAAAGGTCAGCACAGAGCGTGTTCACCTTTATTCTGTTTCAATGCAGCCAATTGATAAACTTCGTATTCATATAATCGTCATTCATTTAACAAGCTCAGTTCCAATCGAGTGAGTTAGGCAGATACTGCAGACGTTTCAGCATCACCGTGTCTTTGTTCGCTTTCACATATTCAACTAACCACCTGTCTGTTTACACAGCAACACCAATGGTTCGTGTTACTCTCTGGCCGCAGTTGCTCCTTGTGGTTTTGATACTGCAGCAGTCAGCTGCAGTGTCTGAGCAGTTGGAGCGAGATATAGTGAGTATAAAGAGCTGAAACACAAAACCGAACTTCGGGCTAGGGATTGTGATGTGAGTAGTTATATAAAGATATGCAGTTTTTGCAAACTACTCGTGTTATTAAGCAATATGTATGTTACTGTGTCTTGAGTACAAACAAATATAAACTGTGCAGTTACAGCATTTGACTGTAACATTTGTGTAGTCAGAGATAAGGCTACAGTCAAAATAAGCTTTTTTCGTACACGGTGTCAAAAATGCGAAAATTTTGTGGGTGTGGTTAACTAAGTAACTAACTCCAAGTTTACAGTCGTCCTTGAGAAGGTAGTTGTTAGTCAGCTAGTCAAACTCTCCTTGTGTAACGTAGGTTTTCCTTCTAGTGAGCAGGAGTGCTCTTAGAAAACCTCGTTGGTTAGACGTGACCTGCGCTTGTCGTATATTTTGGGAATTAGGTAACGTGTGTCGCTATTAGTAGCGATACTTATTATAATTCAGCTGCCAACACCCTGTCCTGCTTATCTATGCTGACAGAGAAATTCCAGGACTATCAATTGAGGAGAAGGGAGGGTAGGTTGCTAGACTCCGTCGTAGTTACAAATAACTCTGTGTTGTTCTATCGCTGTTACAAATAACTCTGTGTTGTACTATTGCTGTTACAAATAACTCTGTGTTGTACTATCGCTGTTACAAATAACTCTGTGTTGTACTATTCCTGTTACAAATAACTCTGTGTTGTACTATCGCTGTTACAAATAGCTCTGTGTTGTACTATTCCTGTTACAAATAACTCTGTGTTTTACTATCGCTGTTACAAATAACTCTGTGTTGTACTATCGCTGTTACAAATAACTCTGTGTTGTACTATTCCTGTTACAAATAACTCTGTGTTTTACTATCCCTGTTTAGTAAAGTGGCTTCTAGTTATTCACAAGTTTCTCCAATTAACATAAACTTGTAGGCAATCTATTTACATGTATCCCAATATAAAATGTTGCTAGCAGCTCCGGCCAACCCACTCACTTGTGAAATGTCACAAAGTAAAATATTTAAATGATTATGTTGTTATAATTTCCCAACAATTTCGAATTTAGTTAATTCACTTTCGTTACGGTAAACCACTTTAGCTACCTGTCTCAATGAGGTTAGCACTGCAATTTGGTAATTATTACGTCGCCACTTAACTTGTTGCAGGATTAATGCAACCGTTAGCACTGTAATACCAAGGAATGGTAGTTCACACTTTATAATGCACTTTCTAAAAACTGTGGCATTTATAAAAATTGTTACTCTTTACTAAAATGTTGCACTTATAAAATTCTTACACATTCTTGCATTTCCTTGCCCTGCCGCTAATTGTTGTTATACAAATAATTATCTCTAAACAATCACTGCCAAAACCCCCGGCCGAAACACGTGTCTGCACTGTCCTAGCATCCCTATATAGAATCGATTACCGTCGATCTCAAGGGTATGGTAGCTAATCGATTACCGTCGATCTCAATAGTGTGGTAGCTAATCGATTACCGTCGATCTCAAGTGTGTGGTAGCTAATCACCTGACCATCAGATCTTAAAAGATAACCAATGAGAACCGTTAAACGCCAAACATATCCATATATGAACTTCTCTACAAACAACCAATCAAATCTTTCAATATCCTTCAGTTCCTAAGAACGTGCTAACATTTGCGTTCCTACGGCGGTGCAAATGCATAATTCTTCCTCATCGTGTGTGTGTGTGTGTGTGTGTGTGTGAATAAGGCAGAGCTGTTTTGCATTCATGTACAGTCTGTAAAAGAAGTAAAGGAGTGGAAATTTCCACGCAAATATACAAAATGTACAGTCTAACAGTAATATTTAGTTTTTCAACCAACGAATGCACATATAAATAAAATTTCACTACGCCCTACATATGTTTCGGCCTCAATTTGGCCATCATCAGGGGCACTTTGCTAAGCACTTCACTGATCACCGTCCATTTGGCACTGTTACTTGACTATTATTCCTTTAATTAACATTAAGATGCTCGGTGAACAAAACGTTAAATTAGTCTACCAGTAATCCATTATAATTGCATTTTAAGGAAACCTCAATTTCATTACACAACAATTTCACAACAGCTCGCACTGTCTCCATCGTGAGTCACATCAATCCCGTCCACGTACTTGCATCCTATTTTTAACATACATTTCAATATCATACTTCCATCTTCGCTTAGGTCCTATCAGTGGTCTCTTTCCCTCACGTTTCCCCACCAAACCCCTGTATGACACTCATCTCCGCCATAAATTCAGCATTCCCCGCCCATCACACTCTTCTTCACTTCAACACACAAAAAATATTCAGTAAGCAGTGCAAATCATGAAGATCGTCATTATGTTTTATAACGTAACGAAATGTTAAGTAGAACTGAAATTGTTTGAAATTGCATTAGTTTTAAAGTAAACCGTGTTGCCAGTTACTTAGTAAGACATTTGTTACATGCATAGTGTGTGTGTGATATAACGTTACAAGTACATCTGTGTTGTTTGTATGTGTGTGATATAACGTTACATGTACCTCTGTGTTGTTTGTATGTGTGTGATATAACGTTACAAGTACCTCTGTGTTGTTTGTATGTGTGTGATATAACGTTACAAGTACCTCTGTGTTGTTTGTATGTGTGTGATATAACGTTACATGTACCTCTGTGTTGTTTGTATGTGTGATATAACGTTACATGTACCTCTGTGTTGTTTGTATGTGTGATATAACGATACAAGTACCTCTATGTTGTTTGTATGTGTGTGACGTAACGTTACAAGTACCTCTGTGTTGTTTGTATGTGTGTGATATAACGTTACAAGTACCTCTGTGTTGTTTGTATGTGTGTGATATAAAGTTACATGTACCTCTGTGTTGTTTGTATGTGTGATATAAAGTTACATGTACCTCTGTGTTGTTTGTATGTGTGATATAACGATACAAGTACCTCTGTGTTGTTTGTATGTGTGTGATGTAACGTTACAAATACCTCTGTGTTGTTTGTATGTGTGATATAACGATACAAGTACCTCTATGTTGTTTGCAAATACAGGAACAGTTGCAGACTAAAATCGATGGCCTAACAAAGACAGTGGATTCAATTAACCAGGCGGTACAAATACTGGTTGAGAAACAGGAACAAATACAGACTACTAACGATGGCCTAACAAAGACAGTGGCTTCAATTAACCAGGCGGTACAAATACTGGTTGAGAAACAGGAACAACTGCAGACTACCAACGATGGACTAACAAAGACAGTGGAGTCACTCAACCAGACGTCACAATTACAGTGTGGGACACCGGAAGATGTAAGTACATGTAAGATAACAGCTGTCACAGTAAGTTGACTGAAGTACCTTAGAAAACCAGTAACGCCAAACTTGGGTCAAACATCAAAGTTTCGGAGAAATATTCTACCACCATCATCAGGGCCACATTTATATAATGGTCTTACACCACGTGTTTATATTTACAGAGCTGTGTTAGCGATTTGCACCGGTTGAAAGTGTGAGTCGACTGCAGCGCCTGCAGATGTGTGCGGCCGGTAATTAATTGTGACGTTGGTAAACACAGCGATGTTGGGATTGGACTGACGAAATGTGGGAAACTGAGATACTTAGTGTTACATAGTGGTAAATAGTTTACTGTTAAACGTACCGGCCTGCTTAGCTGTGTTGCACAAATTTTGCGTAACGTACAGTACAGTCAGCTGTCTGTTACTGAGATACTTAGTGTTAAATAGCGGTGAATATATTAGTGTTAATACGTACCGGCCTGCTTAGCTGTGTTGCACAAATTGTGCATACCGTACAGTACAGTCAGCTGCCTGTTACTGAGATATTTAGTGTTAAATAGCGGTGAATAGATTAGTGTTAATACGTAACGGCCTGCTTAGCTGTGTTGCAAAAATTGTGCGTACCGTACAGTACAGTACAGTAAGCTGTCTGTTACTGAGATACTTAGTGTTACATAGCGGTGAATATTGTATTGTTAATACGTACCGGCCTGCTTAGCTGTGTCGCACAAATTGTGCGTACCGTACAGTACAGTAATATGTCTGTTACTGAGATATTTAGTGTTACATAGCGGTGAATATTTTAGTGTTAATACGTACCGGCTTGCTTAGCTGTGTTACAAAAATTGTGCGTACCGTACAGTACAGTACAGTAAGCTGTCTGTTACTGAGATACTTAGTGTTACATAGCGGTGAATAGTTTAGTGTTAATACGTACTGGCCTGCTTAGTTGTGTTGCACAAATTGTGCGTACCGTACAATACAGTAAGCTGTCTGTTACTGAGATACTTAGTGTTAAATAGCGGTGAATATATTAGTGTTAATACGTACCGGCCTGCTTAGTTGTGTTGCACAAATTGTGCGTACCGTACATTAGAGTAAGCTTCTGTTACTGAGTTACTTAGTGTTACATAGCGGTGAATAGTTTAGTGTTAATACGTACCTGCTTGCTTAGCTGTGTTACAAAAATTGTGCGTACCGTACAGTACAGTACAGTAAGCTGTCTGTTACTGAGTTACTTAGTGTTACATAGCGGTGAATAGTTTAGTGTTAATACGTACTGGCCTGCTTAGTTGTGTTGCACAAATTGTGCGTACCGTACAGTACAGTAAGCTGTCTGTTACTGAGATACTTATTGTTACATAGCGGTGAATAGTTTAGTGTTAATACGTACAAGCCTGCTTAGTTTGTGTTGCACAAATTGTGCGTACCGTACAATAGAGTAAGCTGTCTGTTACTGAGTTACTTAGTGTTACATAGCGGTGAATAGTTTAGAGTTAGTTAATGCGTACCGGCCTGCTTAACTGTGTTGCACAAATTGTGCGTACCGTACAATAGAGTAATCTGTCTGTTACTGAGATACTTAGTGTTACATAGCGGTGAATAGTTTAGTGTTAATACGTACAAGCCTGCTTAGTTGTGTTGCACAAATTGTGCGTACCGTACAATAGAGTAAGCTGTCTGTTACTGAGTTACTTAGTGTTACATAGCGGTGAATAGTTTAGTGTTAATACGTACCGGCCTGCTTAGTTGTGTTGCACAAATTGTGCGTACCGTACAGTACAGTAAGCTGTCTGTTACTGAGATACTTATTGTTACATAGCGGTGAATATTTTAGTGTTAATACGTACCGGCCTGCTTATTTTTGTTGCACAAATTGTGCGTACCGTACAGTACAGTAGGCTGTCTGTTACTGAGATACTTAGTGTTACATAGCGGTGAATATTTTAGTGTTAATACGTACCGGCCTGCTTATTTTTGTTGCACAAATTGTGCGTACCGTACAGTACAGTAAGCTGTCTGTTTTTACAGTTAGTGTTGCTCACATCTGCCTTTCGATATGTCATGTTTAGGTATTATGTGTCATGCAACGTGACTTGTTTTATGGACAGTTAGTTATTGTGTGATTTTAAGAATATCCGCTTATTGCAAGACCAAAGCGTTACAGGGAACTGGGGTCAGGGGAACCGCGACCTTTATGATATCTAATCGAAGTGTACCAAAGTTCCTTGTTTCTTTTCCACAAGTAATGCCTAAGAACGTTGATCACAGAACACAAATACAAGAAGCCTCAAGCAATAAGCTCCTCTATTAAAACATTTGTGTTTCTAAAATTATTTTCAAATGTCATTACAGCGCTGTTAGTGGCCGGAATAGCTCAGTCGTTATAGCGACTCAGCTACGGGCTGGACGGTCCGGGCATCGAATCCCGGTGGAGGGCGTGGTTTTTCGCAGCAATCCAGAACGGCCGTGGGGCCCTCCCAGCCACCAACACAATTGGTAACCTGTCATTCCCGGGGGTAAAGTGGCCGGGGCGTAGAGTTGACCACCCACCCCCATCTAGCGCCGAGGGTAAAGAAAGAGTAGAGCTATACCTCTTCTCCCCCTCTGGGTCTTCGTGGCATGTTCTAGGGAGAACTTTACCTTTACTATATTACAGCACTGTTATTAGTAAAGTCTTATCATTTTGTGCTGAAGCTACTGACCGCTGCTTTGTGTCAACAAAGTAACAACAATTTCCCAGGACAGTTCTTAACACCTTTCCTATTCCACAGTCTTCTGGTCCTAGCATATCTGTACGTTATCTTGGTGCATTTTTGTGTTGAACTGCTTACGTCATTATAGACACTGTGTACTTTAAACTGTAACAAGTCACATCAAAACTCCAACTGCCATCATGCATGTAACTGCCGCCTTACAAGCATATTTTGCACACAATATCTTGGCACACTTTTGTTCTCGCTCCGTACCAAATTCCACTCGCCTTGTTCCAACGGTCCATCAGTTATCAGAATCAAACCGACAGCTAAACAAATTCTGTGAAATGCCAGCAAATTATTTTACATTCTAAAAAACAAAATTACCTTTCAAAACGCACATATTTCCAAACAATCTATTACCACAAATAATTTCATGTCCTCACGAAATGTACCACAATTATAGCTGTGACGTCACAAGATCGTCAGTCCGCCATGTTGCGATTAAATAGTGCAGTAAGTTAAAGTTACATGTTTGTAGTGTAATGCTATGGCATAGCCTTCGTACGAAGATTTGTGAAAGTCGGTCAGATGCTTAAAGTGTTGAAACGTAAGTCAGTGTGTGGAACTTGGTTGGCGAGTGATTGCTTTATGGAAGCAGCGGAAGACATATATGTGCAGCTGATAAATACACTAGTATAAACTTCAGGTACAGTAAATGTGTGCCTGTGCTTAATTAAGCACCGCGCCGTGAACAAGTATGGCGGAGTGCAGGCATAGTTCCACTCGCCTTGACCTCGAACATGGATTGAGATAAGAGAGATTCACGTCCCGGCCGCTTTCACCATTTGGAAAAATAAAGGCACTGCTTATTTGTCCCATTACTTACATAAAACAGTGCTTCTAGCCATTACAGTTTCTTCTACAGCAAGGTTTCTCAAATTGTGGTACGCGTACCACTACTTGAACGTGTAACATTGTTCATTGGTAGGCGGCCGTAATAAAAATTACAATAAAAATTGATACCAATTTTAAAAAATAAATAAAATATAACACATATAATATATTTGCTAATACCCAACATCCCCGCCGTCAGTCGGTCTTTCCAATTTTAGCATTTTTATTTCAATACAGAAAGCTGTTGGTGGTACACTGAATTTGTTATATTTCATGTAGTGGTAGGACAGTAAATATGTTAAAACGTCTATTGTACAGGCCTGTCGGTCTCTGATTGACGCTGCTGAATCGGGAGACGTGGACAGTGCAAAGATCTTGTTGAAATGCAGCAATGACAACTGCACTGACAATTATAAGTACCGTATGGACACACCGATGATAACTGCTACTTGGAAAGGCCATGTGGAGGTGGTGCGTGTGTTGCTGGAGGGTGGCGCTAACGTAGAAGGAGCTAATGTTCAACGGCGTACCGCTCTGCATGCAGCAGCCCACATTGGACATCTGGATATATGCCGTCTGTTGCTGGACTGGGGAGCGAAGGTGGATGCTCTGACCGATGCGCTATACACTCCGCTGCATTATGCGGCATTTGGTGGACATTTGTCTGTGGTGAAGCTGCTTGTGGAGAGGGGAGCAAATGTTAGTGTGGAGAGCACGTACGGCGAGACCGCGATTGGCATAGCGCGGACTTGGGAGAGGAAAGATGTGGTAGATTGGCTGGACTCGTTAAGAAGTGGGTAAGTGGCGTTAACTGTGTAAAGCACAGTGGTAACTATATGTACCGAACATTGAACATGTCTGCATTCAGGCCACACTTTGTATTTATCGGCTTTGTATAATTCTGACAATAAAGAGCCTTTTTCTATCTGGCAACTCATATCAATACTTCACTCACGTGTGTTGTGTTTGGTGTGTTGTGCGTGGTGTGTGGTGTTTTGTGTGTTGTGTGTTGTGCGTTGTGTGTAGTGTGTTGTGTGTGTGTGTGTGTTGTGTGGTGTTTGTTGTGTGGTGTGTTGTGTGTGATGTTTTGAATGCGTTGTGTTGTGTGTTTTATTGTGTGTGTTGTGTGGTGTGTGGTGTGTTGTGCTGTGTGTTGTGTGTTGCTTGTTGTCTATTGTGTGTAAAATATTGTGTATTGTGTGTTATGTGTTGTGTATGGTGTGTTGTGTGTGGTGTGTTGTGTATTGTGTGTTGTGTGGTTTGTGTGGTGTGTTGTGTGTGGTGTGTTGTGTGTGGTGTGTGTTGTGTGGTGTCTTGTGTGGTGTGTTATGTGTGATGTTTTGAATGTGTTGTGTTGTGTGTGTTGTGTTGTGTGTGGTGTGTTGTGCTGTGTGTTGTGTGTTGTGTGTTGTGTATTACGTTTGGTGTGTTTTGCGTGGTGTTATGTGTTGTGTGTTGTTTGTTGTCTGTTTTGTGTAAAATATTGTGTATTATGTGTTATGTGTTGTGTGTTGTGTGTGGTGTGTTGTGTGGTGTGTGTGGTGTGTTGTGTGTTACGGTTGTTATGGGCGAAATGATTTTATTCCCTTTAGGTTGCTCGCCAATTTATACAGCAGTATGACGATGACGTAATGACAGTGCAGCATGTCAGCAAATGTTGCAAAAAGTTCGACAACAGTCGATCGGACATCGTTGTGGTGATCACACCGGTCGGCGCAACACATCAAAACGGATGTGACCGTAGCACGGGTGGAGGAACTGATTCTGGAAAACTGACAATTCAAAATTCGACGTCACCAATTCCACAAGAGGGAGGAAGTGGAAATTGCTGTTCGTGAATTGCTACGCACACAACAGCCCGATTTCTATCGCTACGGAATTTCTAAACTATTTGCAAGTTTAAAACAAATACCTCAATGTGGTCGGGGATGATGATGACAAATAATGATACTGCTGTGGGATAAACCAGCAACACTTAACACTGTAATGACTTGTCATTTAACCGTTATGACATAGGGAACCATTCTTATTGAACAACATTCACGTGCAGTTATACTTCTTCCCTGTGAGACACACAGACAAACAAGTCGGCTGTTTCTCCCGTCAAGCCGGACCGACCCCTAACGCTGCTCTTAATTGTTTTTGTCTGCTCGGTATCTTCTGTTGCACCGGTCGTCTGTGGATTTCTGCTGCATGCGGTGGATTTCCGCCTTCACCTCGGAACAACTTCGAGCAGTGAGCACGAACAGGACCACGTTGCACGTGATCATGGGGGATACGGGTCCGAAAAAGTACACCGCGATGCCGTATGTAACCTCTGTAACAGTCAGACGTATTGCTACTAGACTCAATAAGCATCTCACACTTCCCACTGAAAGGGGCTACCTAACATTTCTTTTAAAGGGATTTCCTATTAACTTGCGATGGGAGAGGAGTGTAGCACGCATATGCCCTTTCCTCCAGTCCCCTCTTACTTTTTCGTAGGCCCATATATCTTCCTCAGCACCTTATTCTGACACACACTCACCTTATGTTTTTTGAGTGGGACTGAGTTTCACATCCATACAAAACAGCAGGCAAATCTATAGATCTGCTTTCCTAACTGTTCCTGCACTGTTGGGCCAGCACACTGTCAAGTAAATTGAATTATATTGAATGAACTTACATATTTCCTCTTAATACACACATATAATTAATTAAACCTCCAGAATTGTATCACTAAACTTGTAACTTTGCGACACAATCTGTCCAATAAATGAACTACTTCACCCTCTGTCCGGTACCGCTTTATCCCTGACTGTCCACTAAATGAACTACTTCACCCTCTGTCCGGTACCGCTTTACCCCTGACGTCCACTAAATGAACAATTTCACCCTCTGTCCGGTACCGCTTTACCCCTGACGTCCACTAAATGAACAATTTCACCCTCTGTCCGGTACCGCTTTACCCTGACTGTCCACTAAATGAACAATTTCACCCTCTGTCCGGTACCGCTTTACCCCTGACGTCCACTAAATGAACAATTTCACCCTCTGTCCGGTACCGCTTTACACCTGACTGTCCACTAAATGAACAATTTCACCCTCTGTCCGGTACCGCTTTACCCTGACTGTCCACTAAATGAACAATTTCACCCTCTGTCCGGTACCGCTTTACCCCTGACGTCCACTAAATGAACAATTTCACCCTCTGTCCGGTACCGCTTTACCCCTGACGTCCACTAAATGAACAATTTCACCCTCTGTCCGGTACCGCTTTACCCCTGACGTCCACTAAATGAACAATTTCACCCTCTGTCCGGTACCGCTTTACACCTGACTGTCCACTAAATGAACAATTTCACCCTCTGTCCAGTACCGCTTTACCCTGACTGTCCACTAATAACATTGACCTATGTCCATAGCTTTCACCCTGACTGTCCACTAATGAATTCACCTTGCCCGTACGCTTTACCCCTGACGTCCACTAAATGAACAATTTCACCCTCTGTCCGGTACCGCTTTAACCCTGACGTCCACTAAATGAACAATTTCACCCTCTGTCCGTACCGCTTTACCCTGACTGTCCACTAAATGAACAATTTCACCCTCTGTCCGGTACCGCTTTACCCTGACTGTCACTAAATGAACAATTTCACCCTCTGTCCGGTACCGCTTTACCCTGACTGTCCACTAAATGAACAATTTCACCCTCTGTCCGGTACCGCTTTACCCCTGACTGTCCACTAAATGAACTACTTCACCCTCTGTCCGGTACCGCTTTACCCTGACTGTCCACTAAATGAAAATTTCACCCTCTGTCCGGTACCGCTTTACACCTGACTGTCCACTAAATGAACAATTTCACCCTCTGTCCGGTACCGCTTTACCCCTGACTGTCACTAAATGAACTACTTCACCCTCTGTCCGGTACCGCTTTACACCTGACTGTCCACTAAATGAACAATTTCACCCTCTGTCCGGTACCGCTTTACCCTGACTGTCCACTAAATGAACAATTTCACCCTCTGTCCGGTACCGCTTTACCCCTGACGTCACTAAATGAACTACTTCACCCTCTGTCCGGTACCGCTTTACCCTGACGTCCACTAAATGAACAATTTCACCCTCTGTCCAGTACCGCTTTACCTGACGTCCACTAAATGAACAATTTCACCCTCTGTCCGGTACCGCTTTACCCCTGACGTCCACTAAATGAACATATTCACCCTCTGTCCGGTACCGCTTTACCCCTGACGTCCACTAAATGAACAATTTCACCCTCTGTCCGGTACCGCTTTACCCCTGACGTCCACTAAATGAACAATTTCACCTCTGTCCGGTACCGCTTTACCCCTGACGTCACTAAATGAACAATTCACCCTCTGTCCGGTACCGCGCTTATTACCCCTGTACGGGTCCACTAAATGAACAATTTCACCGCTCTGTCCGGTACCGCTTTACCCCTGACTGTCACTAAATGAACTACTTCACCCTCTGTCCGGTACCGCTTTACACCTGACTGTCCACTAAATGAACAATTTCACCCTCTGTCCGGTACCGCTTTACCCCTGACTGTCCACTAAATGAACTACTTTCACCCTCTGTCCGGTACCGCTTTACCCTGACTGTCCACTAAATGAAAATTCACCCTCTGTCCGGTACCGCTTTACACCTGACTGTCCACTAAATGAACAATTTCACCCTCTGTCCGGTACCGCTTTACCCTGACTGTCCACTAAATGAACTACTTCACCCTCTGTCCGGTACCGCTTTACACCTGACGTCCACTAATGAACTACTTCACCTTCTGTCCGGAAAACACCAGCTTTACCCTGACTGTCCACAAATGAAAAATTAAACCCCTGTCGTCCGTACCGCTTTACCCCTGACGTCCACCCTTCACTGTACGTCGATACAATAACACAGTCAAGCTGTATTACTTGAGAACCAGCAGCAGTAGACGCCCATGTCAGGTTTCAGCACAGCTGGTGGCAGATGCAGGACGTCCATTGCGGCAGTAATGGAGGTGAGGGCGCTCGGGAGGCCCCAGGCGTTCATGGAGTACACAGCGAAGCGACGCCTCTCTCGCTGCTTCCTGCTGCCGACGCCTTGACCGACTGAGCGTATGAGACTGGACAGACAGACATTGTGTTAGTATAAAGGAAAATATTAACATGGTAAATTAAAGAGAGATGAAATGTTTATGGGCATGTAGAAAGAGTGGGAAGTACGGAGTGTGTGTAGGTAAAATGTTGTCTGGAGGCTTGAAGTAAAGAAGGTACTTGAGGAGCTTAGTCTTGTAGAAGAGGATAATATTACAATGGATCTGAAGTAGTGGGTTTTTAGGCTGTGGATTGGTTTGGCTTAGGATAGGGTCCAATAAACCTACAGGTTTAGGAGTTGGTTGGCTAGGTGAGGGACATTGTGCTTTCAAGGACATCGCTTGGTGGATTCTGTCAAGTTATGAAAATTAACTCACTGATCGACTTTAGTGAAATTTGAAGCTGTCAAGTGTGTCATTGTTAACAGTAATATCTTTTTGTGTATGACGTCTTGAAGGTACTAGTTAGACACCATGGTTTAGGAGGAATTTGCGTTCTCCAAATTCAGGGTGGAAATGAAGATGAAAACGATGAGTTTATGCGATGTATTAGTACCCATGAACCAGTCTAGACGGCGGCATATCACAGATGTTTGTACCTTGAATATTCATTGGTTTTCTTTAGAGTTATGAAGCGTAAGTTGGTAAAGGTTTAACCTTTAGCGTCCGGACTTATTTCTCAGCTATGCCCTTTAAATCGAGATAAGTGGCCTACTTTACGGCACAATACCTGTGTGATCGGTTCTGCGGTCCCCGCGTTGGCCGTTTAAACTTTTGCGCATTCGTTAGAAAAACTTTAATATTATTTTTTCTTTAATAGATAAAGTGGTGGAATTACTTCCATTTTGTAGAAAATGAAACAGGCTTTTAGCAGAGAGCTTTATAAAGTCAGCTTGTATCCTTACTGCCTAAATACACACAATAAAATGCCGTATTCGTATGAATTTGCAGTTTATGTCGTCTTATTTGGGCTGTTAGCTACATCTATTATGAAACAGGCTTTTAGCAGAGCGCTTTATAAAGTCAACTTGTATCCTTTCTGCCTAAATACACACAATAATGTTCCGTATTCGTATGAATTTGCAGTTTATGTCGTCATATTTGGGGCTCTACGAGACATCTCTGTTATGAAACAGGCGTTTAGCAAGCGCTTTATAAAATGTCAGCTTGTATCCTTACTGATATCTCGTCTCTCCTACTCAATGAACACAGTTTATTTATCTGAAGCACGCACAAACATAACACTAGCCTCTGCTAGCAGTCTAAACATTGGAATTTTTTATGGCGTCACTGATTGCATTAGCATTCCACACCGCTTATAGCAAAACAGAAGTATATCCTGAAATAGTCTCCAACATCACATACATACTAAACCTATTTTTGAACCTAAAATGAAATATCAGAAGACAAAGAGAAATTCTCGCATTCAAGAAATAATTGAACGTTTTAATTTTCAGACAAATAGCGCTTAAAAATAATATAAAAGGATTTGTTTGGCGTTTTTATTAGAATAATGACAGTAGAGTTATAGTACATTTTTGCACACGAAATTTGTCTGTCAGGAAGGTTGACGTGATATTTCTTCGCGACGAAATATAACACTGCATGCGATACGACATGACACAAAAGCTCCTTTATGACTGGTCCAGTTTGTGTTTCATTTCTGGCGTCTGTTTGGTTTTGTTTCTCACTAACGCTAACTACACAGTAGGAAACTTGTGTGAATCACTACGCCTATGTCTAGCTCAGCCATATGATATAAAACTCTCGTACAAGTGAATCGCGCTTTCACTATGCGGTTGTTTTCAGTCGACTGAAACCACACGACCTCCACTGCAGTGCAAAACAGTTACGTAACTTCCTAATGCTTCCAGAGCTGATCGATAAAGCCTCCTCAATGTTACAGCTTGAGTTCCTTCCTGGGGTAAAGTAGTCGGAACGTGAAACAAACCAAACATTTCATCTAACGCGGAATGTGGAGGTATACACGTTACCTACATGTATTTAAAGCTGTGGGAGCTATCCCCCGCGGTCCTGGGCAGGAAAGGATGACTGACGGTTTAAAGGGCCCTGGCAACTATATGGCACGCACGGACTCTAAAGGTTAACACACTTAATGTATCGTGGTAAAATGCATTGTGTGACAAAACACAAATAAATTATATTTTGTCTTGTATGATGCACGACTTCCTCCAAAATGTCAAATGTCTCCCACATGGTGTTTGTTTTTGAAGCTCAAACTTAACACGGAACAATTTTCTTTGGCGTCACAGCGTGGCGCATGCGCCTTGACATATTTCTGAATATCATACAAATTTAACTGCTATGTCAGTTACATATACATGGAGTTATAAGAATTTTTTTCTTAAATTTGTGAGTTAAATTTGTGTGAACTGCAGTTGCAACGTAGCTGTAGCTGACAGACTGTGACGTATGTCCACGTGTGACAGTGTCCACACAGAGCATGCTGAGTTCACATCGGTTCACATGTAACTGTTAACATCAAGTTGCGGACGGCGTAAACAATTCTTGTTTTGCCCTCTAAAGCCCAGTGGTTACTATATGTACCACCATGTTTAACATTCAACAATTCTACGTTCTGCCCACACGGTGTATTTATGTGTTTTTGTGTGGATCTCAGAACTAACAGCGATTATTTCACTGTACAGCATTAACTGACTGATTTGTATAACTGTGACGGGGTGTGTTTACTGCGCGGTACGGACTGTATTTATGTGTTTTGTGTGGATCTCAGAACTAACAGCGATTATTTCATTGTACAACATTAACTGACTGGTTTGTATAACTGAGACGGAGTGTGTTTACTGCGCGGTATGGACTGTATTTATGTGTTTTGTGTGGTTCTCAGAACAAACAGCGATTATTTCATTGTACAACATTAACTGACTGGTTTGTATAACTGAGACGGAGTGTGTTTACTGCTCGGTACGGACTGTATTTATGTGTTTTGTGTGGATCTCAGAACTAACAGCGATTATTTCATTGTACAACATTAACTGACTGGTTTGTATAACTTAGACGGAGTGTGTTTACTGCGCGGTACGGACTGTATTTATGTGTTTTGTGTGGATCTCAGAACAAACAGCGATTATTTCATTGTACAACATTAACTGACTGGTTTGTATAACTGAGACGGAGTGTGTTTACTGCTCGGTACGGACTGTATTTATGTGTTTTGTGTGGATCTCAGAACTAACAGCGATTATTTCATTGTACAGCATTAACTGACTGGTTTGTATAACTGAGACGAAGTGTGTTTACTGCTCGGTACGGACTGTATTTATGTGTTTTGTGTGGATCTCAGAACAAACAGCGACTATTTCACTGTACAGCATTAACTGACTGGTTTGTATAACTGAGACGGAGTGTGTTTACTGCGCGGTACGGACTGTATTTATGTGTTTTGTGTGGATCTCAGAACTAACAGCGATTATTTCATTGTACAACATTAACTGACTGGTTTGTATAACTGAGACGAAGTGTGTTTACTGCTCGGTACGGACTGTATTTATGTGTTTTGTGTGGATCTCAGAACAAACAGCGATTATTTCACTGTACAGCATTAACTGACTGGTTTGTATAACTGAGACGGAGTGTGTTTACTGCGCGGTACGGACTGTATTTATGTGTTTTGTGTGGATCTCAGAACTAACAGCGATTATTTCACTGTACAGCATTAACTGAATGTTTTGTATAACTTAGACGGAGTATGTTTACTGCGCGGTACGGACTGTATTTATGTGTTTTGTGTGGATCTCAGAACTAACAGCGATTATTTCATTGTACAACATTAACTGACTGGTTTGTATAACTGAGACAGAGTGTGTTTACTGCGCGGTACGGACTGTATTTATGTGTTTTGTGTGGATCTCAGAACAAACAGCGATTATTTCACTGTACAACATTAACTGACTGGTTTGTATAACTGTGACAGAGTGTGTTTACTGCGCGGTACGGACTATATTTATGTGTTTTGTGTGTGATCTCAGAACAAACAGCGAACATTTCACTGTACAGCATTAACTGACTGGTTTGTAAAACTGAGACGGAGTGTGTTTACTGCGCGGTACGGACTGAATGTATATATATATATATATAATATATATATAATTCAGTTTACTCGTTGCTACTACAGCACTAGTCCTCCACAAAACCGTAAGATCCAGTCAAACGTTTTCATCATAAATCATACGCCATATTTTCTTTTGTAACTTGTGTTCGAATTTATTCTCTTAGGATAAATGTTTAAAGACTTACACACGTGTTACACTGCGGTTGATATCACAAACACATGTATGTCTTTATGTTAATGACAGTTATTTTTGTCTGATAGTAACCAAAACTAGTTCCCTCAGAACCCTATGCTCGCACACCTCAGTTTATGTTAATCCCTTAATTTGAGAGATCAAGTTTATCACCCAGACGAAACAGCGGGCAAAATTATACGTCTGTACATTTTATCTTTTTATTCTGAGGTATCAAAATTATAGGCCTAAATTTATGTTCCATAAGACTTCATGTCATGTTGCTTAACAGACTGAAGATGTGAGAGAGAGAGAGGGGGGACAATGACAGGGTGCTGTGAGGGGCACTCTCTGTATTATTGTGGAAAGGTGGGGGTTTCAGAAATTGTACTGCTGTGATATTTCCGAGGCAGTGCCCTCTCGTCCTTCTGGTAGAAGCTAGCATGATGGGAAGTGGACTGTTGGCAGTAAGCAGCGGAGGAACTAAGTACAGAATATGAGCTGAGTGTTGGTTTGGAGGGCTGTATTGTGATAATGCTTGGAGGGCTGTACTGTGATAATGCTTGGAGGGCTGTACTGTGATAATTTTTGGAGGGCTGTACTGTGATAATGCTTGGAGGGCTGTACTGTGATAATGCTTGGAGGGCTGTACTGTGATAATGCTTGGAGGGCTGTACTGTGATAATGCTTGGAGGGCTGTACTGTGATAATGCTTGGAGGGCTGTACTGTGATAATGCTTGGAGGGCTGTACTGTGATAATGCTTGGAGGGCTGTACTGTGATAATGCTTGGAGGGCTGTACTGTGATAATGCTTGGAGGGCTGTACTGTGATAATGCTTGGAGGGCTGTACTGTGATAATGCTTGGAGGGCTGTACTGTGATAATGCTTGGAGGGCTGTACTGTGATAATGCTTGGAGGGCTGTACTGTGATAATGCTTGGAGGGCTGTACTGTGATAATGCTTGGAGGGCTGTACTGTGATAATGCTTGGAGGGCTGTACTGTGATAATGCTTGGAGGGCTGTACTGTGATAATGCTTGGAGGGCTGTACTGTGATAATGCTTGGAGGGCTGTACTGTGATAATGCTTGGAGGGCTGTACTGTGATAATGCTTGGAGGGCTGTACTGTGATAATGCTTGGAGGGCTGTACTGTGATAATGCTTGGAGGGCTGTACTGTGATAATGCTTGGAGGGCTGTACTGTGATAATGCTTGGAGGGCTGTACTGTGATAATGCTTGGAGGGCTGTACTGTGATAATGCTTGGAGGGCTGTACTGTGATAATGCTTGGAGGGCTGTACTGTGATAATGCTTGGAGGGCTGTACTGTGATAATGCTTGGAGGGCTGTACTGTGATAATGCTTGGAGGGCTGTACTGTGATAATGCTTGGAGGGCTGTACTGTGATAATGCTTGGAGGGCTGTACTGTGATAATGCTTGGAGGGCTGTACTGTGATAATGCTTGGAGGGCTGTACTGTGATAATGCTTGGAGGGCTGTACTGTGATAATGTTTGGAGGGCTGTACTGTGATAATGCTTGGAAGGCTGTACTGTGATAATGCTTGGAGGGCTGTACTGAGATAATGGTTGGAGGGCTGTACTGTGATAATGCTTGGAGGGTTGTACTGTGATAATGCTTGGAGGGCTGTACTGTGATAATGCTTGGAGGGTTGTACTGTGATAATGCTTGGAGGGCTGTACTGTGATAATGCTTGGAGGGCTGTACTGTGATAATGCTTGAAGGGCTGCTTTTTGGTGATAGTTATTGTTAATTTTTGGGAGGGTCACATGAGAGGCGTGCAGTGCAACGTGGATTTTGGGTACGTACTCACATTTGCTACATTACAGAGTAAACAAACGGAAAAACTTTGTCCATACGGCCGGTCCGTGGACCTTCCTGATGAATGCTGCCTTCTGTCGAGCGGTCCGGTGTTCAAATACTATAACTATAACGGCAGTGCTACACGAGTTGCTTTAATGTTAAGAACAGACACATGTATTGACATTTTATTGAGACTGTCATTGTTCCTGCTGATAAGTAACTCATATGTATACATACAATGCGTCTTTGTGATGTAATGGCCAGAGTTCAGGTGCGTGTTCTAGAGGACATTTGGATCAACAAATGTCTAGTGACCTAGAGTTAGTTTCTACACCATTATCAGGTTACACTCTAGCTTCATACTGCACTGAATAAAGCTTTTCATCCCTCATTTATCGTCACTTTACACGTTTACAACAATATTGAAGTCTCAAGGTCACTGCAACACGCTCGAAAGGCCTACCGTCACAGTGTGCACGCTGCCAGTCGTTGTGCCACTCAATGTTGCCACTACATGCCCACCGTCACAGTGTGCACGCTGCCAGTCATTGTGCCACTCAATGTTGCCACTACCTGCCTACCGTCACAGTGTGCACGCTGCCAGTCGTTGTGCCACTCAATGTTGCCACTACATGCCCACCGTCACAGTGTGAACGCTTCCAGTCATTCTGCCACTCAATGTTGCCACTACATGCCCACCGTCACAGTGTGCACGCTGCCAGTCATTTTGCCACTCATTGTTGCCACTACATGCCCACCGTCACAGTGTGCACGCTGCCAGTCATTGTGCCACTCAATGTTGCCACTACATGCCCACCGTCACAGTGTGCACGCTGCCAGTCATTGTGCCACTCAATGTTGCCACTACATGCCCACTGTCACAGTGTGCACGCTACCAGTCGTTGTGCCACTCAATGTTGCCACTACATGCCCACCATCATAGTGTGCACGCTGCCAGTCGTTGTGCCACTCAATGTTGCCACTACATGCCCACCGTCACAGTGTGCATGCTGCCAGTCATTGTTCCACTCAATGTTACCACTACATGCCCACCGTCACGGTGTGCACGCTGCCAGTCGTTGTGCCACTCAATGTTGCCACTACATGCCCACCGTCACAGTGTGCACGCTGCCGGTCGTTGTGCCACTCAATGTTGCCACTACATGCCCACCGTCACAGTGTGCACGCTGACAGTCGTTGTGCCACTCAATGTTGCCACTACATGCCCACCGTCACAGTGTGCACGCTGCCAGTCGTTGTGCCACTCAATGTTGCCACTACATGCTCCACCGTCACAGTGTGCACGCTGCCAGTCGTTGTGCCACTCAATGTTGCCACTACATGCCCACCATCACAATGTGCACGCTGCCAGTCGTTGTGCCACTCAATGTTGCCACTACATGCCTACCGTCACACTGTGCACGCTGCCAGTCGTTGTGCCACTCAATGTTGCCACTACATGCCTACCGTCACAGTGTGCACGCTGCCAGTCGTTGTGCCACTCAATGTTGCCACTACATGCCCACCGTCACAGTGTGCACGCTGCCAGTCGTTGTGCCACTCAATGTTGCCACTACATGCCCCCAGTTCTTTTCCGATACCAAAAGCTACTACTTTTACGGCCGCTACTGACTGACGCCTTCCTTCTGCTTTACGACCGTCAAACACTCTCCACCTCGCAACTACACACAAACAAACACAATGTGTTGCAGTCGGTTTACTGAGCGGGCAAATTCACCGGTTGCTAACTTCCAATATATATATATCTTCGTAACTTTCGTTCAAAATTTCCATTACCTAACGTCCCAAATGTGGAGGCACCGCTGTCATGTTTCAGCCACATTCGTCCTAGTGTTGCAAGGAGAACATAGGCACATAGCACATAGGCACATAGGCGCATAGGTATATAGGCACATTGTCACATAGGTATATACGCACATATGCACGTAGGCACATTGTCACATAGGCACATACACACTTATGCGCATAGGCACATAGGCACATTGTCACATAGGCACATAGACGCATCCTGTGGACACGGGGTCATTCAGTTTCCATAAAGTTTCTGTAATACACAGCTGTTACACGTCCCTCGATCACACGCGGTCATTCAGTTTCCATAAAGTTTCTGTAATACACAGCTGTCACACGTCCCTCGATCACACGCGTTCATTCAGTTTCCACAAAGTTTCTGTAATATACAGCTGTTACACGTCCCTCGATCACACGCGTTCATTAAGTTTCCATAAAGTTTCTGTAATACACAGCTGTTACAAGTCCCTCGATCACACGCGGTCATTCAGTTTCCATAAAGTTTCTATAATACACAGCTGTTACACGTCCCTCGATCTCACGCGGTCCAGTCAGGTTATTGCGTGATGCTACACACACACACGTTAACTGAAAACCTATTGAAAATGGCTTTGTGTTATCTGGTGTGGATTTTACTGGTCTCAAAAGAGCGAAGGCCTTGTGTTGGTAATACCATCACCGGGTAAATTGAGCGCATCCGTAAACAGACTGCACAAAATGGCAGTACACAGTTAGTGTGATCTGCTGGTAGAATGCGCTGCAGTCTGTGAAGGTGATACGGATAGAAACAGTCACGGTTCACAGTTGTCATACTGTGTTGTGCTACAGCTGTCGTCGTGGATGTTGTGGCTAGGGCTTGGGTAATCTGCTGCCAAGACATCACCTTCTGCACGAGGTGGTGCAGTTTGTTGAGGCACTGCGCTACATGTCGGAAGGTTGCGCGTTCGATTGTCGATAGTGTAACTGGAATTTTTCATTGTCATAATCCTTCCGGCCGCAATATGTCTCTGCAGTCGACACAGCCTCTAACATAAATGAATACCAGAAATAATTCCAATGGAAGGTAAATGCGGCCTGTGCGTAGGGCTGAAATTCTTTACCACCTTTATGTGCCGATTGACTTAAAATTTGGGAACCTCAACCTCCTGGAACACTAAGGGTCTGTCCAGTCTTGTACAGGGTGGCATGTAGGTAGAACGATATTGTTAAAACGTACCTTAAAGAAATGACGACTTACAGTACGATTTGAATTCAACTGGATCAGGAACGTTCCACCGGTAAACACGGTAACTAACCTTCAACTCCCTCTAAGCACTCGCAATTACGTCACCACCTGAGAGACTGCAGTGTTTCGACATGCATTCTGGTCCAGGAACTGACAGTAACGAGATTTGCATCAACTTATTGCGACCTGTCTCTGAGCTATCTGTGAACTTTCCACTCTTGTGACCTGTCATTGTCATTCTGCGTGCGAAACCAGTTTATCCCAACAAAGCTCAACATAGAAGTTCATTGCGATATGAGGGTAATTACAGGCCGATGACAAATATTCGGGACTTTAAACCCAAGACTGCCTCAACACAGGACACAGGCCTGCTGCTGTAAGAGGCACGGTCAATAAGCTGTGTTCCCTATCCTGTAACATTGTGATAATCAAGACTGCCTCAACACAGGACACAGGCCTGCTGCTGTAAGGGGCATTGTCAATACGCTGTGTTCCCTATCCTGTAACTTTGTGATAATCAAGACTGCCTCAACACAGAACACAGGCCTGTTTCTGTAAGAGGCACAGTCAATAAGCTGTGTTCCCTATCCTGTATCATTGTGATAATCAAGACTGCCTCATCACAGGACACAGGCCTGCTGCTGTAAGAGGCATTGTCAATACGCTGTGTTCCCTATCCTGTAACTTTGTGATAATCAAGACTGACTCAACACAGGACACAGGCCTGCTGCTGTAAGAGGCATTGTCAATACGCTGTGTTCCCTATCCTGTAACTTTGTGATTATCAAGACTGCCTCAACACAGGACACAGGCCTGCTGCTGTAAGAGATACGGTCAATAAGCAGAGTTCCCTATCCTGTATCATTGTGATAATCAAGGCTGCCTCAACACAGGACACAGGCCTGCTGCTGAAAGAGATACGGTCAATAAGCAGAGTTCCCTATTCTGTAACTTTGTGATAATCAAGACTGCCTCAACACAGGACACAGGCCTGCTGCTGTAAGAGGCACTGTCAATACGCTGTGTTCCCTATCCTGTAACTTTGTGATAATCAAGAATGCCTCAACACAGGACACAGGCCTGCTGCTGTAAGAGGCACTGTCAATAAGTTGTGTTCCCTATCCTGTATCATTGTGATAATTAAGACTGCCTCAACACAGGACACAGGCCTGCTGCCTTAAGAGATACGATCAATAAGTTGTGTTCCCTATCATGTAACTTTGTGATAATCAAGACTTCCTCAACACAGGACACAGGCCTGTTGCTGTAAGAAAATCTGTCAATAAGCTGTGTTCCCTCTCCTGTAACTTTGTGATAATCAAGACTTCCTCAACACAGGACACAGGCCTGTTGCTGTAAGAAGCACGGTCAATAAGCTGTGTTCCCTATCATGTAACATTGTGATAATCAAGACTTCCTCAACACAGAACACAGGCCTGTTGCTGTAAGAAGCACGGTCAATAAGTTGTGTTCCCTATCATGTAACATTGTGATAATCAAGACTTCCTCAACACAGGACACAGGCCTGTTGCTGTAAGAAGCACGGTCAATAAGTTGTGTTCCCTATCATGTAACATTGTGATAATCAAGACTTCCTCAACACAGGACACAGGCCTGTTGCTGTAAGAAGAACGGTCAATAAGTGGTGTTTTCCCTCTCCTGTAACTTTGTGATAATCAAGCCGTTATCTTTCGTTATGACGTAGCACTTTTATAGTGCGGTCCATTTACTGCTTGAACGACTGCTTGCGTCGGCAATTTGCTCCGCCGGATTTGGCGTTGTATGGCGCGTCACAGGAGGGTAACAGTCGGTGAAGTGAGCTGCACAAAGTGTCGTGTAATAACAAACTGCAGACAGTCCAATAAAAGTCAGCAGTGCTACAGTATATGCTGATAATTTTGCCCTCCAAAACCAATGCACTCAGCACGACTGCTGAACACTTTGTTGTTGACTTTGTATTGTTGTGTAATGTCAACAGAGAGAATTGCTGAAAGTGACAGAGAAGGGGAAAGGCGGAGGGGGAGGAAGAGTGTTGCATTACAGAACTTTAATGTCAGCGCATCCTACTGGCACTGACATTGTGCTAACTTTTTACTGATCCAGTACGAGTTATTCTTTAACATAAAGAACTGAATTAATGTGAAAATACAAGAGACAGTTGTAGAAATTAGTGGTCCAGCATTAGCCTTCTATCAACTTTCAAGTTTCGAATAAAAATTAATTCGCTAGATTTAAAAACTTTCGTTCTTATGAGAGATGTTACACACTTTAAATTGTAATTCTCTTATCTTGTGTAAAAACAAACTTTTATTTCTTTAGATTTTTGTTTTTGAAGCAATAAAACAACGAGTAAAATGAGTTACTAATGTGTATTTGGTTATCTTTGTACAAGATAGATTGTGTAACACTAATGTGTATTTGATTATTTGTGTACAAGATAAATTGTGTAACACTAATGTGTATTTGATTATTTGTGTACAAGATTGATTGTGTAACACTAATGTGTATGTGATTATTTGTGTACAAGATAGATTGGGAAACACTAATATGTATGTGATTATTTTTCTACAAGATTGATTGTGTAACAAGAGGTATGGAGCTTGTTTACGCTTTATTAAAGGCAAACACTTGCTGTTCTGTGCTTGTATAATTATGAAGAGAAGAGCAATATAACAATGATGACTGTAAAATATGCTATGTCGATATTACATGTTATGTCTTTATAGAGAAGTTCCTAGCACAGCTGCATATAGCAGCACTGCAGTGTTCTGCTATCCTATGCAGTTCAGTAATCAGTATAAATGTAGCCAGCTGTCCAGAACTTACAAAGTTCGCAACTTGCACAGTCGGTGATCCTGTGACATCAATGTATCATGTATATAGAGAGTATCACAGTGCGATGAGTACAGTGCGACCGACTGTCGTGGTGATAAACACAACAAGTTTCACCTCTCAAACCTCACAATACGTACGCTGAAAAGTTGATTCACACAAACAAGTTCACCTCTAAAACCTCACAATACATACGCTGACAAAGTTGACACAAAACAAGTTCAAACCCATAAAACCTCACAATAACGTACGCTGACACAGTTGTACACACAAAAAGTTAACCTCTAAAACCTCACAATACATACGCTGACAAGTTGATACACAAAACAATTCACCTCTAAAACTCACAATACTACGCTGAACAAAGTTGATGCACACACACAATTTCACCTCTAAAACCTCACAATTTCTACGTGACAAGTTGATACACAAAAGTTCACTCTAAAAACTCACAATACGTACGCTGACACAGTTGATACACACAAAAGTTAAACTCTAAAACCTCACAATACATACGCTAAACACATGATCACACACAACAAGTTCACCTCTAAAACCTCACAAATTGTACATGACACAGTTGATATACACAAGAATTTCACCTCTAAAACTCACAATACGTACGCTGACAAGTTGATCACACAAGAAGTTCACTTCTAAAACCTCACAATACGTAAGCTGACACAGTTCATACAAACAAGTTCACCTCTAAAACCCCACAATACGTACGCTGACACATTTGATAAACACAACAATTTCACCTCTAAAACCTCACAACATGTACGATGACACATTTGATCCACACAACAAGTTCACATCTTAAACCTCGAAATCTTACGCTGACACAATTGATACACCAACAAGTTCACTCTTAAACCTCACAATACGTACGCTGACACAGTTGATTCACACAACAAGTTCAGCTCTAAAACCTCACAATACGTACGCTGACACAGTTGATTCACACACAAGTTCAGCTCTAAAACCTCAACTTACGATGAAACATTTGATACACGCAACAAGTTCACATCTTAAACCTCACAATACTTACGCTAACACAGTTGATACACACAAAGTTCACCTCTGAAACCTCACAATATTACGCTGACACAGTTGATACACACAAGTTCACCTCTAAAACCTCAATTCTTACGCTGACCCCAGTTATACACACAACAATTTCACCTCTAAAACCTCACAATACGTACGCTGACACAGTTTATACACACAATATTTCACCTCTAAAACCTCACAATATGTACGATGACACAGTTGATACACACAAGAAGTTCACCTCTAAAACCTCATAGTACTTATGCTGCCACTGTTGATACACACAAGTTGACCTCTTAAAACCTCACAATATGTATGATGACACAGTTGATACACACAACAATTTCATCCCCTAAAACCTCACAATATGTACGTGACACAGTTGATACACAGAAGTTCACCTCTAAAACCTCATAGTACTTATGCTGCCACTGTTGATAATACACAAGTTGACCTCTAAACCTCACAATATGTACGATGACACAGTTGATACACACAACAAGTTCACCTCTAAAACCTCACAATACTTACGCTGACAAGTTGATACACACAATATGTTCACCTCTAAAACCTCACAATTCTTACGCTGACACAGTTGATACACACAACAATTTCACCTCTAAAACCTCACAATACTTAGCTGACACAGTTGATACACACAAGTGTCACCTCTAAAACCTCACAATACGTACGCTGACACAGTTGATACACAAAATATGTTCACCTCTAAAACCTCACAATATGTACGATGACACAGTTGATACACACAACAAGTTCACCTCTAAAACCTCATAGTACTTATGCTGCCACTGTTGATACACACAAGTTGACCTCTAAAACCTCACAATATGTACGATGACACAGTCGATACAATCAAAAATTTCATCTCTAAAACCTCACAATATGTACGATGACACAGTTGATACACAGAAGTTCACCTCTAAAACCTCATAGTACTTATGCTGCCACTGTTGATATACACAAGTTGACCTCTAAAACCTCACAATACGTACGCTGACACTGTTGATACACACAAGTTCACCTCTAAAACCTCACAATACGTACGCTGACACAGTTGATACACACAACATATTCACCTCTAAAACCTCACAATACGTACGCTGACACGGTTTCCTGTGACGTTTTCCTGCCCAGTCAGCAGTGCGGTCGCTATAAATTCTCACGATGCATTTCTTGCAGTCAGTATATCGGCGGTCAGCACATTACTTGCAAGAACCTCAGAACAGTCTGCCACGTCTGCTGTCTGTGATGGCCGTGCTGAGTGTTGAACTGCTGGAGGTTTTCCTCACACGATGTGGGTTGTAACACGTGGTGGGATGCTCAGTGGTGTTGGGCCTTGTGATGGGGCCGAGGTTACGGAACACAAGTCTGTGTGCCAATGTGCGAATTACTTTGCGCTTTAAGACGAAGATGCAGAATATGAGTGCCCCCTGCAGTGCATTAGCTGCATCAGCCAGGTACCAGATCCACGGTGGTTCAGTCACAAACGAAGACACGATCTCCAGTGTCCACGTGACACCCATCACGACAAACAGCTTTGCGTTCATGATCAGCCTAGAACAGACAACAGGACACACTGTGTAACAGTTAGAGACAAAGACGAATTTGTAACTAAGTAGTGATATTGACACGTTGCAATGTTTGTTGTTCCTGTGTTGTTCTAATCTAACACAGTGTTTGCATAAACATCTAAGTGTTACTTTTCCTACTGCAAACCGAACACAAAGCACTCAATATGTCTCCATATACCGGTACAGCTCAATGCGCTCTGTTTGTGACTGAATGACTAAGTCACACGCGGGTTAACACGGTGTTGGTCGACCTTATCGTAGCAATGATAAGCACAACTTGTGTGTGACGTCATAGCAGGTTTGCCGTATTTTATGTATACAGAAAATTCGAAGATACGGCAGAAGCTGGAAAACAATACAGAGCAAATACGTAGTAGCAGTGTATTTGCATTAATTGCAATGAGTTACCTAATTAGTTTAAGGCACAACATTTAAGAAGTTGTTAATTGAGGCGTGCATATTGTGCCCCTGACACATGTCTGGCCCAATTCTAGTGAAACAGAATCTGTAGTCCTACCAGTATATACGGTAGCCTTAATATGAAATTACGCTAAGAATGGACTGCTGTGTCTTCTTGTCGTGAAGAGTATTGCCAACCTACATCAACTGCACTGAGCAAAAGTCCCTTTGAGCAGTCGATAGAGGCTCTGTCTTTAAGATCTCCCTCCATTTATGCCAGTCAAAATGAATTACAAATACACAGGAGCACCCTGTTGTACTCTAACTAGAGTCCTCTTCATTCCACCATGTCTACACACACACAGGCACGCAAACACACACAAGCAAAGAAAGCTACGATTTCAAAATCTAATAATTTGTCCCCACATATGGGGTGAGTCTTGTAGTTACCGATGCGTAAACCAGGGTGCTGTGTCTATTGAAACAATCTGTCGATGTGAATCGTGAAGAGACAACTGTACTCCGTCGGTATTGCAGCCTGTACCTTTACACAATAACACTACACCTAGGCAGTAACACAGTTTGTTCTCTAAAGCTGTGTGTTCAGAACGCAAATAGCTCCACACATTGGTTGAAATTGTGATTTCGTAGTACGAATGTGTGAGTGCTTGATGATGCTGCTAGCTAAGTGCCGCGGTTCACACCTTCGTGCCACGCAACAACAGCGCGAATCGCGCATAGGACGATAATACAAATACGTAGGACTTGCGTGTTGGTCGCCGCACAGACGCACATCACTTCCGTCCGTCAGAACAACACAAACACCTTGACACAAAAGGATTAGTTCAAACTAAAGTGATAATGACATTTATGTGAAAGCTTTCTTTGGTTTTGATTCTGTAAAAGAAGAGAATGAACTTAATGCAGCATGTGACAATGCACCGTACACATTGCAGCATGTGACAATGCACCGTACACATTGCAGCATGTGTCAATGCACTGTAAACATTGCAGCATGTTTCAATGCACCGTACACATTGCAGCATGTGTCAATGCACCGTACACATTGCAGCATGTGACAATGCACCGTACACATTGCAGCATGTGTCAATGCACCGTGTACATTGGGGGACAAGGAAGGAGCCTCCACGCGTTCAATGATACTGTGACTTGGAAAGTACCATTGACGGCGTCCCCTGGAAACGTCTATTAATAGACGGCTAATCCTTCCAACACCGGACAGTAAAGATGATAATGCTTAAAGACTATCACTTGGTGAGAGTCATGGACTCGTTACTTCAAAACAGACGTTTCTTCGTTATCTTGGAGGGCAAAAGAAGTAGGTGGAGAAACCAAAAGAACGGCCTCCCACAAGGAAGTGTTCTGGCACCGATGCTCTTTAATATATACACAAATGACCAACCCATTTCAGCTCACTCCAGAAACTTCCTATACGCTGACGATCTGGCCATATGCGTCCAAGGAAAACACTTTCCCTAAGTAGAACAAACACTTAAAAGCGCCATTAAAGCTATTTCTAAATACTATGACGAGAACTCCCTAAGACCTAACCCTTCCAAAACACAAGTATGCGCTTTCCATCTCCGTACAAAAGAAGCTGGGCGAAAACTACATGTCTAATGGAAAGGAAGCATCTTGGAGCACACAGACCAGACTAAATATCTTGGAATTACCCTGGACCGGTCTTTAACCTACAAGCATCACTGCATCAAAACAAGACAGAAGGTAACAACGAGAAACAATCTTCTTAGAAGGCTTACGGGAAGTAGATGGGGAGCAAACCCTAACGTTCTCCGGCTAACTGCACAAGCACTTTGCTTTTCAACTGCACAATACGCATGTCCTGTGTGCAATAGATCTGCCCACACCAAGCAAGTCGACACGGCGCTCAACGAGACATGTAGGATAGTGACAGGATGTATGAAACCAACGCCATTGCCAAACCTCTATAAAGCGGCAGGCTTCGCAGCTCCTACATCTCGTCGGAAGGCAGCGGAACACATAGAGAAGATCAAGCAAACTGTCGATGAGCGACACGCAATCTTCGGAGTCAGAACACCATAGAGAAGATTAAAATCGCGGAATAGCTTCCTCGGAACAGTGCAAGTTGAACCACTTGAAGACTTCCCCCTTACCCAGATTTGCCCCGGTAGCCACCTCCTTGATTTCAATACTTGGAAATTTCTTAACCGCATTAGACCAGCGGTGGCACCAGTAAAAACAAATATGGTGAAATGGGGCAAAACAAACTACGACGACCTGTATTGTGGCTGTGGAGAGGTACAAGATATGGGACATCTCCTATCATGCAGGGACTGCCTCCAAAATTCCACCCTCGAGAATTTATGGTATGCAAATATAAAAGGATATGACGTAGCCCAATACTGGGCAAAAAATTTTTAATTTATTTGATGGTCCGGACACGATAAAGAAAGAAAGAAAAGAAGACCGTACACATTGCAGCATGTGACAATGCACCGTACACATTGCAGCATGTGACAATGCACCATACACATTGCAGCATGTGACAATGCCCCATACACATTGCAGCATGTGACACTGCACCGTACACATTGCAGCAGACAAGCTACAAGAACGTCCACGCACTACAATAAAAATAGGAGAAGTTATGACATCCGCCATATTAGATTCAGGATGCGAGCTGACATTGGCCAGTTTAGAACTGTACAACAGGATAAAACAGCAATGGCGTCAGTACTTGGAGCTACCGGGGCGGCATATTAGGTCGTTATTGCGTTTAGTGACAAGAGCAGAAGAATAAACCGACATGCTTTGCTACCGACTGACATTCGCACTGTGACCATTGATCGCGTAACACTATTTGTCGTCAGCTTTTAACAGAAGCTAATGTCAGTGTGGATTTGTTTAACAACTATGACACAGTCATTAGTTTTACCGAGAGATGTGAGTTTATGCAGATCAATGTTGAATTAGTGAGTCTTAGGTTTGAAGGCGAAAGGGACCCTACACCAGCCGAACTTGGCAGTTTGGTATCTGGAGGTATTTACAGACACGTGTGTCCCTTTCGACACTTCTTCCTACAACATCAAATTACAACAGCCAATTTACAGATGATTCCAAAATACAGTCACATGAAAAGGAAAGTGCAGGATTTCACATTATATTGTCCGTGCATTCTGATGTCAAATCACAAATATAAAACCCAACAATTGCACTGTGTTTCAAATGTATAGTCCTTTTATAATAGATATGTAGTTGACATGATAATAATTTTTGACAAAGCAAACACAAATGTTGATGAAAGTTCAAATATCATGAACAATCTACATAAACACCTACAATTTACATCAACAATCTACATAAACACCTAAAATTTGCATCAACAATCTACATAAACACCTACAATTTACATCAACAATCTACATAAACAACTACAATTTACATCAACAATCTACATAAACACCTACAATTTACATCAACAATCTACATAAACACCCACAATTTACATCAACAATCTACATAAGCACCTACAATTTACATCAACAATCTACATATACACCTAAAATTTACATCAACAACCTACATAAACACCTAAAATTTACATCAACAATCTACATAAACACCTACAATTTACATCAACAATCTACATAAACACCTACAATTTAAGTCAACAGACAAAGAAAAAAATACAATAAGCTTTCTTGATTTACTAATTACTAGAAACTATAATGGGTTGTCGATAAACATATATCGAAAACCCACAACTACTGACACCAATATACATTTCAATTCAAATCACGCCGCTCAACATAAAATGGCAGCATACCATTTCCTCTTAAATACACTACATCTAATACCGATTTCACAATACCAAAACTAGAAATGGACATTATCCACCAAAATAGCTAGAAGACATGTATATCCAATAACGATTATTGACAAACTAAACAAACAGATTATAAACAACAATCTAAACAAAATACAAAACGACTCTCAGACACAACAATACAACAAACAATTGATAGTTCTTAATACTATAGATCCATAATACGAAAAATTACTAATATGTTCAGAAATAATAATCTACACATCACATATCGAGTAAGAAATACAACATATAATTTACTAAAAACACACTAAAAAAACCTCGATATATACACAAAAAGTGGAATACGAATTTTGAGATTCAATACATGCAATATGCAATATGTGGGTCAAACGGGATGCTGCCTAAAAACACGTTTTTAGAACAGCATAGACATAAAAACTAATGACCCTAAGTCAGCTTATACATTACACATCTTGAATATCAAACAAGAATATGGCCCGTTGCAGTACACCATAGAGCTTTTAAAAATATGCAATAAAGGATGACACATGAACACCATGGAGAGTTTTTACATACAAATATACCACCAAAACGGAACACTAACAAACGAACAAATTCCAGGAGAGGAAATACCTATTCAAGTTCATTACCCCTACAACTCACAACACGCATGTATTCAACTCAATACCGTTACCTCAATACAACCACTGCACAACCAGTCCGTACAAATCACAACACAGGACACGTAACAACATAATACAGGTATGTCATTAAAATTATAGCTTTTTTCATATATGTAACTTAATGATACAATGTTTGATACACAAAAGTAACTACTACACTGATACCCGTTCATATTTTCACAGGATATTTTCAACTCTAATTGGATAATCTGTAAAAAACAAAAATGCCAAGAATTTGTAATAAACATACATCAAACATACGCATCCCACGCCCAACACTTTATATGCTAAAATAACAGATATTGATGCGATCCAGTCTATTAGTGATTACGAAGCTGCTTTATGTGTGATATATGTATGTTATTTGGAGGAGAATAATGAATGTTAAATATATGTAAATCTTGGAACCCCCTGATGATGGCTTGGTAAAGCCAAACCTTACGTAGCGTCATTGGACTGTACATGAGAAATACAGTGCATTTGTTGGTTTTTAATTTGTGATTTGAAAGTACAGCAATTGGTGTGATTCGAGACATCGAAGCTGACTGCGGCAGTTGATATCTGCCGTTAAGCATGCAGATGTTAGCAGGCGAAAGGCCGAAGATACGATATTGCTACAGAGCGACGGCGTCTGTGCTGTTACGTAACTGCATACCGAGCAGCGTCTAGCGACAATATGCTTTTCGTCGACAGCGAAGAGGGCCAATCAGACGGCGAAGCAGCATGCGTGCTATTGTGTCACGATCACGTGAACATTACGACTGTTCCGACGCCAGCTCTGACTGTGCACTGCTTTAGAAAAAACACAGAATTCACCGCCGACAACAGACACCAATGTAATTACACCGGGTGCCAGACTGATAACAGCCAGCCAATACGTGCAAGGTAGGAGAACGTAGCAACCTTAATAAGAATGACGTGATCAGGTTTACGTAGTGTTGACGAAGTACCAACTTAGTGTGAGTAGGCGGCCACGTAGATGTGAGGAATTTGAGTATCGATTTGATATTCAAGGAAAACTGCGCAAGAAAATGAGCTCTAGATCAATCTCATTTGCACTGAGAAAACAAGTGCCTGAATAGATACAAGGAATGGTTAAGGATTTTTTATTAGAGGAATCCTTTTCTGATTACGTTAAACAATTTACCGTTGTGCATAGGGAAAATATAAGGGCAGGGATCTGCCAGGATGCGACAAAAATCAGTAAAGTAATGACAGCTGATCGTGCAAAAACGCCGCCCACGAGGGAATTATTACAAAGATTTCAGGGATCAAATTACATAACTAGTTTGGAATTTGAGCTCTGCTTTCTTCCAAATTCCATCAGAAACTTCTTCACCCAAGTGGACTGCGTTTAACTTTAGAATACAGTCTTCCAATTTACGACAGTCCGATACGTATTTAAGAACTCGTTATCAGCATTTACCGCAGCACTTCAGAAAGTGTTGAGCGATGGACCGGACTATCATGTAATGACCTACGTAGACGACTGGTTTAAATTATGAAGGAAGCGACTAGAAATGAAGCAGAGAAACGATTGTGAAGAAAGGGGAAGAGGATTGTAAGGAAACAATGAAGACTGAAATAAATGTAACAGAGGGAAACAGAAGTTTGCGACTTTGGCATGTTATCTTACTCATATAAGCCAAATTTTCTTCTTAAATGTAGAAACATTCTTGTCATAACTATGCTGCCAACATATAACCAGATATGCCCAAATTAAAATTTGTGTACTTTTGTATGGGACACCGTGTAAGTAGTTGCATGTGATTGACTTACGTCAGAATGAGTTGCAAAATATATCAGTACGGTAGCCTTACAAACTTAGAATTACGCATCTTACAACTGCGTTGGTCAAAGGATCTGAGGTTACTAAACTGTCCAATAAATATCAACTGAAGTATTGATGATTCAAACTAGGAATTATTTGTGCTGTAAATCAGTTTTGTAGGATTACACTAGCAAGATAATGCATGACATGTTGTGTAATTAACACGTAAATTAACATTTGCTGAAACATAACAAGGTCGTGTTTACAATTATGTCGTTGATTCGTTCACAAATAAACTATTTGATTTCTGTGTGAAGTGTTACAGTAATTACGTAACTACATAATTACATTACGTAACTACAATAAAGCAGAGAAGTGGGCAAGATATGCGAGGTGCAGTGAGAGTGAGTCACTGCTGACCGAACAACAATACTTTGATTTACACGATATCAACTTTTGAACTAGTAAATCACAACATTATGTTGCATATTGGCAATTATGACATTTTGGTAAGAATAATTAATGTTGACTATCATAATCATGTTTGTTTTCGGTAAATTTCATCTTAATAAGTGTATTAGTGTATTACTTGAATGACTATTACTATTCACATGCTATTGTGTTAATGTTCTAATTCTTCTGTGTTAGGAATATTCTATTTTAACGTTAGAGGAAAGAACAGAATTTAAGGATGGACAGGTGTACAAAGTGGACTGGGATAGCTCAGTAGGTTTAGCGATTCCCTACGAGCTGGACTGTTCGGAGATCGAATCCCGGTGAGGGCGAGTTAATCAGCACCCGTCCAAAACGGCCCTGGGGCCAACCCAGCCTTTTCACCTATTGATACCGCGTCATTCCCGAGGGTAAAGCGGTCGGGTCGTTAAGTTGACAGCCAGAACGTCCGGGCGCGCGGTGTTGTGGTAAGATAAGGGCAGATGTGACTAAGGACTGGTCTGAGATATTGTTGTAAGTTAAGGGCAGATGTGACTAAGGACTGGTCTGAGTTATTGTGGTAAGTTAAGGGCAGATGTGGCTAAGGAATGGTATGAGATATTGTGGTAAGTTAAGGGCTGATCTAACTAAGGACTGGTCTAAGATGTTGTGGTAAGATAGGGGCTGGTGTGACTAAGGACTGCTTTGAGACGTTGTGGTATGTTAGGGGCTGATGTGACTAAGGACTTGTCTGATTTGTTGTGGTAAGATAGGGGCTGATGTGACTAAGGACTGCCCTGAGACATTGTGGTATTTTAGGGGTTGATGTGACTAAGGACTGGTTTGAGCTTTGTGGTAAGTGAGGGACTGATGTGACTAAGGACTGGTCTGAGTTATTATGGTAAGTGAGGGGCTGATGGAACTAAGGACTGGTCTCAGATATTATGGTAAGTGAGGGGCTGATGTGAATAAGGACTAGTCTTAGTTATTGCAGTAAGTGAGGGTCTGATGTGACAAAGGACTGTTCTGAGTTATTATGGTACGTGAGGGGCTGATGTGACTAAGGACTGGTCTAGATATTATGGTAGGAGAGGGGCTGATGTGACTAAGGACTGGTCTGAGATATTATGGTAAGTGAGGGGCTGATGAGATTATGGACTGGTCTGAGTTATTGTGGCAAGTGAGAGGCTGAGGTGACTAAGGACTGCTCTGAATCGTTGTGGTAGTTTAGGGGCTGATGTGACTAAGGACTGGTCTGAGACATTTTGGTAATTTAGGGGCTGGTGTGACTAAGGCCTGGTCTAGATATTATGGTAAGATAGGGGCTGATGAGAATAAAGACTGGTCTGAGATTATTGGTACGTAGGGGGCTGATGTGACTAAGGACTGGTCTGTGTTGTTGTAGTAAGTGGGGCTGATGTGACTAAGGACTTGTCTGGATTTTGTTGATGTGAATAAGGACTGGTCTGAGTTGTTGTGGTAAGTTAGGGGCTGATGTATCTAAGGACTGGTCTGAGTCGTTGTGAAAAGTTATGGGCTGATATAACTAAGGACTGGTCTGAGTTGTTGTGGTAATTGGGGCTGATGTGACTAAGGACTTATCTGAGTTTTTGTGGTACGTGAGGGCCTGATGTGACTAAGGACTGGTCTGAGTCTTTGTGGTAAGTGAGGGGCTGATGTGACTAAGGAATGCTCTGGGTTTTTGTGGTAAGTGATGGGCTGATGTGACTAAGGACTGGTCTGAGTGGTTGTGGTAAGTTAGGGGCTGATGTATCTAAGGACTGCTCTGAGTCGTTGTGAAAAGTTATGGGCTGATGTGACTAAGGACTTGTCTGAGATTTTGTGGTACGCGAGGGACTGATGTGACTAAGGACTGGTCTGAGTCTTTGTGGTAAGTTAGGGGCTGATTTGACTAAGGACTGGTCTGAGATTTTGTGGTAAGTTTGGCTGATGTGACTAAGGACTGGTCTGAGTTTTTGTGGTAAGTTGGGGCTGATGTGACTAAGGACTGGTCTGATTTTGTGTGGTAAGTTAGGTGCTGATGTGACTAAGGACTGTTCTGAGTTGTTGGGGTAAGTTAGGTGCTGATGTGACTAAGGACTGTTCTGAGTTGTTGTGGTAAGTTAGGTGCTGATGTGACTAAGGACTGTTCTGAGTTGTTGGGGTAAGTTAGGTGCTGATGTGACTAAGGACTGTTCTGAGTTGTTGTGGTAAGTTGGGGCTGATGTGACTAAGGACTGTTCTATTCTTTGTTTTCCTTCCATCTATTATATTTTACATCAGTTTTTATTTTCTATGTCCGTTGTTACACCCTCAGTTGGTTTCATTCCATATGACTTCTTATTTTACTTTATGTTTGTTCATTTCATCTAGTTGTGTACTCCTCAGTTCTGATGTTCAATTTCTGTTCAATTTTCATTCCGACTCTTATAATCACATTTTATTTTATTTTATTTTTACTAATTTTTTACTGTCTTTTCCCTTTCTCTAGGATTTTTATATTGGATTTAATTTAATTATTCCTATTGTTTTTTCTACTTCCATTTCCCTGGTCCTTGTACGTACACAATTTCATTCATTTCCGGCCGTGTCCTTTCTGTGTCCTGCATTCCAGACATATATCTCCCATTCTTCTCACTTCGCTACAGTACAGCTTATTGTGACCATGCACCAAACCCCCCCCCCCCCCTCTCATTCTATAGGCTTGTCACATCGCATGGTTCCCTATCCCGCTATGCTGCCAAGTCTCCTTGTCAGCGGCTTTCTTTCCTTCGTGGAATCTCGACCCGTGAAGATGGGACCGACACGTCCCGAAACGTCGGTAAATAATTACCTCACTACGCCGTGTAATCACCCAAAAGACCAGAGATTACAATGACAAGGAAGTATGCAAAATTGTAACTTTTGGACCTATTAGGAAATAGTCAAAATTAAAACTTAGCCAATTGGAGACAGTGGGAAAAGTTTGAGAGTGGGATGAATTTAGCCGGGATACCGACGACCGCGTACAGACGCCAGGCAGTTCTAATTTAGACGTTAGTTGCAGAATACCTGATGTAGGCACGCCGATTTCCTCCGTTACATTTGAAAGTTTGTAACAAATTATTTATAAGGACATTATTTAGAAAAGTTCGTAGTGACTTCCATCGTAAAAGGGTTTATAAGACAATAAAATCTATTCGTTGCCACATTCATAACTAAAGAACAAATTAACTGTAAAAACAATTCAGTAAAGCAAGTGCTAACAATATTGCAATAAATGAGGTAAATCGGTTTGTTGCATTTCAAAGGCACCTAATTATTTCTACAAGTGTTCCTGCGCCTTTGACGATCCGCTTTGATTCCCTGTAATCTAGAGTTTGTTCTAGCGACTGACAGCGAAGAACCGGGCGTAGTGAGGATGGCGCCCAACTTTGGTGCTCGACGATTCAGAAAAGGCCAGAAACAAGTCTATGAAAAGAAACCTTCTGGCTATTCACCTGCAAATACACAAATAGAACCTTCCTGAAAAGAACAAGAACATCCCTGAGGAGCCGTAAACTAGTGACGCACATTTAAGAAGAAGAAGACCTGAAGAAGCGCCAGGCCAGAAAAACCAAATATCGAAACGTCCGGACCCCGCCGATGTACAAAGCCAGCAAAGCATTATAAGTTAAAATCCTTTAAAAGTCTTTGTTAAAAGTTGTATAATAGTTGTAAAAGTATTGCAGACATTGTTGATTGTGGAAGTGCTGGCATGTAGAATTGTGGTATTGTGGGCTGTAAAATAAACGGTTTTGTTAAGTGATATAGAATTTGTATATATATATATCTGGTAGTTAACAGTTTTATTATTAATTTTCTATTTATTATGGTACGTCATTCATATATAATAAATAGAAAATTAATACTAAAACTGTTAACTACCATATATATATATACAAATTCTATATAACTTAACAAAACCGTTTATTTTACAGCCCACAATACCACAATTCTACATGCCAGCACTTCCACAATCAACTGTCTACAATACTTTTACAACTGTTATGCAACTTTTAACAAAGACTTTTAACAGATTTTAACTTATAATATATAAGTGTTAATGTGCCGTTGTACTAGTTTTAATCATGTGATTGAAGTGACAGTAGCTTTCAGCATAAAAAACCCCGTGACGATGATCCGAGGATCGAAACACGTGTAGGGGTATAATTTTAACAATTACAACAAAGCTACAATAAAAAGTGGTTTTAGTGTGAATCAGTTGGTCTGAAACTTAATTTAAGAGGACAACTGAAGGAGGAACAATTTTACTAACATCATGACTGGTGCTTATATATCGCGACTTATCGCACTGATGACACAGAATAAAGGTCAGCACTGAGCGTGATGACCTTTATTCTGTGTCAATGCAGCCAATTGATAAACTTTGGAATGATAAAATCGTAATTCATGTAACAAGCTCAGTTCACAATGAGTGTGTTTAGTAGAAACTGCAGACGTTTCAGCATCACCGTAGCTTTGTTCGCTTTCACTGTAAGTGGTTTATAAAAACAGCATTCTGTGCCGACAGTGCTCGCGACCTCAACTGTCACATTTTACTGGAAAGGTTGAAGGTTGATACAAAACACTTATTTAAGGTATGTGTGGGGGTGAATTTCCTTAAATAGGTAGGGTAAAGGTTTGAAGAATGGATTTATCTGGCTCCTGACATGGCCTATTTGCTGCTTTGTGGGGGCACGGAACTTAATACAGTTCTGTTCGTGTACGTATACACAACAGCACCAACCGTAGCTAAATGTACAGTGTCTGTGTTCATCTACACAGGTGGCGTGTTACGTCTGTAAAAGCACTTTCTTGATAATGTAAAATGTAGCTATTTATGTTAAAAGATATCTAAATGTCAAAAATATCATAACAGTAACATCTTTCATCAGTTCTAATCATTAGTTTCTTGAAAATCAGAAAAGAACGCCGGATCAGGCTGTATATAAAAGGCAGATATTATGCAGGAACTTTGCTTGCATAGTTGTGGTTGGTTTATTGGAGGAAATTTGTACATCTGCTGTCAGATTGGAAGGTACATAAATAGACAAATGTAGTTAATGACAGAAATCATCACTGCTGCAGACAAACAAAAGTGTCACATATTCCAACGAAGGACGCCGAATTTCGTTCAATAAACAGAAGTCGTCTTGCTCGTTCTACAGCTGCTCTGTATTGCACTTTGGTGCACTTGCAAACAGAATGTGCACAGCTGCACATATTTGCGTTGCTGTGTCTGTCTGTCTGTCTGTCTGTGTGTGTGTCTGTCTGTATGTATGTCTGTGTGTATGTCTGTGTGTCTGTGTGTATGTCTGTGTGTCTGTGTGTATGTCTGTGTGTGTCTGTCTGTCTGTCTGTATGTATGTGTGTATGTATGTATGTATGTCTGTGTGTATGTCTGTGTGTCTGTGTGTATGTCTGTGTGTGTCTGTCTGTCTGTATGTATGTCTGTGTGTATGTCTGTGTGTCTGTCTGTCTGTATGTATGTCTGTGTGTATGTCTGTGTGTCTGTGTGTATGTCTGTGTGTGTCTGTCTGTATGTATGTCTGTGTGTATGTCTGTGTGTCTGTCTGTCTGTATGTATGTCTGTGTGTATGTCTGTGTGTCTGTGTGTATGTCTGTGTGTGTCTGTCTGTCTGTATGTATGTCTGTGTGTATGTCTGTGTGTCTGTGTGTATGTCTGTGTGTGTCTGTCTGTCTGTATGTATGTCTGTGTGTATGTCTGTGTGTCTGTGTGTATGTCTGTGTGTGTCTGTCTGTCTGTATGTATGTCTGTATGTCTGTCTGTGTGTATCTGTCTGTCTGTGTGTCTGTGTGTATCTGTCTGTCTGTCTGTGTGGTTCAACTCGAGAACTGGAAAAGAGTTTGATATTAATTTTGATACTGAAGACTTCTATTAATATCTCCTGTTAGTCAGGCAACTACAACGACATTTGCCCCCAATAGCTACATGCTTGTCTGTGTGCATCGCGAGCGGCAGTAGGTGAATAGTATTTAGTGCAGTGGAACGTATTGCGAGAAACAGCTGCAGGTCTGCTGAAGGGAACACGTGTGTTGACTGCAGTAGTGTTCAGACGGTCAGTACTTTACACTTCAAAGACAATATTAACCTGAACTACATTTAATGATTCAGCTCGTACCGCGCAATAAAACACACTCCGTCTCGGCTATAAAAACCTATCAGTTGATGCGGTACAGAGAAATAATCGCTGTTTGTTCTGAGATCCACACAAAACACATAAATACAGTCCGTACCGCGCAGTAAACACACTCCGTCTCAGTTATACAAACCAGTCAGTTAATGCTGTACAGTGAAATAATCGCTGTTTGTTATGAGATCCACACAAAACACATAAATACAGTCCGTACCGCGCAGTAAACACACTCCGTCTCAGTTATACAAACCAGTCAGTTAATGTTGTACAGTGAAATAATCGCTGTTTGTTATGAGATCCACACAAAACACATAAATACAGTCCGTACCGCGCAGTAAACACACTCCGTCTCAGTTATACAAACCAGTCAGTTAATGTTGTACAGTGAAATAATCGCTGTTTGTTCTGAGATCCACACAAAACACATAAATACAGTCCGTACCGCGCAGTAAACACACTCCGTCTCAGTTATACAAACCAGTCAGTTAATGCTGTACAGTGAAATAATCGCTGTTTGTTCTGAGATCCACACAAAACACATAAATACAGTCCGTACCGCGCAGTAAACACACTCCGTCTCAGTTATACAAACCAGTCAGTTATACAAACCATTCAGTTAATGTTGTACAATGAAATAATCGTTGTTTCTTCTGAGATCCACACAAAACACATAAATACACTGTGTGGGCAGAACGTAGAATTTGTGAATGTTAAAATTGGTGGTACATATATTAACCACAGGGCTATCATTTCCAAAACGCAAACCAGGTATAATGCACAGACACATGTTTGCACACAAACTTAACTTTGTCACATTATTCACTCTATAATGCGGTCTGTTTTGCATTGTCACGTTTAGCTACAATAAAGGCGTACAGCAGTGTAGCAATGTAGAGCGATGGGTGGGCCTGAGAGCCTCAAGTGTAGACACAGTGTGTGAATATGTGTGTCTGTACCTGTCGAATGTGAGGTACACAGAATTATTGTAGGTACAAGATTTCAGGCCTTCGCTGTTTTGTAGTTGAAAATTTGATTTACATTATGCCGAAACGTCGGTAACAAACCAATCCACGTCTCGCGTATATAAAGTCAGGTAATTTCAGACTCTTGAGCAATTTCAATCCACTATATAATTTTACACACTGCAATAATTTCAGTATATACAATAACTGTAATTTCCAACACAAAGCCACACACACGCCACATTCCTAGGCACAGTTCGTGTAGCCGGTACACACCGTTTGCTACTGTCACGTGTAGACAGTACACCGTTTGCTACTGTCACGTGCAGACAGTACAATGTTTGCTACTGTCACGTGCAGACAGTACAGTGATTGCTACTGTAACGTGTAGACAGTACAATGATTGCTACTGTCACGTGCAGACAGTACAGTGATTGCTACTGTCACGTGCAGACAATTCAATGTTTGCTACTGTCACGTGCAGACAGTACAATGTTTGCTACTGTCACGTGCAGACAGTAAACTGATTGCTAATTTACAGCGGGACTGCAAATTGTGCGAGAGTATTGCTTGACAAATACAGGGACAGTAATAAACTGTTACAAATATTTGTTGCTGTTCAAACATGACAACTGAAGGAGGAAAACTTTTACTAACATCATGACTGGTGCTTATACATCGCGGGTTATCGCACTGATGACACAGAATAAAGGTCAGCGCTGAGCGTGATGACCTTTATTCTGTGTCATTGCAGCCACACGTTTACAAACAACGCGTTTTAATCTGCAGTTGATAAACTTTGCAATAAATATAACCGTCATTCATGTAACAAGCTCAGTTCCAATCGGGTGCGTGAGGCAGATACTGCAGACGTTTCAGCATCACCGTGGTTTTGTTCGCTTTCACTGTAAGTGGTTTATACAAACAGAATTCTGTGCCGACAGTGCTCGTGACCTCAACTGTCACATTTCACTGGAAAGGATGAAGATTGATACAAAACACTTATTTAATATTTGTGTGGGGGTGAATTTCCTTAAATAGGTAGGGTAAAGTTTTGAAGAATCGATTTATCTGGCCCCAGACATGGCCTATTTGCTGCTTTGTGGGGGCACGGAACTGAATAATGTTCTGTTCGTGTACGTACACACAACAGCACCAACCGTAGCTAAATGTACAGAGTCTGTGTTCATCTACACAGGCGGAGTATTACGTCTGTCAAAGCACTTTCTTGATAATGTAAAATGTAGCTATTTATGTTAAAAGATATCTAAATGTCAAAAATATCACAACAGTAACATCTTTCATCAGTTCTAATCATTAGTTTCTTGAAAGTCAGAAAAGAACGCCGGATCAGGGTGTATATAGAAGGCAGATATTATGCAGGACATTTGCTTGCATAGTTGTGGTTGGTTTATTGGAGGAAATTTCTAAATCTGCTGTCAGACTGGAAGGTACATAAATAGAGAAATGTAGTTAATGACAGAAATCATCACTGCTACACACAAACAAAAGTGTCACATATTCCAACGAAGGACGCCAAATTTCGTTCAATAAACAGAAGTCGCCTTGTTCGTTATACAGCTGCTCTGTATTGCACCTTGGTGCACTTGCAAACAGAATGTGCACAGCTGCACATATTTGTGTTGCAGTGTCTGTCTGTCTGTCTGTCGGTGTGTATGTCTGTGTGTGTGTCTGTTTGTATGTCTGTCTGTATGTCTGTCTGTGTGTATCTGTCTGTCTGTGTGTCTGTGTGTATCTGTCTGTCTGTCTGTGTGGTTCAACTCGAGAACTGGAAAAGAGTTTGATATTAATTTTGATACTGAAGACTTCTATTAATATCTCCTGTTAGTCAGGCAACTACAACGACATTTGCCCCCAATAGCTACATGCTTGTCTGCGTGCATCGCGAGTGGCAGTAGGTGAATAGTATTTAGTGCAGTGGAACGTATTGCGAGAATCAGCTGCAGGTCTGCTGAAGGGAACACGTGTGTTGACTGCAGTGGAGTTCAAACGGTCAGTACTTTACACTTCAAAGACAATATTAACCTTAACTACATTTAATGATTCAGCTCGTACCGCGCAATAAAACACACTCCGTCTCGGCTATAAAAACCTATCAGTTGATGCGGTACAGAGAAATAATCGCTGTTTGTTCTAAGATCCACACGAAACACATAAATACATTCCGTATCGCGCAGTAAACACACTCCGTCTCAGTTATACAAACCAGTCAGTTAATGCTGTACAGTGAAATAATCGCTGTTTGTTCTGAGATCCACACAAAACACATAAATACAGTCCGTACCGAGCAGTAAACACACTCCGTCTCAGTTATACAAACCAGTCAGTTAATGCTGTACAGTGAAATAATCGCTGTTTGTTCTGAGATCCACACAAAACACATAAATACAGTCCGTACCGAGCAGTAAACACACTCCGTCTCAGTTATACAAACCAGTCAGTTAATGCTGTACAGTGAAATAATCGCTGTTTGTTCTGAGATCCACACAAAACACTTAAATACAGTCCGTACCGAGCAGTAAACACACTCCGTCTCAGTTATACAAACCAGTCAGTTAATGCTGTACAGTGAAATAATCGCTGATTTTTCTGAGATCCACACAAAACACATAAATACACTGTGTGGGCAGAACGTAGAATTTGTGAATGTTAAAATTGGTGGTACATATAGTAACCACAGGGCTTTCATTTCCAAATCTCAAACCAGGTAAAATACACATACATATGTTTGCACACAAACTTAACGTTGTCACATTATTCACTCTATAATGCGGTCTGTTTTGCAGTATCACGTTTAGCTACAATAAAGGCGTACAGCAGTGTAGCAATGTAGAGCGATGGGTGGGTCTGAGAGCCTCAAGTGTAGACACAGTGTGTGGATATGTGTGTCTGTACTGTCGAATGTGAGGTACACAGAATTATTGTAGGTACAAGATTTCAGGCCTTCGCTGTTTTGTAGTTGAGAAATTTGTTTTTACGTTATGCCGAAACGTCGGTAACAAACCAATCCACGCCTCGCGTATATAAAGTCAGGTAATTTCAGACTCTTGAGCAATTTCAATCCACTATATAACTTTACACACTGTAATAATTTCAGTATATACACTAACTGCTATAATTTCCAACACAAAGCCACACACACGCCACATTCCTAGGCACAGTACGTGTAGCCGGTACACACCGTTTGCTACTGTCACGTGCAGACAGTACACCGTTTGCTACTGTCACGTGCAGACAGTACACTGTTTGCTACTGTCACGTGCAGACAGTACAGTGATTGCTACTGTAACGTGTAGACAGTACACTGATTTCTACTGTCACGTGCAGACAGTACAGTGATTGCTACTGTTACGTGCAGACAGTTCACTGTTTGCTACTGTCACGTGCAGACAGTACAATGTTTGCTACTGTCACGTGCAGACAGTACACTGATTGCTAGTTGACAGCGGGACAGCAAATTGTTCGAGGGAAATGCTTGGCAAATACATTGACAGTAATAAATTGTTACAAATATTTTTGCTGTTCAAACATGACAACTGAAGGAGGAAAACTTTTACTAACATCATGACTGTGCTTATACATCGCGGGTTATCGCACTGATGATACAGAATAAAGGTCAGCGCTGAGCGTGATGACCTTCGTTCTGTTTTATTGCAGCCAGACGTTTACAAACAACGCGTTATAATCTGCAGTTGATAAACTTTGCAATAAATATAACCGTCATTCATGTAACAAGCTCAGTTCCAATCGAGTGTGTGTGGCAGATACTGCAGACGTTTCAGCATCACCGTGGTTTTGTTCGCTTTCACTGTAAGTGGTTTATACAAACAGCATTCTGTGCCGACATTGCTCGTGACCTCAACTGTCACATTTCACTGGAAAGTTTGACGGTTGTTACATAACTCTCTTTTTTTAAATAAAATCTTTATTAACATTATCAGTATACATCAAGTAACAAAACTGTTAGCAAGATGTACCATTTACCAGCTTCCGTACTTTCACAATATCGGTACATCCGCCCTGACCGCAACGTACAGTGAGCTAAGACACAGCAGTTGTAGTGAAAAACTGAGAACAACAAAAACACTGCCTTTCAGCCTTCTGTAATTACAGCAAGATATGCTTTGGTCGTTTGTGTTTGTATCGTCTGTACACAGTGTTCAGATAGTGGATTGTATATTGCTGTAAGGACCGGATGGGGGGATTGGGATGGGATTGGCATTTGGAATAAAACCTGGAAGCTAGTTGTCGGATATAAGATTGTATATAGTCAATACTAAAGGAAGAGTGGAGGCGTGGTATGGACGTGCGGGGCGGGGAATTAGAAATGACCCGTAAACTCTTATTTTGCACTACTTGAAGTTGTTGATATGTCGAAGCACTTATGGAGCACCATAAAGGTGCTGCGTATGTTAAGGCGGATCGGATGGTTGCCTATAAATGTGCAGCTTTGTGGTTACTGACAGTGTGGAGTGCTTGGCCAGTAGTGGGAAGAGTTGCAGTAGATTGCCGATTGCCGTGTGAGCCGCTCGTGTGACTTGTGATGAGTGGTTAATGGTAGAAGTTAACCGGAGTCCCAGATAGTTGACTTCCGCCGACCACGGAATCACCATTCCCTCCAGCCGGATCGGCGCTGGGAGTTTAGGCCGTCTTTTGGTGAATATGGCCGTACGAGCGGTACAGTATATGGTCACTGAACGAGCGGTACAGTATATGGTCACATAACGAGCGGTACAGTATATGGTCACATAACGAGCGGTACAGTATATGGTCACTGAACGAGCGGTACAGTATATGGTCACTGAACGAGCGGTACAGTATATGGTCACATAACGAGCGGTACAGTATATGGTCACGTAACGAGCGGTACAGTATATGGTCACATAACGAGCGGTACAGTATATGGTCACATAACGAGCGGTACAGTATATGGTCACATAACGAGCGGTACAGTATATGGTCACTGAACGAGCGGTACAGTATATGGTCACATAACGAGCGGTACAGTATATAGTCACATAACGAGCGGTACAGTATATGGTCACATAACGAGCGGTACAGTATATGGTCACATAACGAGCGGTACAGTATATGGTCACATAACGAGCGGTACAGTATATGGTCACATAACGAGCGGTACAGTATATGGTCACTGAACGAGCGGTACAGTATATGGTCACATAACGATCGGTACAGTATATGGTCACATAACGATCGGTACAGTATATGGTCACATAACGATCGGTACATATTCCAGTAGGATTGTTCCATTTCTATCAATTGTTTCACAGTTCCACGCTATATGTTTACTGTTGAAGTCCCCAAGCAGGACTGTTGGGACATTAGCCGCGACGACAACCTCGAGGTTGTTGTAACTCAGAGTATTGTTCGGAGTGTTGTACCCGGAGACTATTAGAAACCTCTTATGCTGTGTTGAATGCACGATTACTGCTATCGTTTCCATTTTTGAATTGACGGACAGATTAATTCTGTCATGCCTTAGATCGTTGTGGATTAACAGTAAGACTCCTCCGCCATGTTGGTTGCGATCCGTTCGGTATATAAAGTAACCCGGCACTGTAAATTTGTGGCGAGGGATGAGTTTAGTTTCACATACAGCGGCTACATCAATCACATTGACATTCAGGAAGTACCCTAACTCAGGTTTTCGTAGGGATATGGAATTCGCATTCCATTGCATGAGACGTATAAACTTTCTTACGGGGATGTTACAAAACAAGTCATAATTGTATCAATAATTAGCATCACCTTATCCAGCGGGTCTCTCGCGTTGTGAAGTCGTGATGCCAACGGACATAACGCTACACTGATCGTTTGGAGGTTTAGAGAAGACAAGATTGATTTAATAGATCCAAGTACCGAAGGTAGTGCTTGATCGTCTTGAGGTCCAGCTGTATGGGCAGCTATTTGGGCCCAGGTACGTTCTTGATGTTGCTTCATCTGAGGCTGGCTCAGTGGCGGAAATTGTGACCACGTGGAAGGTTGGTGTGGTGGCCGAGATGGTTGGCTGGGTTTTTTACGATTTATGGAGGCTAGAATCTTTCTGTATTCAGGGCACCCCGAGTAATTGGCCGGGTGGTCGCCCCCACAGTTAACGCAGATTGGGGGGTTCAGATGGAAGCTTTTGACAGTCTTGAGTAGTATGAGGTTTGTTGCATTTAACACACTTGGCTGGGCGCCCGCAGTACGCAGAATAGTGACCAAAGTGCTGGTAATTGAAACATTGTTGAATCGGGCGCTTCGCTTTGTATCTTGCCCATTGTAATATACAATGGCATAATTTCGTAGTTTTATAAATTTCTCGGAGGTCAGTATCTGCCTGGAAAGTTACAATAAACACAGTCGGTATTTCTAAAGTATCTGAGCCGTGGTTATTTTCCATACGAATGATCTGACGTATGCCTTTTAATGCTACACGCGGCTGATGTGTATTCGGTAATGGGCATGTACGGTAGGCCAGTTGGGCCTGTTTTATTTCCAGCAGCAGTATCTCATAATCCACTTCCGTTTTTGTATAGAGTAAAAGCCTGTTTGTCTTTGTTTTGACATCAACCTGTCTTGACAATTTGTCACTTAATGACTTCAGCGTTTGAGAATGGTAGTTGAGATAGCTGTAGAGCACAATCGGCGGTATCCGTTCCTCCCGTGAAGGGGACGGAGGAGTAGATTCAGCTGATTCTGTATCTGAATCACTGTCTGAGAGAACAGAAAAGTAATTTGGTGATTCGAATGATGTACTTGCCGTACTCTCCAATTGATGACTAATACTTTTGCGTTTTGAATGCTGATCTGGACGAAACTCCTGAGGTTTCAGTCCTTTCAGGCTCATGGTAGAACACTCACTAATATTTAGTCAAAATTTCCCGGCTAGCAATCACTTGATTGCAGCCGGTGCGGTTCAACCACATCACAAACTCAAGAACTTGGCTCACACGGCACACTGCACAACCGTCTAGTACCGCTGCTACTGACCAACTGAAAAATACTTATTTAATGTGTGTGTGTGGTGGTGAATTTCTATAAATACGTAGGGTGAAGTTTAGAAAAATGGATTTATCTCGCTCACGACATGGCTTACTTGCTGGCTTCTTGGCGCAAGGTAATGAATATGCTGGTTTCATATATTCGAAATTGTGTTGAGCGGCTGAGCGACTGGTAGCTTCTCCATTGAGCTAGTTACGAACGATTATTGTTTGGGGGAGGAGAGGCGGAAGTTGCGACACAATGTCAGTGAAATGGCGGCCTGTAATGGTCCGGTCTGTCGTGTGAAACGTGGAGCGAGAGTAGGGAGGTGACTGACAGAGGGAATTGAAGTGCTGAAGTTAACGTGTCGTAGTTACATTGTGTAAATGTGTGGACTTTTGTGGAGATGACTGACTGAGGGAAAGTGAAGTGCTGAAGTTAACGTGTCATAGTTACATTGTGTAATTGTGTGGACTTATGTGGAGATGACTGACGGAGTGAAATGAAGTGCTGAAGTAAACGTGTCTTAGTTACATTGTGTAATTGTGTGGACTTATGTGGAGATGACTGACGGAGGGAACTGAAGTGCTGAAGTTAACGTGTCGTAGTTACATTGTGTAACTGTGTGGACTTATGTGGAGATGACAGACGGAGGAAACTGAAGTGATGAAGTTAACGTGTCGTAGTTACATTGTGTAATTGTGTGGACTTATGTGGAGATGACTGACGGAGGGAACTGAAGTGATGAAGTTAACGTGTCGTAGTTACATTGTGTAATTGTGTGGACTTATGTGGAGATGACTGACGGAGGGAACTGAAGTGATGAAGTTAACGTGTCGTAGTTACATTGTGTAATTGTGTGGACTTATGTGGAGATGGCTGACGGAGGGAACTGAAGTGCTGAAGTTAACTTGTCGTAGTTACATTGTGTAATTGTGTGGACTTGTGTGGAGATGACTGACGGAGGGAACTGAAGTGCTGAAGTTAACGTGTCGTAGTTACATTGTGTAATTGTGTGGACTTATGTGGAGATTACTGACGGAGGGAACTGAAGTGATGAAGTTAACGTGTCGTAGTTACATTGTGTAATTGTGTGGACTTATGTGGAGATGACTGACGGAGGGAACTGAAGTGCTGAAGTTAACTTGTCGTAGTTACATTGTGTAATTGTGTGGACTTGTGTGGAGATGACTGACGGAGGGAACTGAAGTGCTGAAGTAAACGTGTCGTAGTTACATTGTGTAATTGTGTGGACTTATGTGGAGATGACTGACGGAGTGAAACTGAAGTGCTGAAGTTAACGTGTCGTAGTTACATTGTGTAATTGTGTGGACTTATGTGGAGATGACTGACGGAGGGACTGAAGTGTAGAAGTTAACGTGTCGCAGGTACGTTGTGTAATTGTGTGGACTTTTGTGGAGATTACTGACGGAGGAAACTGAAGTGCTGAAGTTAACGTGTCGAAGTTACATTGTGTAATTGTGTGGACTTTTGTGGAGATGACTGACGGAGGGAACTGAAGTGCTGATGTTAACGTGTCGTAGTTACATTGTGTAATTGTGTGGACTTATGTGGAGATGACTGACGGAGGGACTGAAGTGTTGAAGTTAACGTGTCGCAGGTACGTTGTGTAATTTTGTGGACTTTTGTGGAGATTACTGACGGAGGGAACTGAAGTGCTGAAGTTAACGTGTCGAAGTTACATTGTGTACTTGTGTGGACTTTTGTGGAGATGACTGACGGAGGGAAACTGAAGTGCTGAAGTTAACGTGACGTAGTTAAATTGTGTAATTGTGTGGACTTATGTGAGGATGACTGACGGAGGGAAACTGAAGTGCTGAAGTTAACGTGTCGTAGTTAAATTGTGTAATTGTGTGGACTTATGTGAGGATGACTGACGGAAGGAACTAAAGTGCTGAAGTTAACTTGTCGTAGTTACATTGTGTAATTGTGTGGAATAATGTGGAGATTACTGACGGAGGGAACTGAAGTGCTGAAGTTAAATTGTCGTAGTTACATTGTGTAATTGTGTGGAATAATGTGGAGATTACTGACGGAGGGAACTGAAGTGCTGAAGTTAACGTGTCGTAGTTACATTGTGTAATTGTGTGGAATAATGTGGAGATTACTGACGGAGGGAACTGAAGTGCTGAAGTTAACGTGTCGTAGTTAAATTGTGTAATTGTGTGGACTTATGTGAGGATGACTGACGGAAGGAACTAAAGTCTGAAGTTAACGTGTTGTAGTTACATTGTGTAATTGTGTGGACTACTTCGAGATACTGAACGGAGGGAAACTAAAGTGCTGAAGTTAACGTGTCGTAGTTACATTGTGTAATTGTGTGGATTATGTGAGGATGACTGACGGAGGAACTAAGTGCTGAAGTAAACGAGTCGTAGTTGCTTGTGTAATTGTGTGGACTTATGTGGGATGACTGACGGAGAACTAAAGTGCTGAAGTTAACGTGCGTAGTTACATTGTGTAATTGTGTGGAATAATGTGAGTATACTGACGGAGGGAACTGAAGTGCTGAAGTTAACGTGTCGAGTTACTTGTGAATGTGTGAACTTTTGTGGTAGATGATACTGACGGAGGGAACTGAAGTGCTGAAATAACGAGTCGTAGTTACATTGTGTAATTGTGGACTTTGTGGGATGACTGACGAGGGAAACTGAAGTGCTGAAGTTAACGTGTCGAAGTTCCCATTGTGTAATTTGTGGACTTATGTGAGATACTGACGGAGGGAACTGAAGTAGCGAGTTTAAACGTGTCGTAGTTACATTGCTAATTCGTGGACTTTTGTGGAGATGACTGACGAGGGAAACTGAATGTGCAGAAGTTAACGTGTTGCAGTTACATTGTGTAATTGTGTGGACTATCGTCGGAATGACTGACGGAGGGAATCTTAAGTACTGACTTAAAGTGCCGTAGTTACATTGTCTACAGTGTGACATTTGTGGAGATGACTGACGGAGGGAACTGAAGTGCAGAAGTTAAAGTGTCGCAGTTACATTGTGTAATTGTGTGGACTTTGTGGAATGACTGACGGAGGGAAACTGAAGTGCTGAACTTAACGTCCGTAGTTACATTGTGTAATTGTGTGGACTTTATGTGGAGATGACTGACGGAGGGAAACTGAAGTGCTGAAGTTAACGTGTCGCAGTTACATTGTGTACTTGTGTGGACTTATGTGGAGATGACTGACGGAGGGAAACTGAAGTGCTGAACTTAACGTCTCGTAGTTACATTGTGTAATTGTGTGGACTTATGTGGAGATGACTGACGGAGGGAAACTGAAGTGCTGAAGTTAACGTGTCGCAGTTACATTGTGTACTTGTGTGGACTTATGTGGAGATGACTGACGGAGGGAAACTGAAGTGCTGAACTTAACGTCTCGTAGTTACATTGTGTAATTGTGTGGACTTATGTGGAGATGACTGACGGAGGGAAACTGAAGTGCTGAAGTTAACGTGTCGCAGTTACATTGTGTACTTGTGTGGACTTATGTGGAGATGACTGACGGAGGGAAACTGAAGTGCTGAACTTAACGTCTCGTAGTTACATTGTCTACATCTGTGCACGTTTGTGGAGATGACTGACGGAGGGAAACTGAAGTGCTGAACTTAACGTCTCGTAGTTACATTGTCTACATCTGTGCACGTTTGTGGAGATGATTGATGGAGGGAAACTGAAGTGCTAAAGTTAACGTGTCGTAGTTACTTTTTTTTCACATGTGGACCTTTTCGACATTGAAGCCTTAAATTTGAGTGGTGAAACTGGTGAATAACCGCTTATGTTACTGCCTGTAATAGATAGTTATTTTCTTAAAAGTTCAGAAAAAACGCATTTTTATACATGTTCAAAATCATGTGTAGGGGCGTGTATGTGTATTTATGTATGTATGTGCGTTACCTATGTGTCTGAGATGTGAGGTTTGAAGAAAGAATACAGTCATATAGAAGTCCGTATTATAATCCCCTGAACACTGTAAGTTATTCACGTTTCCTCCAAAATTTTAGTGACTAGAAAATATTTACCAGAAAGCACGGTGTCACATGTTCAACTAACCACCTGTCTGTTTACAGAGCACCACCAATGGTTCGCGTTACTCTCTGGCCGCAGTTGCTTCTTGTGATTTTGATACTGCGGCAGTCAGCTGCAGTGTCTGATCAGTGCAGTGAACTGCAGGAAGAAATATCTCGTTTGGAGCGAGATATAGTGAGTATAACAGAGCTGAAACACAAGAACGAACTTCGGGCTGGCAATTGTGATGTGAGTAGTTATATAAAAATATGCAGTTTTTGCAAACTGCTTGTGTTATTAAGCAATACATATGTTACTGTGTCTTGAGTACAAACATATATAAACTGTGCAGTTACAGCATTTGACTGTAACATTTGTGTAGTCAGAGATAAGGCTACAGTCAAAATCAGCTTATTTCGTATACAGCGCCCAAAAAAATGCGAGACGTTTGTGTGTGTGGTTAACTAAATAACTAACTCCACGGTCACAGTCCTTCTTAAAAAGCTAGTATTTCCCCAGCTAGTCAAACACTCCCTGCATTTTAAGGAACCCGCAATTTCATTACCTTACACACAACAGCTCGCTCTGTCTCCATCGTCCACATCAATACCGTCCACATACTTGCATCCAATTTTTAATACTAAATTTAATGTTATCCTTCCATCTACGCCTAGGAATTCCGATTGGTCACTTTCCCTCACATTTACCCACCAAACCCCTGTATAACACTCTCATCTCCGCCATAAATTCAGCATTCCCCGCCCATCACACTCTTCTTCATTTCAACACACAAATAATATTTCGTAAGCAGTGTAAATCATGAAGATCGTCATTATGTTTTATAGCGTAATGAAATGTTAGGTAGAACTGAAATTGTTTGAAATTGCATTACTTTTAAAGCAAACCGTGTTGCCAGTTACTTAGAAAGACATATGTTACACTGCGTTGTGTGTGTGTGTGTGTGTGTGTGTGTGATATAACGTTACAAGTACCTATGTGTTGTTTGTATGTGTGTGATATAACGTTACAAGTACCTTTGTGTTGTTTGTGTGTGTGATATAACGTTACAAGTACCTCTGTGTTGTTTTAATGTGTGTGATATAACGTTACAAGAAACTGTGTTGTTTGTGTGTGTGATATAACGTTACAAGTACCTCTGTGTTTTTGTATTTGTGTGATATAACGTTACAAGTACCTTTGTGTTGTTTGTATGTGTGTGATATAACGTTACAAGTACCTCTGTGTTGTTTGTATGTGTGTGATATAAAGTTACAAATACCTTTGTGTTGTTTGTATGTGTGTGATATAACGTTACAAGTACCTCTGTGTTGTTTGTATGTGTGTGATATAACGTTACAAGTACCTTTGTGTTGTTTGTATGTGAGTGATATAACGTTACAAGTACCTTTGTGTTGTTTGTATGTGTGTGATATAACGTTACAAGTACTTCTGTGTTGTTTGTATGTGTGTGATATAACGTTACAAGTACCTTTGTGTTGTTTGTATGTGTGTGATATAACGTTACAAGTACCTCTGTGTTGTTTGTATGTGTGTGATATAACGTTACAAGTACCTTTGTGTTGTTTGTATGTGTGTGATATAACGTTACAAGTACCTTTGTGTTGTTTGTATGTGAGTGATATAACGTTACAAGTACCTTTGTGTTGTTTATATGTGTGTGATATAACGTTACAAGTACCTCTGTGTTGTTTGTATGTGTGTGATATAACGTTACAAGTACCTTTGTGTTGTTTGTATGTGTGTGATATAACGTTACAAGTACCTCTGTGTTGTTTGTATGTGTGTGATATAACGTTACAAGTACCTTTGTGTTGTTTGTATGTGTGTGATATAATGTTACAAGTACCTCTGTGTTGTTTGATATATGTGTGATATAACGTTACAAGTACCTCTGTGTTGTTTGTATGTGTGTGATATAACGTTACAAATACTTCTGTGTTGTTTGCTAATACAGGAACATCTGAGAAAACAAGTGCTTATATCGCAAGCTACATCAAAGGAACTTAACAAGACAGTAGCTGTCAACAATGATTTGAAGAAACAACTAGAAGTGAAAGAAGATGTCCTGAAGAGTATCAATGAGAAACAGACAGAGCTGCACACTACCATCGATGGTCTAACAAAGACAGTGGATACAATGAACCACCAACTGTTTGAGAAACAGGCACAGTTGCAGACTAACATCGATGGCCTAACAAAGACAGTGGATACAAAGAACCACCAACTGTTTGAGAAACAGGCACAGTTGCAGACTGACATCGATGGCCTAACAAAGAGAGTGGAATTACTGAACGAGATGTCACAAAATGCTGTGTGAGCTACCGAAAGATGTAAGTACATGTAAGATAAGAGCTGTCACAGTAAGTGGACTGAAGTACATTAGACAATCAACCACGTCAAACTTGGGTCAGACATCTACGTTTCGGAGAACTATTCTACCACCATCATCAGAGTTACTTTTATATAATGGTCTTGCACCACATGTTTACATATACAGAGTTGTGTTAGCGATTTGCACCGGCTGAAAGTGTGAGTCGATTGTAGCGCCTGCAGATGTGTGCGGTCGCTAATTAATCGTGACGTTGGTAAACACAGCGATATTGGGATTGGACTGACAAATTGTGGGAAACTGAGACACTTAGTGTTACATAGCGGTGAATAGTTTAGTGTTAATACGTACCGGCCTGCTTAGCATTGTTGCACAAATTGTGCGTACCGTACAGTTAAGTAAGCTGTCTGTTACTGAGATACTTAGTGTTACATAGTGGTGAATATTGTAGTGTTAATATGTACCGGCTTGCTTAGCTGTGTTGCACAAATTGTGCGTACCGTACAGTACAGTAAACTGTCTGTTACTGAGATACATAGTGTTATATAGCGGCGAATATTGTAGTGTTAATACGTACCGGCTTGCTTAGCTGTGTTGCAAAAATTGTGCGTACCGTACAGTATAGTATGCTGTCTGTTACTGAGATACTTAGTGTTACATAGCGATGAATAGTTTAGTGTTAATACGTACCGGCCTTCTTAGCTGTGTTGCACAAATTGTGCGTACCGTACAGTACAGTAAGCTGTCTGTTACTGAGATACTTAGTGTTACATAGCGGTGAATATGTTAGTGTTAATATGTACTGGCTTGCTTAGCTGTGTTGCACAAATTGTGCGTACTGTACAGTAGAATAAGCTCTCTGTAACTGAAATACTTAGTGTTATATAGCGGTGAATAGTTTAGTGTTAATACATACCGGCTTGCTTAGCTGTGTTGCACAAATTGTGCGTACCGTACAGTAGAGTAAGCTCTCTGTAACTGAAGTACTTAGTGTTACATACGGTGAATAGTTTAGTGTTAATACGTACCGGCATGCTTAGCTGTATTGCTCAAATTGTGCGTACCGTACAGTACAGTGATCTGTCTGTTACTGAGATAATTAGTGTTACATAGCGGTGAATATTGTAGTGTTAATACGTACCGGCATGCTTAGCTGTATTGCTCAAATTGTGCGTACCGTACAGTACAGTAAGCTGTCTGTTACTGAGATACTTAATGTTACATAGCGGTGAATATTGTAGTGTTAATACGTACCGGCTTGCTTAGCTGTGTTGCACAAATTGTGCGTACCGTACAGTAGAGTAAGCTCTATGTAACTGAAATACTTAGTGTTATATAGCGTTGAATATTTTAGTGTTAATACATACCGGCTTGCTTAGCTGTGTTGCACAAATTGTGCGTACCGTACAGTAGAGTAAGCTCTCTGTAACTGAAATACTTAGTGTTATATAGCGGTGAATAGTTTAGTGTTAATACATACCGGCTTGCTTAGCTGTGTTGCACAAATTGTGCCTACCGTACAGTAGAGCAAGCTCTCTGTAACTGAAATACTTAGTGTTACATGCGGTGAATAGTTTAGTGTTAATACATACCGGCCAGCTTAGCTGTGTTGCACAAATTGTGCGTACCGTACATTACAGTGATCTGTCTGTTACTGAGATAATTAGTGTTACATAGTGGTGAATATTGTAGTGTTAATACGTACCGGCCTGCTTAGCTGTATTGCTCAAATTTTGCGTACCGTACAGTACAGTAAGCTTTCTGTTACAGAGATACTTAGTGTTACATGGCGGTGAATAATTTAGTGTTAATACGTACCGGCCTGCTTAGCTGTGTTGCACAAATTGTGCGTACCGTACAGTACAGTAAGCTGTCTGTTACTGAGATACTTAGTGTTACATAGCGGTGAATAGTTTAGTGTTAATACGTACCGGCCTGCTTAGCTCTTTTACACAAATTGTGCGTACCGTACAGTACAGTAAGCTGTCTGTTGTTACAGTTAGTGTTGCTCATATCTACCTGTCGATATGTCATGTGTAGTTATTATGTGTCATGGAACGTGACTTGGTTTATGTACATTTAGAAATTATGTGATTATAAGAATATCAGCGGTTTGCAAGACCAAAGCGTTACAGGGAACTGGTGTTAGGGGAACCGCGACCTTTAAGATGAATCTATCAAAATATATTGAAATTTCTTTTTTGGTTAAAAAGATTCGTGAAATTCGGTGAGATGCTCAAAATTTTGAGAAGTAACAAGACACACACATAAAGCAAATTGTGATATTCTATTTCTCCTTTTTTTATTTTCATTAAAGGAAGTTTTGCTAAAATTCAAGGACACAATTAACGTCGTCAGCGGGTGGAAATTGGTTGGAGATAGATAGCTATACTTGGAAGTAATCAGAAGATATATTTTTGTAGCTGATAAATACACTAATATAAACTTCAGTAAGAGTAAATGTGTGCCTGTACTTATTTAAGCACCACGCCATAAAGACGTATTGCGGAGTGCAGGCATTGTTCCACGCAGTCCTGACCTCGACACTAGATTGAGAAAAGAAGTGGGATTCACGCCCTCGCCGCTTTTATCATTGGGAAAATTAAGGACACAGCTCATTTGTTCCATTCTCTCACACAAGACAGAGCCTCTAGCCAATACAGTTTTTTTAAAGCAAGGTTTCTTAATTTGTGGTACGCGTACCACTACTTGAACGCGTAACATCTTTTAATGGTAGGCGGACGTAATAATAATTGCAATAATGTAGGATAATAATTTTTTAAAATAAACAAAATATAACACATATAATATATGTGCTAATACCCAACATCCCCGCTGTCAGTCGGTCTTTCCAATTTCAGCATTTTTATTTCAATACAGAAAGCTGTTGGTGGTACACTGAATTTGTTATATTTCATGTAGTGGTAGGACTGTAAATATGTTAAAATGTCTATTGTACAGGTCTGCCGGTCTCTGATTGAGGTTGCCAAGTCGGGAGACGTGGACAGAGCAAGGAGGTTGGTGAAGTGTGACAGCAATGACAAGTGCATTGACAATGATAATAAATACCGTCACACACCGCTGACACATGCTGCTGAGAATGGCCATGTGAAGGTTGTGCGGGTGTTGCTGGAGGGTGGCGCTAACGTAGACAGAGCTAATGGTGATCGGCAAACCGCTCTGCATCTAGCAACCTGGTATGGACATCTGGATGTGTGCCGTCTGTTGCTGGACTGGGGAGCGAAGGTGGATCTTCTGAACAAGTATAACCACAATCCGCTGCGTAATGCGGCATGGAAGGGATATTTGTCCATCGCTAAGCTGCTTGTGGAGAGGGGAGCAGATGTTAGTATGGTGTATAAAAACGGTAATACCGCGAGTGACGAGGCGCGGAGTCAAGGAAAGAAAGATGTGGCCGATTGGCTGGACAATGTAAGGCGTGAGTAAAGAGAGTAAACTGTATAAAGCACAGTGGTAACTATATGTACCGAACTTTAAACATGTCTGCATTCAGGCCACACTTTGTATTTATCGGCTTTGTATAATTCTGACAATAAAGAGCCTTTTTCTATCTGGCAACTCATATCAATTCTTCACTCACGTGTGTTGTGTTTGGTGTGTTGTGCGTGGTGTGTGGTGTTTTGTGTGTTGTGTGTTGTGCGTTGTGTGTGGTGTGTTATGTGTGGTGTGTGTTGTGTGGTGTGTTGTGAGTGGTGTGTTATGTGTGGTGTCTGTTGTGTGGTGTGTTGTGTGTGATGTTTTAAATACGTTGTGTTGTGTGTGTTGTGTTGTGTGTGTTGTGTGGTGTGTGTTGTGTGGTGTGTGGTGTGTGGTGTGTGGTGTGTGGTGCTGTGTGTTGTGTGCTGTGTATTACGTTTGGTGTGTTTTGAGTGGTGTTTTGTGTTGTGTGTTGTTTGTTGTCTATTGTGTGTAAAATATTGTGTATTGTATGTTATATTTTGTGTGTGGTGTGTTGTGTATTGTGTGTTGTGTGGTGTGTGTGGTGTCTTGTGTGGTGTATTGTGTGTGGTGTGTGTTGTGTGGTGTCTTGTGTGGTGTGTTGTGTGTGAAGTTTTGAATGTGTTGTGTTGTGTGTGTGTTGTGTTGTGTGGTGTGTGGTGTGTTGTGCTGTGTGTTGCGTGTTGTGTATTACGTTTGGTGTGTTTTGCGTGGTGTTATGTGTTGTGTGTTGTTTATTGTCTGTTTTTTGTAAAATATTGTGTATTGTGTGTTATGTGTTGTGTGTTGTGTGTGGTGTGTTGTTTGGTGTGTGTGGTTTGGTTTATGTTGTGTATTGTGTGTTATGTGTGGTGTTTCGTGTGTGGTGTGTTGTGTGGTGTGTGTGTGGTGTGGTGTGTGTTGCGTATTGTGTGGTATGTGTTGTGTGTTGTGTGTGGTGTGTTGTGTGTGGTGTGTTGTGTGGTGTGTGTGTGGTGTGTTGTGTGGTATGTGTGTGGTGTGTTGTGTGGTGTGTTGTGTGGTGTGTGTGTGGTGTGGTGTGTGTTGTGTATTGTGTGTTATGTGTTGTGTGTTTGTGTGTGGTGTGTTGTGTGGTGTGTTGTATGTTGTGTATGGTGTGTTGTGTGGTGTGTGTGGTGTGTGTGGTGTGTTGTGTGTTGTGTGTTGTGTGGTGTGTGTGGTGTGTTGTGTGGTGTGTGTGGTGTATTTCGGTTGTTATGGGCGAAATGATTTAATTCCCTCGAGGTTGCTCGCCAATTTATACAGCAGTATGTCTATGACGTAATGACAGTGCAGCATGTCAGCAAATGTTGCAAAACGTTCGACAACAGTCGAACGGACATCGTTGTGGTGATCGCACTGGTCGGCGCAACACATCAAAGACGGATGTGAACGTAGCACGGTTGGAGGAACTGATTCTGGAAAACTGACAATTAAATATTCGACGTCACCAATTCCACAAAAGGGAGGAAGTGGAAATTGCTGTTCGTGAATTTCTACGCATAAAACACCCCGATTTCTACCGCTACGGAATTTCTAAACTATTTGCAAGTTTAAAACAACTACATCAATGTGCTCGGGGATGATGATGACAAATAATGATACAGCTGTGGGATAAACCAGCAACACTTAACACTGTAGTGACTTGTCATATAACAGTTATGACATAGGGAACCTTACTTATTGAATGACTTTCACATGCAGTTCCAGTTTTCACTTGCGAGTACACACACACACACACACACACACACACAAACAAGTCGGCTGCTTCTCCCGTCAAGCCGGACCGACCCCTAACGCTGCTCTTACTTGTTTTTGTCCGCTCGGAATCTTCTGTTGCACCGGTCGCCTGTGGATTTCTGCTGCATGCGGTGGATTTCCGCCTTCACCTCGGAACAACTTCGAGCAGTGAGCACGAACAGGACCACGTTGCACGTGATCATGGGGGACACGGGTTCGAAAAAGTACACCGCGATGCGGTATGTAACCTCTGTAACAGTCAGACGTATTGCTACTAGACTCAATAAGCATCTCACACTTCCCACTGAAAGGGGCTACCTAACATTCCTTTTAAAGGGATTTCCTATTAACTTGCGATGGGAGAGGAATGTAGCACGCATATGCCATTTCCTACAGTCCCCTTTTACTTTTTCGTAGGCCCATATATCTTCCTCAGCACCTTATTCTGAAACACACTCACCTTATGTTTTTTGAGTGGGACTGAGTTTCACAGCCATACAAAACAGCAGGCAAATCTATAGATCTGCTTTCCTAACTGTTCCTGCACTGTTGGGCCAGCACACTGTCAAGTAAATTGAATTATATTGAATGAACTTACATATTTCCTCTTAATACTCACATATAATTAATTAAACCTCCAGAATTGTATCACTAAACTTGTAACTTTGCGACACAATCTGTCCAATAAATGAACTACTTCACCCTCTGTCCGGTACCGCTTTACCCCTGACTGTCCACTAAATGAACAATTTCACCCTCTGTCCAGTACCGCTTTACCCCTGACTGTCCACTAAATGAACAATTTCACCCTCTGTCCGGTTCCGCTTTACACCTGACCGTCCACTAAATGAACAATTTCACCCTCTGTCCGGTACCGCTTTACCCCCTGACTGTCCACTAAATGAACTACTTCACCCTCAGTCCGGTACCGCTTTACCCCCTGACTGTCCACTAAATGAACTACTTCACCCTCTGTCCGGTACCGCTTTACCCCCTGCCTGTCCACTAAATGAACTACTTCACCCTCAGTCCGGTACCGCTTTACCCCCTGACTGTCCACTAAATGAACTACTTCACCCTCTGTCCGGTACCGCTTTACTCCCTGACTGTCCACTAAATGAACTACTTCACCATCTGTCCGGTACCGCTTTACCCCCTGACTGTCCACTAAATGAACAATTTCACCCTCTGTCCGGTACCGCTTTACCCCCTGACTGTCCACTAAATGAACTACTTCACCCTCAGTCCGGTACCGCTTTACCCCCTGACTGTCCACTAAATGAACTACTTCACCCTCTGTCCGGTACCGCTTTACCCCCTGCCTGTCCACTAAATGAACTACTTCACCCTCAGTCCGGTACCGCTTTACCCCCTGACTGTCCACTAAATGAACTACTTCACCCTCTGTCCGGTACCGCTTTACTCCCTGACTGTCCACTAAATGAACTACTTCACCATCTGTCCGGTACCGCTTTACACCTGACTGTCCACTAAATGAACAATTTCACCCTCTGTACGGTACCGCTTTACACCTGACGTCCACCCGTCACTGTACGTCGTTACACTAACACAGTCAAACTGGATTACTTGAGAACCAGCAGGAGTAGACGCCCATATCAGGTTTCAGCACAGCTGGTGACAGATGCAGGACGTCCATGGCGGCAGTAATGGAGGTGAGGGCGCTGGGGAGGCCCCAGGCGTACATGGAGTACACAGCAAAGCGACGCCTCTCTCGCTGCTTCCTGCTGCCGACGCCTTGACCGACTGAGCGTATGAGACTGGAGAGACAGACATTGTGTTATTATAAAGGAAAATATTATCAGCATGATGAAATAAAGAGGGATAAAATGAGTATGGGCATGTAGAAAGAGTGGGAAGTACGGAGTGTGTTTAGATAAAATTTTGTCGTGAGGCTTGAAGTAAAGAAAGGACTTCAGGAGCTTAGTCTTGAAGAAGAGGATAATATTACAATGGATCTGAAGTAGTGGGTTTTTAGGCTGTGGATTGGATTGGTTTGGCTTAGGATAGGGTCCAATAAACCTACAGGTTCAGGAGTTGGTTGGCTAGGTGAGGGACATTTTGCTTTCAAGGACATCGCTTGGTGGATTCTGTCAAGTTATGAAAATTAACTCACTGATCGACTTTAGTGAAATTTGAAGCTGTCATGTGTGTCATTGTTAACATTAAGATCTTTTTGTGTATGACGTCGTGAAGGTATTAGTTAGACACCACGGTTTGGAGGAATTTGCGTTCTCCAAATTCAGGGTGGAAATAAAGATGAAAACAATGAGTTTAAGCGATGTATTAGTACCCATGAACCAGTCTAGACGGCGGCATATCACAGACGTTTGTACCTTGAATATTCATTGGTTTTCTTTAGAGTTATTAAGCGTAAGTTGGTAAAGTGCTAACACACGTAACTTATCATGGTAAAATGCATTGTGTGACAAAACACAAATAAATTATATTTTGTATTGTATGATGCACGACTTCCTCCAAAATGTCAAATGTCTCCCACATGGTGTTTGTTTATGAAGCTCAAACTTAACACGGAACACTTTGCTTTGGCGTCACAGCGTGGCGCATGCGCCTTGACATATTTCTGAATATCATACACATTTAACTGCTATGTCAGTTACATATAAATGGAGATATAAGAATTTGTTCATAAATTTGTGAGTTAAATTTGTGTGAACTGAAGTTGCAACGTAGCTGTAGCTGACAGACTGTGACGTATGTCCACGTGTGACAGTGTCCACACAGAGCATGCTGAGTTCACATCGGTTCACATGTAACTGTTAACATCAAGTTGCGGACGGCGTAAACAATTCTTGTTTTGCCCTCTAAAGCCCAGTGGTTACTATATGCACCGCCATGTTTAACATTCAACAATTCTACGTTCTGCCCACACAGTGTATTTATGTGTTTTGTGTGGATCTCAGAACAAACAGCGATTATTTTACTCTACAACATTAACTGACTGGTTTGTATAACTGAGACGGAGTGTGTTTACTGCGCGGTACGGACTGTATTTATGTGTTTTGTGTGGATCTCAGAACAAACAGCGATTATTTCACTGTACAGCATTAACTGACTGGTTTGTATAACTGAGACGGAGTGTGTTTACTGCGCGGTACGGACTGTATTTATGTGTTTTGTGTGGATCTCAGAACAAACAGCTATTATTTCACTCTACAGCATTAACTGACTTGTTTGTATAACTGAGACGGAGTGTGTTTACTGCGCCGTACGGACTGTATTTATGTGTTTTGTGTGGATCTCAGAACAAACAGCTATTATTTCACTCTACAGCATTAACTGACTTGTTTGTATAACTGAGAAGGAGTGTGTTTACTGCGCGGTACGGACTGTATTTATGTGTTTTGTGTGGATCTCAGAACAAACAGCGATTATTTCACTCTACAGCATTAACTGACTGGTTTGTATAACTGAGACGGAGTGTGTTTACTGCGCGGTACGGACTGTATTTATGTGTTTTGTGTGGATCTCAGAACAAACAGCGATTATTTCACTGTACAACATTAACTGACTGGTTTGTATAACTGAGACGGAGTGTGTTTACTGTTCGGTACGGACTGTATTTATGTGTTTTGTGTGGATCTCAAAACAAACAGCGATTATTTCACTGTACAACATTAACTGACTTGTTTGTAAAACTGAGACGGAGTGTGTTTACTGCGCGGTAAGGACTGAATATATATATATGTATATATATAATTCAGTTTACTCGTTGCTACTACAGCACTAGTCCTCCACAAAACCGTAAGATCCAGTCAAAGCTTTTTCATCATAAATCATAAGCCATATTTTTGTTTGTAACTTGTGTTCGAATTTATTCTCTTAGGATAAATGTTTAACGACTTACACACGTGTTTCACTGCGGTTGATATCACAAACACATGTACGTCTACATGTTAAGTGACAGTTATTTTTGTCCGATAGTAACCAAAACTAATTTCCTCAGCACTTTATGCTCGCACACCTCAGTTTATGTTCCTCCCTTAATTTGAGAGATCAAGTTTAACACCCAGAAGAAACAGCGGGCAAAATTATACGTCTGTACATTTTATTCTTTTAATTCTGAGGTATTAAAATGATAGGCCTAAATTTATGTTCCATAAGACTTCATGTCATGTTGCTTAACAGACTAAAGATGATAGAGAGGGGGACAGTGACAGGGTGCTGTGAGGGGTACTGTCTGTATTATTGTGGAAGGTTGGGGGACTGCTGTGATATTTCCCAGGCACTACCCTCTCGTTCTTCTGGTAGAAGCTAGCATGATGGGAAGTGGACTGTTGGCAGTAAGCAGCGGAGGGACTAAGTACAGAATATGGGCTGAGTGTTGGTTTGGAGGGCTGTGCTGTGATAATGCTTGAGGGCTGTACTGTGATAATGCTTGGAGGGCTGTACTGTGATAATGCTTGGAGGGCTGTACTGTGATAATGCTTGGAGGGCTGTAGTGTGATAATGTTTAGAGGGCTGTACTGTTATAATGTTTGGAGGGCTGTACTGTGATAATGCTTGGAGGGCTGTAGTGTGATAATGTTTAGAGGGCTGTACTGTTATAATGTTTAGAGGGCTGTACTGTTATAATGCTTGGAGGGCTGTACTGTGATAATGCTTGGAGGGCTGTAGTGTGATAATGTTTAGAGGGCTGTACTGTTATAATGTTTAGAGGGCTGAACTGTTATAATGCTTGGAGGGCTGTACTGTGATAATGCTTGGAGGGCTGTAGTGTGATAATGTTTAGAGGGCTGAACTGTTATAATGCTTGGAGGGCTGTATTGTGATAATGCTTGGAGGGCTGTACTGTTATAATGCTTGGAGGGCTGTACTGTGATAATGCTTGGAGGGCTGTACTGTGATAATGTTTGGAGGGCTGTACTGTGATAATGCTTGGAGGGCTGTACTGTGATAATGTTTAGAGGGCTGTACTGTTATAATGTTTAGAGGGCTGTACTGTTATAATGCTTGGAGGGCTGTACTGTGATAATGCTTGGAGGGCTGTACTGTTATAATGTTTAAGGGCTGTACTGTTATAATGCTTGGAGGGCTGTACTGTTAAAATGTTTAGAGGGCTGTACTGTTATAAACGTTTAGAGGGCTGTACTGTTATAATGCTTGGAGGGCTGTACTGTGATAATGCTTGGAGGCTGTAGTGTGATAATGTTTAGAGGGCTGTACTGTTATAATGTTTGGAGGGCTGTACTGTGATAATGCTTGGAGGGCTGTAGTGTGATAATGTTTAGAGGGCTGTATTGTTATAATGTTTAGAGGGCTGTACTGTTATAATGCTTGGAGGGCTGTACTGTTATAATGTTTAGAGGGCTGTACTGTTATAATGTTTAGAGGGCTGTACTGTTATAATGCTTGGAGGGCTGTACTGTGATAATGCTTGGAGGGCTGTAGTGTGATAATGTTTAGAGGGCTGTACTGTTATAATGTTTGGAGGGCTGTACTGTGATAATGCTTGGAGGGCTGTAGTGTGATAATGTTTAGAGGGCTGTATTGTTATAATGTTTAGAGGGCTGTACTGTTATAATGCTTGGACAGCTGTAGTGTGATAATGCTTGGAGGGCTGTAGTGTGATAATGTTTAGAGGGCTGTACTGTTATAATGTTTAGAGGGCTGTACTGTTATAAATGCTTGGAGGGCTGTACTGTGATAATGCTTGGAGGGCTGTAGTGTGATAATGTTTAGAGGCTGTACTGTTATAATGCTTGGAGGGCTGTATTGTGATAATGCTTGGAGGGCTGTACTGTGATAATGCTTGGAGGGCTGTACTGTGATAATGCTTGGAGGGCTGTACTGTGATAATGCTTGGAGGGCTGTACTGTTATAATGCTTGGAGGGCTGTACTGTGATAATGCTTGGAGGGCTGTACTGTGATAATGCTTGGAGGGCTGTACTGTGATAATGCTTGGAGGGCTGTACTGTGATAATGCTTGGAGGGCTGTACTGTGATAATGCTTGGAGGGCTGTACTGTGATAATGCTTGGAGGGCTGTACTGTGATAATGCTTGAAGGGCTGTATTGTGATAATGCTTGGAGGGCTGTATTGTGATAATGCTTGGAGGGCTGTATTGTTATAATGCTTGGAGGGCTGTATTGTGATAATGCTTGGAGGGCTGTATTGTGATAATGCTTGGAGGGCTGTACTGTTATAATGCTTGAAGGGCTGTATTGTGATAATTCTTGGAGGGCTGTATTGTGATAATGCTTGGAGGGCTGTATTGTTATAATGCTTGGAGGGCTGTATTGTGATAATGCTTGGAGGGCTGTATTGTGATAATGCTTGGAGGGCTGTATTGTGATAATGCTTGGAGGGCTGTACTGTGATAATGCTTGGAGGGCTGTACTGTGATAATGCTTGGAGGGCTGTATTCTGATAATGCTTGGAGGCTGTATTGTGATAATGCTTGGAGGGCTGTATTGTGATAATGCTTGGAGGGCTGTACTGTGATAATGCTTGGAGGGCTGTATTGTGATAATGCTTGGAGGGCTGTATTGTGATAATGCTTGGAGGGCTGTATTGTGATAATGCTTGGAGGGCTGTACTGTGATAATGCTTGGAGGGCTGTACTGTGATAATGCTTGGAGGGCTGTATTGTGATAATGCTTGGAGGGCTGTATTGTGATAATGCTTGGAGGGCTGTATTGTGATAATACTTGGAGGGCTGTACTGTGATAATGCTTGGAGGGCTGTACTGTGATAATGCTTGGAGGGCTGTATTGTGATAATGCTTGGAGGGCTGTACTGTGATAATGCTTGGAGGGCTGTACTGTGATAATGCTTGGAGGGCTGTATTGTGATAATGCTTGGAGGGCTGTAGTGTGAGAATGCTTGGAGGGCTGTACTGTGATAATGCTTGGAGGGCTGTACTGTGATAATGCTTGGAGGGCTGTACTGTGATAATGCTTGGAGGGCTGTACTGTGATAATGCTTGGAGGACTGTACTGTGATAATGCTTGGAGGGCTGTACTGTGATAATGCTTGGAGGGCTGTACTGTGATAATGCTTGGAGGGCTGTACTGTGATAATGCTTGGAGGGCTGTACTGTGATAAAGTTTGGAGGGCTGCTTTTTAGTGAAGGTTATTGTTAATTTTTGGGAGGGCCACATGAGAGGCGTGCAGTGCAACTTGGATTTTGGGTACGTACTCACATTTGCTACATGACAGAGTAAACACACGGAAAAAATTTGTCCATACGGCCGGTCCGTGGACCTTGCGGATGAATGCTGCCTTCTGTCGAGCGGTTCGGTGTTCAAATACTGTAACTATAACGGCAGTAATACACGAGTGGCTTTATTGTTAAGAACAGACACATGTATTGACATTTTATTGACACTGTCATTGTTCCTGCTGATAAGTAACTCATATGTATACATACATTGCGTGTTTGTGATGTAGTGGCCAGAGTTCAGGTGCGTGTTCTAGAGGACATTTGGATCAACAAATGTCTAGTGTCCTAGGGTTAGTTTCTACACCATTATCAGGTTACACTCTAGCTTCATACAGCACTGAATAAAGCTTTTCATCTCGCATTTATCGTCACTTTACATGTTTACAACAATATTGAAGTCTCAAGGTCACTACAACACGCTCGACATGCCCACCGTCACAGTGTGCACGCTGACAGTCGTTGTGCCACTCAATGTTGCCACTACATGCCCACCGTCACAGTGTGCACGCTGACAGTCGTTGTGCCACTCAATGTTGCCACTATATGCCCACCGTCACAGTGTGCACGCTGCCAGTCGTTGTGCCACTCAATGTTGCCACTACATGCCCACCGTCACAGTGTGCACGCTGCCAGTCGTTGTGCCACTCAATGTTGCCACTACATGCCCACCGTCACAGTGTGCACGCTGCCAGTCGTTGTGCTACTCCATGTTGCCACTATATGCCCACCGTCACAGTGTGCACGCTGCCAGTCTTTGTGCCACTCAATGTTGCCACTACATGCCCACCGTCACAGTGTGCACGCTGACAGTCGTTGTGCCACTCAATGTTGCCACTACATGCACCCAGTTCGTTTCCGATACCAAAAGCTAATACTGACTGACGCCTTCCTTCTGCTTTACGACCGTCAAACACTCTCCACCTCGCAACTACACACAAACAAACACAATGTGTTGCAGTCGGTTTACTGAGCGGGCAAAATCACCGGTTGCTAACTTCCAATATATATATTTCTTCGTAACTTTCGTTCAAAATTTCCATTACCTAACGGCCCAAATGTGGAGGCACCGCTGTCATGTTTCAGCCACATTCGATCGTGTGGTGCAAGGAGTAGGTAGACACATAGCACATAGGCACATAGGCGCCTAGACATATACGCAAATTGTCACATAGGTATATACGCACATATGCACATAGGCACATTGTCACATAGGCACATTGCCACTTAGGCACATAGACGCATCCTGTGAACACGGGGGTCATTCAGTTTCCATAAAGTTTCTGTAATACGCAGCTGTCACACGTACCTCGATCACACGCGTTCATTCAGTTTCCAAAAATTTTCTGTAATACACAGCTGTTAAACGTACCTCGATCACACGCGTTCATTCAGTTTCCATAAAGTTTCTGTAATACACAGCTGTTACTCGTCACTCGATCACACGCGTTCATTCAGTTTCCAAAAATTTTCTGTAATACACAGCTGTTACACGTACCTCGATCACACGCGTTCATTCAGTTTCCATAAAGTTTCTGTAATACACAGCTGTTACACGTCACTCGATCACACGCGTTCATTCAGTTTTCAAAAATTTTCTGTAATACACAGCTGTTACACGTCCCTCGATCACACGCGTTCATTCAGTTTCCATAAAGTTTCTGTAATACACAGCTGTTACACGTCACTCGATCACACGCGTTCATTCAGTTTCCAAAAATTTTCTGTAATACACAGCTGTTACACGTACCTCGATCACACGCGTTCATTTAGTTTCCATAAAGTTTCTGTAATACACAGCTGTTACACGTCACTCGATCACACGCGTTCATTCAGTTTCCAAAAATTTTCTGTAATACACAGCTGTTACACGTAACTCGATCACACGCGTTCATTCAGTTTCCAAAAATTTTCTGTAATACACAGCTGTTACACGTACCTCGATCACACGCGTTCATTCAGTTTCCATAAAGTTTCTGTAATACACAGCTGTTAACACGTCACTCGATCACACGCGTTCATTCAGTTTCCATAAAGTTTCTGTAATACACAGCTGTTACACGTACCTCGATCACACGCGTTCATTCAGTTTCCATAAAGTTTCTGTAATACACAGCTGTTACACGTACCTCGATCACACGCGTTCATTCAGTTTCCATAAAGTTTCTGTAATACACAGCTGTTACACGTCACTCGATCACACGCGGTCATTCAGTTTCCATAAAGTTCCTGTAATACACAGCTGTTACACGTACCTCGATCACACGCGTTCATTCAGTTTCCAAAAATTTTCTGTAATACACAGCTGTTACACGTACCTCGATCACACGCGTTCATTCAGTTTCCATAAAGTTTCTGTAATACACAGCTGTTACACGTCACTCGATCACACGCGTTCATTCAGTTTCCAAAAATTTTCTGTAATACACAGCTGTTACACGTACCTCGATCACACGCGTTCATTCAGTTTCCATAAAGTTTCTGTAATACACAGCTGTTACACGTCACTCGATCACACGCGTTCATTCAGTTTCCAAAAATTTTCTGTAATACACAGCTGTTACACGTACCTCGATCACACGCGTTCATTCAGTTTCCATAAAGTTTCTGTAATACACAGCTGTTACACGTACCTCGATCACACGCGTTCATTCAGTTTCCATAAAGTTCCTGTAATACACAGCTGTTACACGTCCCTCGATCACACGCGGTCATTCAGTTTCCATAAAGTTCCTGTAATACACAGCTGTTAAACGTCCCTCGATCACACGCGGTCATTCAGTTTCCATGAAGTTCCTGTAATACACAGCTGTTACACGTCCCTCGATCACACGCGTTCATTCAGTTTCCATAAAGTTTCTGTAATACACAGCTGTTACACGTCACTCGATCACACGCGTTCATTCAGTTTCCAAAAATTTTCTGTAATACACAGCTGTTACACGTACCTCGATCACACGCGTTCATTCAGTTTCCATAAAGTTTCTGTAATACACAGCTGTTACACGTCCCTCGATCACACGCGGTCATTCAGTTTCCATAAAGTTCCTGTAATACACAGCTGTTACACGTCCCTCGATCACACGCGGTCATTCAGTTTCCATAAAGTTCCTGTAATACACAGCTGTTACACGTCCCTCGATCACACGCGGTCCAGTCATGTTATTGCGTGATGCTACACACCACACGTTAACTGAAACCCTATTGAAAATGGCATTGTGTTATCTGGTGTGGATTTTACTGAGCTCAAATGTGCGAAGGCCTTGCGTTGGTAATACCATCCCGGGGTAAATTGAGCGCATCCGTGAACAGATTGTCAGGAGGAATTTGCAGCCTGCACAACATCGCTCTACACAGTTGGTGTGATCTGCCGGTAGAATGCGCTGCAGTCTGTGAAGTTGATACTGATAGCAACAGTCAAGGTGCACAATTGTCATACTGTGTCTGTGCTACAGCAGTCGTCGCGGATGTTGTGGCTAGGGCTTGGGTAATCTGCTGCCTAGACATCACCTTCTGCAGGCATTGGTGCACTTTGTTGAGGCACTGCGCTACATGTCGGAAGGTTGCGCGTTCGATTGTCGATAGTGTAGCTGGAATTTTTCATTGACATAATCCTTCCGGCCGCACTATGGCTCTGCAGTCGACACAGCCTTTAACATAAATGAATACCAGGAATAATTCCAAGGGAAGGTAAATGCGTCAGGTGCGTAGGGCTGAAATACTTTACCACCTTTATGTGCCGATTGACTTAAAATTTGGGAACCTCAACTTCCTGGAACACTCAGGGTCTGTCCAGTCTTGTACAGGGTGGCATGTAGGTAGAACGATATTGTTAAAACGTACCTTAAAGAAATGACGACTTACAGTACGATTTGAATTTAACTGGCTCAGGAACGTTCCACCGGTAAAAACGGTAACCAACCTTCAACTCTCTCTAAGCACTCGCAATTACGTCACAACCTGAGTGACTGCATTGTCTCGACATGCATTCTGGTCCAGGGACTGACAGTAACGAGATTTGCATCAACGTATTGTGACCTGTCTCTGAGCTATCTGTGAACTTCCCACATTTGTGACCTGTCATTGTCATTCTGCGTGCGAAGCCAGTTTATCCCAAAAATGCTCAACACAAAGGTTCATTGCGATATGAGAGTAAGAACAGGCCGATGACAAATATTCGGGACTTTAAACCCAAGACTGCCTCAACACAGGACACAGGCCTGCTGCTGTAAGAAGCACGGCCAATAAGCTGTTTTCCCTATCCTGTAAGTTTGTGATAATCAAGACTGTTTCAACACAGGACACAGGCCTGCTGCTGTAAGAAGCACGGTCAATAAGCTGTTTTCCCTATCCTGTAAGTTTGTGATAATCAAGACTGTTTCAACACAGGATACAGGCCTGTTGCTCTAAGAAGCACGGTCAATAAGCTGTGTTCCTTATCCTGTAAATTTGTGATAATCAAGACTGCCTCAACACAGGACACAGGCCTGCTGCTGTAAGAGGCACGGTCAATAAGCTGTGTTCCCTATCATGTATCATTGTGATAATCAAGACTGCCTCAACACAGGACACAGGCCTGCTACTGTAAGACGCACGGTCAATAAGCAGTGTTATTTATCCTGTAACTTTTTGATAATCAAGACTGCCTCAACACAGGACACAGGCCTGTTGCTCTAAGAAGCACGGTCAATAAGCTGTGTTCCCTATCCTGTAAATTTGTGATAATCAAGACTGCCTCAACACAGGACACAGGCCTGTTGGTGTAAGAGGCACGGTCAATAAGCAGTGTTCCCTATCCTGTATCATTGTGATAATCAAGACTGCCTCAACACAGGACACAGGCCTGTTGCTGTAATAGGCACGGTCAATAAGCAGTGTTCCCTATCCTGTATCATTGTGATAATCAAGGCTGCCTCAACACAGGAAACAGGCCTGTTGCTGTAAGACGCAAGGTCGATAAGCTGTGTTCCCTATCCTGTAACTTTGTGATAATCAAGACTGCCTCAACACAGGACACAGGCCTGCTGCTGTAAACGCACGGTCAATAAACTGTGTTCCCTATCCTGTAAATTTGTGATAATCAAGACTGCCTCAACACAGGACACAGGCCTGTTGGTGTAAGAGGCACGGTCAATAAGCAGTGTTCCCTATCCTGTATCATTGTGATAATCAAGACTGCCTCAACACAGGACACAGGCCTGTTGCTGTAATAGGCACGGTCAATAAGCAGTGTTCCCTATCCTGTATCATTGTGATAATCAAGACTGCCTCAACACAGGACACAGGCCTGTTGCTGTAAGACGCAAGGTCGGTAAGCTGTGTTCCCTATCCTGTAACTTTGTGATAATCAAGACTGCCTCAACACAGGACACAGGCCTGTTGCTGTAAGACGCAAGGTCGATAAGCTGTGTTCCCTATCCTGTAACTTTGTGATAATCAAGACTGCCTCAACACAGGACACAGGCCTGTTGCTCTAAGATGCACGGTCAATAAGCTGTGTTCCCTCTCCTGTACCTTTGTGGTAATCAAGCCGTTATCTTTCGTTATGACGTAGCACTTTTATAGTGCGCTCCATTTACTGCTTGAACGACTGCTTGCGTCGGCAATTTGCTCCGCCGGATTTGGCTTTGTATGCCGCGTGTCTGGATGGTAACAGTCGGTGAAGTGAGCTGCACAAACTGTCGTGTAATAACAAACTGCAGTAAGTCTAATATAACGTCATCAGTGCTACAGTATATGCTGATAATGTTGCCCTCCTAAACCAATGCACTCAGCACGACTGCTGAACACGTTGTTGCTGACTTTGTATTGTTGTGTAATGTTAACAGAGAGAATTCCTGACAGTGATAGACAGGGAGGAGTGGCGGAGGGGGAGGAAGAGAGTTGCATTACAGAACTTTAATGTCAGCGCATTCTACTGGCACTGACATTGTACTAACATGGTACTGATCCAGTACGAGATATTCTTTAACATAGAGAACTGAATTAATGTGAAAATACAAAAGACAGTTTTAGAAATTAGTGGCCCATCATTAGCCTTCTATCATCGTTCACGTTTCGAATTAAACATTAAGTCGCTGGATTTACAAACTTTCGTTCTTATGAGAAATGTTACACACTTTAAATTGTAATTCTCTTATCTTGTGTAAAAACAAACTTTTATTTCTTTAGATTTTTTTTGAAGCAATAAAACAACGAGTAAAATGAGTTACTAATGCGTATGTGATTATTTGTGTACAAGATAGATTGTGTTATAAAGGTCATGGAGCTTGTTTACGCTATATTAAAGGCAAACACTTGCTGTTCTGTGTTTATATACTTATGAAGGGAAGAGCAATATAATAATGATGACTGTAAAATATGCTGAGACGATATTACAGGTTATGTCTTTATAGAGAAGTTGCTAGCACAGCTGCATAAAGCAGCACTGCAGTGTTCTGCTGTCCTATGCAGTTCAGTAATTAGTATAAATGTAGCCAGCTGTCCAGAACTTACAAAGTTGGCAACTTGCACAGTCGGTGATCCTGTGATATCAGTGTCATGTATAAGAGAGTATCACATTGCGATGAGTACAGTGCTACCACTGTCGTGGTGATACACACAACAAGTTCACCTCTAAAACCTCACAATACGTACGCTGACACAGTTGATACACACAACAATTTCACCTCTAAAACTTTACAATACGTACGCTGACAAGTTGATACACATAACAAGTTCACCTCTAAAACCTCACAATACGTACGCTGACACAGTTGATACACACAAGTTCACCTCTACAACCTCACAATATGTACGATGACACAGTTGATACACAGATGTTCACCTCTAAAACTTCATAATACTTATGCTGAAACTGTTGAAACACACAAGTTGACCTCTAAAACCTCACAATATGTACGATGACACAGTTGATACACAAAACAAGTTCACCTCTAAAACCTCTCAATACGTACGCTGACACAATTGATACACACAAAAAGTTCACCTCTAAAACCTCACATACGTACGCTGACACAGTTGATACACAAAAGTTCACCTCTAAAACCTCACAATACGTAAGCTGACAAAGTTGATACACACAAGAAGTTTACCTCTAAAGCCTCACAATACGAAAGCTGACACAGTTGATACACACAAGTTCACCTCTAAAACCTCACAATACGTAAGCTGACACAGTTGATACACACAATTTCACCTCTAAAACCTCACAATACGTAAGCTGACACAGTTGATACACACAAGTTCACCTCTAAAACCTCACAATACGTATGCTGACACAGTTGATACACACAAGTTCACCTCTACAACCTCACAATATGTACGATGACACAGTTGATACACAGATGTTCACCTCTAAAACTTCATAATACTTATGCTGAAACTGTTGAAACACACAAGTTGACCTCTAAAAACCTCACAATATGTAAGATGACACAGTTGATACACACAACAATTTCACCTCTAAAACCTCACAATACGTACGCTGACACAGTTGATACACACAACAATTTCACCTCTAAAACTTTACAATACGTACGCTGACAAGTTGATACACACAAGAAGTTCACCTCTAAAACCTCACAATACGTACGCTGACACAGTTGATACACACAAGTTCACCTCTAAAACCTCACAATACGTACGCTGACACTGTTGATACACACAAGACTTTCACCTCTAAAACCTCACAATACGTACGCTGACACAATTGATAAACACAACAATTTCACCTCTAAAACCTCACAATACGTACGCTGACACAATTGATACACACAACAAGTTCACCTCTAAAACCTCACAATATCTAAGCTGACATAGTTGATACACACAATTTCTCCTGTAAAACCTCACAATACTTACGCTGACACAGTTGATACACACAAAAATTTCACTTCTAAAACCTCACAATACGTACGCTGACACAGTTGATACACACAACAATTTCACCTCTAAAACCTCACATTACGTAGGCTGACACAGTTGATACACACAACAAGTTCAGCTCTAAAACCTCACAACATGTACGATGACAATTTGATACACGCAACAAGTTCACATCTTAAACCTCACAATACGTACGCTGAGGGTTGATACACACAACTAGTTCACCTCTAGAACCTCACAATAACTACGCTGACACAGTTGATACACACAACAATGTCACCTCTATAACCTCACAATACGTACGCTGACAAAGTTGATACACACAATATGTTCACCTCTACAACCTCACAATATGTACGATGACACAGTTGATAAACAGAAGTTCACCTCTAAAACCTCAAAATACTTATGTTGAAACTGTTGATACACACAAGTTGACCTCTAAAACCTCACAATATGTACGATGACACAGTTGATACACACAACAAGTTCATCTCTAAAACCTCACAATACGTACGCTGACACAGTTTCGTGTGACGTTTTCCTGCCCAGTCAGCAGTGCGGTCGCTATAAAGTATCACGATGCATGTCTTGCAGTCAGTATATCAGCGGTCAGCACATTACTTACAAGAACCTCAGAACAGTCTGCCACGTCTGCAGTCTGTGATGGCCGTGCTGAGTGTTGAACTGCTGGAGGTTTTCCTCACACGATGTGGGTCGTAACACGTGGTGGGATGCTCAGTGGTGTTGGGCCTTGTGATGGGGCCGAGGTTACGGAACACAAGTCTGTTTGCCAGTGTGCGAATTACTTTGCGCTTTAAGACGAAGATGCAGAATATGAGTGCCCCCTGCAGTGCATTAGCTGCATCAGCCAGGTACCAGATCCACGGTGGTTCAGTCACAAACAAAGACACGATCTCCAGTGTCCACGTGACACCCATCACGACAAACAGCTTTGCGTTCATGATCAGCCTAGAACAGACAACAGGACGCACTTTGTGACAGTTAGAGACAAAGACAAATTTGTAACTAAGTAGTGATATTGACACGTTGCAGTGTTTGTTGTTCCTGTATTGTTCTAATCTAACACAGTGTTTGCATAAACATCTAAGTGTTACTTTTCCTACCGCAAACCAAATACTAAGCAATCAATATGTCTCCATATACTGGTACAGCTCAATGCGATCAGTTTGTGACTGAGTGACTAAGTCACACGCAAGTTAACACGGTGACGGACGACCTTACCGTAGCAATGACAAGCACAATTTGTGTGTGACGTCACATCAGGGTTGTGGTATTTTATATATACCGTAAATTCGAAGATACGGCAGAAGCTGGAAAACAATACAGAGGAAATACGTAGTAACAGTGTATTTGCATTACTTGCAATGAGTTACCTAATTAGTTTAATGTACAACATTTAAGAAGTTGTGAATTGAGGCGTGCATATTGTGCCACCTGACACATGTCTGGCCCAATTCTAGTGAAACAGGATCTGTAGTCCTACCAGTATGTACGGTAGCCTTAATATAAAAGTACGCTAAGAAAGGACTGCTGTGTCTTCTTGTCGTGAAGTGTATTGCCAACCTACATCAACTGCACTGAGCAAAAGTCCCTTTGAGCAGTCGATAGAGGCTCTGTCTTTAAGATCTCCCTCCATTTATGCCAGTCAAAATGAATTACAAGTACACAGGACGCCCTGTTGTACTATAACTAGAGTCCTCTTCATTCCACCATGTCTACACACACACAGGCACACAAACACACACAGGCAAAAAAAGCTACTATTTCAAAATCTTACAATTTGTCCCCACATATGGGGTCAGTCTTGTAGTTACCGATACGTACACCAGGGTGCTGTGTCTATTGAAAACAATCTGTCGATGTGAATCGTGAAGAGACAACTGTACTCCGTCGGTATTGCAGCCTGTACCTTTACACAATAACACTACACCTAGACAGTAACACGGTTTGTTCCCTAAAGCTGTGTTTTCAGAAAGCAAATAGCTTGCACATTGGTTGAAATTGTGATTTTGTAGTACGAATGTGTGAGTGCGTGATGATGCTGCTAGCTAAGTGCCGCGGCTTACAATTTCGTGCCACGCAACAACAGAGCGAATCGCGCAGAGGACGATAATACAAATACGTAGGACATGCGTGTTTTTCGCCGCACAGAAGCACATCACTTCCGTCCGTCATAACAACACAAACACCTTTACACAAAAGGATTAGATCAAACTAAAGTGATAATGACATTTATGTGAAAGCTTTCTTTGGTTTTGATTCTGTAAAAGAAGAGAATGTACTTAATGCAGCATGTGACAATGCACCGTACACATTGCAGCATGTGACAATGCACCGTACACATTGCAGCATGTGTCAATGCAACGTACACATTGCAGCATGTGACAATGCACCGTACACATTGCAGCATGTGACAATGCACCGTACACATTGCAGCATGTGACAATGCACCGTACACATTGCAGCATGTGGCAATGCACCGTACACATTGCAGCATGTGTCAATGCACCGTACACATTGCAGCATGTGTCAATGCACCGTACACATTGCAGCATGTGTCAATGCACCGTACACATTGCAGCATGTGACAATGCACCGTACACATTGCAGCATGTGGCAATGCACCGTACACATTGCAGCATGTGTCAATGCACCGTACACATTGCAGCATGTGTCAATGCACCGTACACATTGCAGCATGTGACAATGCACCGTACACATTGCAGCATGTGGCAATGCACCGTACACATTGCAGCATGTGTCAATGCACCGTACACATTGGGGGACAAGGAAGGAGCCTCCACGCGTTCAATGATACTGTGACTTGGAAAGTACCATTGACGGCGTCCCCTGGAAACGTCTATTAATAGACGGCTAATCCTTCCAACACCGGACAGTAAAGATGATAATGCTTAAAGACTATCACTTGTGAGTGTCATGGACTTGTTACTTCAAAACAGACGTTTCTTCGTTATCTTGGAGGGCAAAAGAAGTAGGTGGAGAAACCAAAAGAACGGCCTCCCACAAGGAAGCGTCCTGGCACCGATGGTCTTTACTATATATACAAATGACCAACCCATTCCAGCTCACTCCAGAACTTCCTATACGCTGACGATCTGGCCATATGCGTCCAAGGAAAACACTTTCCCTAAGTAGAATAAAAACTTAAAAGCGCCCTTAAAGCTATGTCTACCTACTATGACAAGAACTCCCTAAGACCTAACCCTTCCAAAACACAAGTATGCGCTTTCCATCTCCGTACAAAAGAAGCTAGGCGAAAACTACAAGACTCATGGAAAGGAAGCACCTTGGAGCAAACAGACCAGCCTAAATATCTTGGAATTACCCTGGACCGGGATTTAACCTACAAGCATCACTGCATCAAAACAAGACAGAAGGTAACAGCGAGACACAATCTTCTTAGAAGGCTTACGGGAAGTAGATGGGAGCAAACCGTAACGTTCTGACTAACTGCACAAGCACTTTGCTTTTCAACTGCACAATACGCATGTCCAGTGTTGCAATAGATCTGCCCACACCAATCAAGTCGACACGGCGCTCAACGAGACACGTAGGATAGTGACAGGATGTATGGAACCAACGTCATTGCCAAACCTCTATAGAGCGGCAGGCTTCGCAGCTCCTACATCTCGTCGGAAGGCAGCGGAACACATAGAGAAGATCAAGCAAACTGTCGATGAGCGACACGCACTCTACGGAGACAGAACACAACAGAGAAGATTAAAATCGCGGAATAGCTTCCTCGGAACAGTGCAAGTTGAACCACCTGAAGACTTCCCCCTTACCCAGATTTGCCCTGGTAGCCACCTCCTTGATTTCAATACTTGGAAATTTCTTAACCGCATTAGACCGGCGGTGGCACCAGTAAAAACAAATAAGGTGAAATGGGGCAAAACAAACTCCGACGACGTGTATTGTGGCTGTGGAGACGTACAGGAGATGGGACATCTCCTGTCATGCAGGGACTGCCTTGTGGCTGTGGAGAGGTACAAGATATGGGACATCTCCTATCATGCAAGGAATGCCCCCAGAAATTGCACCCTCAAGGATTTATGGTATGCAAATATAAAAGGATATATCGTAGCCCAATACTGGGCAAAAATCTTTAATTTAATTTGATGGTCCGGACACGATAAAGAAAGAAAGAAAAGAAGATCGTACACATTGCAGCATGTGACAATGCACAGTACACATTGCAGCATGTGACAATGCACCGTACACATTGCAGCATGTGACAATGCACCGTACACATTGCAGCAGACAAGCAGCAAGAACGTCCACGCACTACAATAAAAATAGGAGAAGTTATGACATCCGCCATATTAGATTCAGGATGCGAGCTGACATTGGCCAGTTTAGAACTGTACAACAGGATAAAACAGCAATGGCGTCAGTACTTGGAGCTACCGGGGCGGCATATTAGGTCGTTATTGCGTTTAGTGACAAGAGCAGAAGAATAAACCGACATGCTATGCTATCGACTGACATTGGCACTGTGACCATTGATCGCGTAACACATATTTGTCGTCAGCTTTTAACAAAGCTAATGTCAGTGTGTATTTGTTTAACAACTATGACCCAGTCATTAGTTTTCCCGAGAGATGTGTGTTTATGCAGATCAATGTTGAATTAGTGAGTCGTAGGTTTGAAGGCGAAAGGGACCCTACACCAGCCGAAATTGGCAGTTTGGTATCTGGAGGTATTTACAGACACGTGTGCCTTACGGCACTTCTTCCTACAACATCAAATTACAACAGCCAATTTACAGATGATTCCAAAATACAGTCACGTGAAAAGGGAAGTGCAGGATTTCACATTATATTGTCCGTGCATTCTGATGTCAAATCACAAATTAAAAACCCAACAATTGCACTGTGTTTCAAATGTATAGTCCTTTTATAATAGATATGTAGTTGACATGATAATAATTTTTGACAATGGAAACACAAATGTTGATGAAAGTTCAAATTACATGAACAATCTACATAAACACCTACAATTTACATCAACAATCTACATAAACACCTACAGTTTACATGAACAATTACATAAACACCTAAAATTTACATCAAAATCTACATAAACACCTACAATTTACATCAACAATCTACATAAACACCTACAGTTTACATGAACAATTACATAAACACCTAAAATTTACATCAAAATCTACATAAACACCTACAATTTACATCAACAATTACATAAACACCTAAAATTTACATCAACAATCTAAATAAACACCTACAATTTACATCAACAATCTACATAAACACCTACAGTTTACATGAACAATTACATAAACACCTAAAATTTACATCAAAATCTACATAAACACCTACAATTTACATCAACAATCTACATAAACACCTACAATTTACATCAACAATCTAAATAAACACCTACAATTTACATCAACAATCTACATAAACACCTACAGTTTACATGAACAAGTACATAAACACCTAAAATTTACATCAACAATCTACATAAACACCTACAATTTACATCAACAATCTACATAAACACCTACAATTTACATCAACAATCTAAATAAACACCTACAATTTACATAAACAATCTACATAAACACCTACAGTTTACATGAACAAGTACACAAACACCTAAAATTTACATCAACAATCTACATAAACACCTACAATTTACATCAACAATCTACTTAAACACCTACAGTTTACATGAACAATTACATAAACACCTAAAATTTACATCAACAATCTACATAAACACCTACAATTTACATGAACAATTACATAAACACCTAAAATTTACATCAAAATCTACATAAACACCTACAATTTACATCAACAATCTACATAAACACCTACAGTTTACATGAACAAGTACACAAACACCTAAAATTTACATCAAAATCTACATAAACACCTACAATTTACATCAACAATCTACATAAACACCTACAGTTTACATGAACAATTACATAAACACCTAAAATTTACATCAAAATCTACATAAACACCTACAATTTACATCAACAATCTACATAAACACCTACAGTTTACATGAACAATTACATAAACACCTAAAATTTACATCAAAATCTACATAAACACCTACAATTTACATCAACAATCTACATAAACACCTACAATTTACATCAACAATCTAAATAAACACCTACAATTTACATCAACAATCTACATAAACACCTACAGTTTACATGAACAAGTACATAAACACCTAAAATTTACATCAACAATCTACATAAACACCTACAATTTACATCAACAATCTACATAAACACCTACAATTTACATCAACAATCTAAATAAACACCTACAATTTACATAAACAATCTACATAAACACCTACAGTTTACATGAACAAGTACACAAACACCTAAAATTTACATCAACAATCTACATAAACACCTACAATTTACATCAACAATCTACTTAAACACCTACAGTTTACATGAACAATTACATAAACACCTAAAATTTACATCAACAATCTACATAAACACCTACAATTTACATCAACAATCTACATAAACACCTACAATTTACATCAACAATCTAATTAAACACCTACAATTTACATCAACAATCTACATAAACACCTACAATTTACATCAACAATCTACATAAACACCTACAATTTACATCAACAATCTACATAAACACCTACAATTTACATCAACAATCTAAATAAACACCTACAATTTACATCAACAATCTACATAAACACCTACATTTTACATCAACAATCTACATAAACACCTACAATTTACATCAACAATCTAAATAAACACCTACAATTTACACCAACAATCTACATAAACACCTACAATTTACATCAACAATCTACATAAACACCTACAATTTAAGTCAACAGACGAAGAAAATACAATAAGCTTTCTTGATTTACTAATTACTAGGAACTATAATGGGTTGTCGATAAACATATATCGAATACCCACAACTACTGACACCAATATACATTTTAATTCAAATCACGCCGCGCAACATAAAATGGCAGCATACCATTTCCTCTTAAATACACTACATCTATTACCGATTTCACAATACCAAAACAAGAAATGAACATTATCCACCAAAGAGCTAGAAGACATGTATATACAATAACGATTATTGACAAACTAAACAAACAGATTATAAACAACAATCTAAACAAAATACAAAACAACTCTCAGACACAACAAAACAACAAACAATTGATAGTTCTTAATACTATAGATCCATAATACGAAAAATTACTAATATTTTCAGAAATAATAATCTACACATCACATATCGAGTAAGAAATACAACATATAATTTACTAAAAACTCACAAAAGAAACCTCGATATATACACAAAAAGTGGCATATACATTTTAAGATGCAATACATGAAATATGCAATATGTGGGTCAAACGGGACCTGCATGAAAACACGTTTTACAGAACACCATAGACATATAAAAACTAATGACCCTAACACTAACACTAACACTAACAAACTAACAAAATCCAGGAGAGGAAACCCCCCTATTCAAGTTCATTCCTCCTACCACTCACAACAAGCACGTTTTCAACTCAATACAGTTACCTCGATACAACCACTGCACAACCAGTCCGTACAAATCACAACACAAGACACGTAACAACATAATACAGGTATGTCATTCAAATTATAGCTCCTTTCATATATGTAACTTAATGATACAATGTTTGATATACAAAAATAACTACTACACTGATACCCGTTCATATTTTCACAGGATATGTTCAACTCTAATTGGATAATCTGTACAAAACAAAATGCAAAGAATTTGTAACAACATAAGTGGAAGATATACATCCCACGCCCAACACTTTATATGCTAAAATAACAGCTATTGAATGCGATCCATTCTATTAGTGATTACGAAGCTGCTTTATGTGTAATATATATATGTTATTGGACGAAAATAATAAATATTAAGTAAAGTATATGTAAACCTTGGAGTCCTCTGATTATGGCTTGGTAAAGCCGAAACATACGTAAGGTCATTGGAATTTACATGTGAAATACAGTGCATTTGTTGATTTCTTAATTTGTGACTTGACAGTACAGCAGTTGGTGTGATTCGAGACAGCGAAGCTGACTGCTGCAGTTGATAACTGCCGTGAAGCATGCAGATGTTAGCAGGCGAAACGCCGAAGATACGATATTGCCAAAGAGCGACGGCGTCTGTGCTGTTACGTAAGTGCAGACCGAGCGGCGTCTGGCGACGATTTGCTATTCGTCGACAGGGACGAGGGCCGATCAGACGGCGAAGCAGCATGCGTGCTATTGTGTCACATTCACGTGAACATCACGACTGTTCCGACGCCAGCTCTGACTGTGCACTGCTTCAGAACAAACAGACATAGCTCACCGCCGACAACAGACACCAATGTAATTACACCGGGTGCCAGACTGATAACAGCCAGCCAATTACGTGCAAGGTAGAAGAACGTAGCAACCTTAATAAGCACGACGTGATCAGCTTTACGTCGTGCTGACGAAGTACCAACTTAGTGTGAGTAGGCGGCCACGTAGATTTGAGGAATTTGAGTACCAATTTGATATTCAAGGAAAACTGCCCAAGCAAATGAGCTATAGAACAATCCAATTTGCATAGAGAAAACAAGTGCCTGAACGGATACAAGAAATGGTTAAGGATTTTTTATTAGAGGAATCCTTTTCTGATTACGTTAACCAATTTACCATTGTGCACAGGGAAAATATAAGAGCATAGATCTGCCTGGATGCGACAAATATCAGTAAAGTAATGACAGCTGATCGTGCAAAAACACCGCCCACGAGGGAATTATTACAAAGATATCAGGGATCAAATTATATAACGAGTTTGGAATTTGAGTTCTGCTTTCTTCCAAATTCCATCAGAAACATCTTTAAGCTAGTGGACTGCGATTAACTTTAGAATACAGTCTTCCAATTTACGACAGTCCGATACGTATTTAAGAACTCGTTATCAGCATTTACCGCAGCACTTCAGAAAGTGTTGAGCGATGGACCGGACTATCATATAATGACTTACGTAGACGACTGGTTAAATTAAGAAAGGAAGCGACTAGAAATGAAGCAGAGAAACAATTGTGAAGAAAGGGGAAGAGGAGTGGAAGGAAACAATGAAGACTGAAATAAAGGTAACAGAGGGAAATACAGTCCGCGAGTTTGGCATGTTATCTTACTCATCTATGCTACATTTTCTACGTAAATGTAGGAAATTTTATTGTTATATGTATGCTGCCAACATATAACCAGATATGCCCAACTTAAAATTTGTGTAATTGTGTATGTGACACCGTGTAAGTAGTTGCATGTGATTGACTTACATCAGAATGAGTTGCAAAATATATCAGTACGGTAGCCTTACAAACTTAGAATTACGCATCTTACAACTGCATTGGTCAAAGGAACTGAGGTTACTAAACTGTCCAATAAATATAAACTGAAGTATTGATGATTCAAACTAGGAATTATTTGTGCTGTAAATCAGTTTTGTAGGATTACACTAGCAAGATAATGCATGACATGTAGTGTAATTAACACGTAAATTAACATTTGCTGAAACAGAACAAGGTCGTGTTTACAATTATGTCGTTGATTCGTTCACAAATAAACTATTTGATTTCTGTGTGAAGTGGTAGAATAATTACGTAACAACATAATTACATTACGTAACTACAATAAAGCAGAGAATTTGGCAAGATATGCGAGGTGCAGTGAGAGTGAGTCACTGCTGACCGAACAGCAATAGTTTGATTTACACGATATCAAATTTTGAACTAGTAAATCACAACATTATGTTGCATATTGGCAATTATGACATTTTGGTAAGAATAATTAATGTTGACTAAAATAATCACGTTTGTTTTCGTTAAATTTCATCTTAATAAGTGTATTAGTGTATTACTTGAATGACTATTACTATTCACATGCTATTGTGTTAATGTTCTAATTCTTCTGTGTTAGGAATATTCAATCTTAAGGTTAGATGAAAGAACAGAATTTAAGGAGGGACAGGTGTACAAGGTGGACCGGGATAGCTCAGACGGTTTAGCTACTCCCTACCAGCTGGACTGTCCTGTGATCGAATCCCGGTGAGGGCGAGATAATCAGTACCCGTCCAGAACGGCCTCTTGTACTATTGATACCGTGTCATTCCCGGGGGTAAAGCGGTCTGGGCGTGGAGTTGACAGCCAGAAAGTCCGGGCGTGCGGTGTTGTGGTAGGTTAAGGGCAGATGTGGCTAAGGATTGGTCTGAGTTACTGTAGTAAGATAAGGGCAGATGAGACTAAGGACTTGTCTCAGTTATTGTGGTAAGTTAAGAGCAGATCTAACTAAGGATTGGTCTGAGTTATTGTGGTAAGATAGGGGCTGATGAGACTAAGGAATGCTCTGAGCCATTGTGGTATGTTAGGGGCTGATGTGACAAAGGACTGGTCTGAGATATTATGGTAAGAGAGAGGCTGATGTGACTAAGGACTGGTATGAGATATTATGGTAAGAGAGAGGCTGATGTGACTAAGGACTGGTCTGAGATATTATGGTAAGAGAGAGGCTGAGGTGACTAAGGACTGGTATGAGATATTATGGTAAGAGAGAGGCTGATGTGACAAAGGACTGGTCTGAGATATTATGGTAAGAGAGAGGCTGATGTGACTAAGGACTGGTATGAGATATTATGGTAAGAGAGAGGCTGATGTGACTAAGGACTGGTATGAGATATTATGGTAAGAGATAGGCTGATGTGACTAAGGACTGGTATGAGATATTATGGTAAGAGAGAGGCTGAGGTGACTAAGGACTGGTATGAGATATTATGGTAAGAGAGAGGCTGATGTGACAAAGGACTGGTCTGAGATATTATGGTAAGAGAGAGGCTGATGTGACTAAGGACTGGTATGAGATATTATGGTAAGAGAGAGGCTGATGTGACTAAGGACTGGTATGAGATATTATGGTAAGAGAGAGGCTGAGGTGACTAAGGACTGGTCTGAGATATTATGGTAAGAGAGAGGCTGATGTGACTAAGGCCTGGTCTCAGATATTATGGTAAGTGAGAGGCTGATGTGAATAAGGACTAGTCTGAGTTATTGCGGTAAGTGAGGGACTGATGTGACAAAGGAATGGTCTGAGTTGTTGTGGTAAGATAGGGGCTGATGAGACTAAGGAATGGTCTGAGTTGTTGTGGTAAGATAGGGGCTGATGAGACTAAGGAATGGTCTGAGTTGTTGTGGTAAGATAGGGGCTGATGAGACTAAGGAATGGTCTGAGTAATTATGGTAAGTGAGGGACTGATGTGACTAAGGACTGGTCTGAGATATTATGGTAAGAGGGAGGCTGATGTGACTGAGGCCTGGTCTCAGATATTATGGTAAGTGAGGGGCTGATGTGACTAAAGACTGGTCTGAGATATTATGGTAAGAGAGAGGCTGATGTGACTAAAGACTGGTCTGAGATATTATGGTAAGAGAGAGGCTGATGTGACTAAAGACTGGTCTGAGATATTATGGTAAGAGAGAGGCTGATGTGACTAAGGACTGGTCTGAGATATTATGGTAAGAGAGAGGCTGATGTGACTAAGGACTGGTCTGAGATATTATGGTAAGAGGGAGGCTGATGTGACTGAGGCCTGGTCTCAGATATTATGGTAAGTGAGGGGCTGATGTGAATAAGGACTGGTCTAGATATTATGGTATGAGAGGGGCTGATGAGACTAAGGAATGCTCTGAGACGTTGTGGTAAGTTAGAGGCTGATGTGACTAAGGACTGGTCTGAGCTTTGTGGTAATTGAGGGACTGATGTGACCAAGGACTGGTCTCAGATTTTGTGGTAAGTTAGAGGCTGATGTAAGTAAGGACTGGTCTGAGACATTTTGGTATGTTAGGGGCTGATGTGACTAAAGACTTGTCTGAAATTTTGTGGTAAGTTAGAGGCTGATGTGACTGAGGACTGGTCTGATTCATTTTGGTAAGTTAGAGGCTGATGTGAATAAGGACTGGTCTGTGTTGTTCTGGTAAGTTAGGGGATGATGTGACTAAGGACTGGTCTGAGTTTTTGTTGTATGTTAGACGCTGATGTGATTAAGGAATGGTCTGCGTCACTTTGGTAATTTAGGGGCTAATGTGATTAAGGACAGTTCTGAGATTTTGTGGTAAGTTAGGGGCTGATGTGACTAAGGACTGGTCTGAGTCATTTTGGTAATTAAGAGGCTGATGTGTCTAAGGTCTGGTCTGCGTTGTTGTGGTAAGTTTGGGACTGGTGTGAATAAGGACTGGTCTGAGTCTTCTTGGTAATTTAGAGGCTGATGTGACTAAGTATTTTGTCTGCGTTATTCTGGTAAGTTAGGGGCTGTGACTAAGGACTGGTCTGAGGTTTTGTGATACGTTAGAGGCTGATGTGGCTAAGGAATGGTCAGACTTATTTTGGTAAGTTAGGGGCTGATGTGACTAAGGACTGGTCTGAGGTTTTGTGGTAAGTTAGAGGCTGATGTGAATAACGACTGGTATGCTGCTGTGTTTACAGCGCGGTACATTCAGTCCGTACCGCGCAGTAAACACAATCTGTCTCAGTTATACAAACCAGTCAGTTAATGCTGTACAGTTAAATAATCGCTGTTTGTTCTGAGATCCACACAAAACACATAAATACAGTCCGTACCGCGCAGTAAACACACTCCGTCACAGTTATACAAACCAGTCAGTTAATGCTGTACATTGAAATAATCGCTCTTTCTTCTGAGATCCACACAAAACATATAAATACAGTCCGTACCGCGCAGTAAACACACTCCGTCTCAGTTATACAAACCAGTCAGTTAATGTTGTACAGTGAAATAATCGCTGTTTGTTCTGAGATCCACACAAAACACATAAATACAGTCCGTACCGCACAGTAAACACACTCCGTCTCAGTTATACAAACCAATCAGTTAATGCTGTACAGTGAAATAATCGCTGTTTGTTCTGAGACCCACACAAAACACATAAATACAGTCCGTACCGCGCAGTAAACACACTCCGTCTCAGTTATACAAACCAGTCAGTTAATGATGTACAGTGAAATAATCGCTGTTTGTTCTGAGATCCACACAAAACACAAAATTCAGTCCGTACCGCGCAGTAAACACACTCCGTCTCAGTTATACAAACCAGTCAGTTAATGCTGTACAGTGAAATAATCGCTGTTTGTTCTGAGATCCACACAAAACACATAAATACACTGTGGGCGCAGAACGAGGAATTTGTGAACGTTAAATCTGGTGGTACATGTAGTAACCACTGAGCTTTCATTTCTAAACGGTATTTCAGACTCATTGGCCATTTCAAACCACTATATAACTTTGCATACCGTAATAATTTCTTTATATAGACTAACTGCTATAATTTCCAACACAAAGCCACACAAACGCCACAGTCCTAGCCACAGTACATGTAGCCGGTACACACTGTTTGCTACTGTCACGTGCAGACAGTACACTGATTGCTACTGTCACGTGTAGACAGTACACTGATTGCTAATTGACAGCGGGACTGCAAATAGTGCGTGGGAATTGCTTGAAAAGTACAGAGACAGTTACAAATAATTGTTGGTGTTCAAACAGGACAACTGAAGGAGGAAAATTTTTCTGTTAGTATCATCACTGATGCCACATATACAACGTTGTCGTCCTGGGCCTGTCCACATTTACTGTAAGACATTTCTATTCAGTTATCAGTATCACGTTACAATCTGCAGTTGATAAACTGTGTCAGTAAATATGTTACCATATATGTAAACAGCTCAGTTCGATAAGAGTGCGTGCGGCAGAAACTGCAGGGAATGCGACTTTACCGTCGTTTCGTTCGCTTTCACTGTAAGTGGTTGATACAAACAGCATTCTGTGCCGACAGTGCTCGTGATCTCAACTGTCACGTTTAACTGGAAAGGTTGAAGTTTGATAAAAGCGACTCTGATTTAATGTATGTGTGGGAGTGAATTTCTTTATATAAGTAGGGTGAAATTTGTAGAAAGGATTTATCTGGCTCAAGACATGGCCCATTTCCTGGCTTGTGGACGCACGATACTGAATATGCTGGTGGCATATATTCGTCATTGTGTTGAGTTGCTGAGCGACTGGTAGCTTCTCCATTGAGATAGTTACGTAGTTTATTCTTTAAGGGAAAAGAGGCTGAAGTTGTGACACAATGTCAGTGTAATGGCGGCCTGTTATGGTCCGGTCTGTCGTGTGAAACGTGGAGCGACAGTAGGGAGATGACTGACGGAGTTAAACTGAATTGCTGAAGTTAACGTGTCGTAGTTACATTGTGTACTTGTGTGGACTTTTGTGGAGATGACTGACGGAGGGAAACTGAAGTGCTGAAGTTTACGTGTCGTAGTTACATTTTGTTCACATGTGGACCTTTCCGAAATTGAAGCCTAAAATTTGAATGATGAAACGGGTGAATAACCGCTTATGTTACGGCCTGGCATAGATAGTTATTTTGTTACAAGTTCAGAAAGAAAGCGCATTTTTATACATGTTCAAAATTATATGTAGGGACATGTGTGTATTTATGTATGTATGTGCGTTAACCGTGTGTCTGAGATGTGATGTTTGACGAATGAATGAAGTCATATATAAATCCGTATTATAATCCCCTGCACTCTGAATTTTAATCACGTTTTAGAGAAATACATTTCCTCCAAAACATTAGTTACTAGTAACTCTCTACCAGTCTGCCCGGTGTCACATTTTTAACTAACCACCTGTCTGTTTACAGAGCACCACCAATGGTTCGTGTTACTCTCTGGCCGCAGTTGCTGCTGGTGATTTTGTTACTGCGGCAGTCAGCTGCAGTGTCTGATCATTGCAGTCAACTGCAGGAAAGAACATTTCGTTTGGAGCGAGATTTACTGAGTATGAGAGAGAAGAAAGACAAGAACGAACTTCGGGCTGGCAATTGTGATGTAAGTAGTTATACAGGGTATACACAAAAGAATGGTGCGGTTTCAATAGTTTTCACTATTGCAACCGCACCATTCGTTTGTTTATACCCTGTATAAAGATATGCAGTTTTTGCAAACTACTTGTGTTATTAAGCAATAGGTATGTTACTGTGTCTTGAGTACAAACATATATAAACTGTGCAGTTACAGCATTTGACTGTAACATTTGTGTAGTCAGAGATAAGGCTACAGTCAAAATAAGCTTAATTCGTACATAGTACCAAAAATGCGATAAGTGTATCGGTGTGGTTAACTAAATAACTAACTCCACGGTCGAAGTCCTTCTTAAAAACTAATAGTACCCCAGCTACTCAAACAATCCCTGCATTTTAAGGAAACCGGAATTTCATTACCTTAACACACAACAGCTCGCACTGTCTCCATCGTTAGTCACATCAATCCCATCCACGTACTTGCATCCTATTTTTAATATAAATTTTAATATTATCCTTCCACCTACACTTAGGTCCTACCAGTGGTCCCTTTCCCTCACGTTTCCCCACCAAACACCTGTATACACTCTCACCTCCGCCATACTTTCAGCATTCAACGCCCATCACACTTTGCTTCATTTCAACACACAAATAATATTCGGTAAGCAGTGCAAATCATGAAGATCGTCATTATATTTTATAACGTAACGAAATGTTAAGTAGAATTGAAATTGTTTGAAACTGCATTAGTTTTAAAGCAAACCGTGTTGCCAGTTACTTAGTAAGACATATGTTACACTGCGTTGTGTGTGCGTGTGATATAACGTTACAAGTACCTCTGTGTTGTTTGTGTGTGTGTGATGTAACGTTACAAGTACTTCTGTGTTGTTTGTATGTGTGTGATATAACGTTACAAGTACTTCTGTGTTGTTTGTATGTGTGTGATATAACGTTACAAGTACTTCTGTGTTGTTTGTATGTGTGTGATATAACGTTACAAGTACTTCTGTGTTGTTTGTATGTGTGTGATATAACGTTACAAGTACCTCTGTGTTGTTTGAAAATACAGGAAGATCTGAGAAAACAAGTTCTTATATCACAAGCTACATCAAAGAAACTTAACAAGACAGAAGCTGTCAACATTGATTTGAAGAAACAACTTGAAGTGAAAGAAGAAATTCTGAAGAGTATCAATGAGAAGCAGACACAGCTGCAGACTACCATCGATGAACTAACAAAGACAGTGGATACAATGAACCACGCGGTACTAAATCTCTTTGAGAAACAGACACACCTGCAAAATACAATCGATGTTCAAACAAAGGCAGTGGATACAATAAACCACACGGTACAAAAACTCTTTGAGAAACAGACACACCTGCACAATACAATCGATGTTCAAACAAAGACAATGGATACAATAAACCACGCGGTACAAAAACTCTTTCAGAAACAGACACAGCTGCAGACTAACATCGATGGCCTAACAAAGAGAGTGGAATTACTGAACGAGATGTCACATTTGCTGTGTGAACCACCCAAAGATGTAAGTACATGTAAGATAACAGCTGTCACTGTAAGTTCAGTGAAGTAGCTTAGACAATCAGCCACTTCAAACATGGGTCAAACATCAACGTTTCGGATAACTATTCTACCACCATCATCAGGGTCACATTTATATAATGGTCTTGCACCACATGTTTATATATACAGAGTTGTGTTAGCGATTTCCACCAGCTGAAAGTGTGAGTCAACTGCAGCGCCTGCAGATGTGTGCGGCCGCTAATTAATTGTGACGTTGGTAAACATAGCGATCTTGGGATTGGACTGACGAAATGTGGGGAACTGAGATATTTAGTGTTACATAGCGGTGAATAGTTTAGTGTTAATACGTACCGGCCTGCTTAGTTGTGTTGCACAAATTGTGCGTACCGTACAGTACAGTAAGCTGACTGTTACTGAGATACTTAGTGTTACATAGCGGTGAAATTTTAGTGTTAATACGTACCGGCCTGCTTAGCTGTGTTGCACAAATTGTGCGTACCCTACAGTAGAGTAAGCTGTCTGTTACTGAGATACTTAGTGTTACATAGCGGTGAAATTTTAGTGTTAATACGTACCGGCCTGCTTAGCTGTATTGCACAAATTGTGCGTACCGTACAGTACAGTAAGCTGTCTGTTAATGAGACACTTAGTGTTACATAGCGGTGAATAGTATAGTGTTAATACGTACCGGCCTGCTTAGCTGTGTTGCACAAATTGTGCGTACCGTACAGTACAGTAAGCTGTCTGTTAATGAGACACTTAGAGTTACATAGCGGTGAATAGTATAGTGTTAATACGTACCGGCCTGCTTATCTGTGTTGCACAAATTGTGCGTACCGTACAGTACAGTAAGCTGTCTGTTAATGAGACACTTAGTGTTACATAGCGGTGAATAGTATAGTGTTAATACGTACCGGTCTGCTTAGCTGTGTTGCACAAATTGTGCGTACCGTACAGTACAGTAAGCTGTCTGTTAATGAGACACTTAGTGTTACATAGCGGTGAATAGTATAGTGTTAATACGTACCGGTCTGCTTAGCTGTGTTGCACAAATTGTGCGTACCGTACAGTACAGTAAGCTGTCTGTTACTGAGATACTTATTGTTACATAGCGGTGAAAATTTAGGGTTAATACGTACCGGCCTGCTTAGCTGTGTTGCACAAATTGTGCGTACCGTACAGTAGAGTAAGCTGTCTGTCGTTACAGATAATGTTGCTCATATCTACCTGTCGATATGTCATGTGTAGGTATTATGTGTCATGGAACGTGATTTGTTTTATGGACATTCAGAAATTATGTGATTGTAAGAATTACCGCGTTTTGCAAGACCAAAAATTTACGGGAAACTAAGGTTAGGGGAACAGCGGCCTTTATGATGACTACTCAAATTATAATATAGGTCCTTGTCTAGTTTCCACAAAAATGCCTAACAACGTTGGTCATAGAATAAAAATTAAGAAGATTTAGACAATAGTACCTCTGTAAATTTCTTAATTTTTTTCGGATGCCATTACAGCGCTTTTCGTATTAGAGACTTAACGATTTGTGCTGAAGCTACTGACCGTTGCTTTGTGTCAACAAAGTAACAAGTTCACAGAAGAGTTCTTAATCTTGCTTTCCTATTCCACAGTCGTCTGGTCCCACATATCTGTGTTATCTTGTTAAACTTTTTGTGTTGAACTCCTTACGTCATATAGACACTGTGTAATTTAAACTGTAACAAGTCACATCAAAATTTCCAACTGCCATCATGCATGTCACTGCCGCCTTACAAGCAGTATTTTGCACACAATATCTTGGCACACTTTTGTTCTCGCTCCGTACCAAATTCCACTCGCCATGTTCCAACGGTCCATCAGTTATCAGAATCAAACCGACAGCTAAACAAACTGTGTGAACTGCCAGCAAATTATTTTACACACTAAAAAACCAATTTACGTTTCAAAACGCACTAATTTCCAAACAATGTATTACCACAAATAATTTCATGTCCTCACGTTAAGTATCCCAATTATAGCTGTGACGTCACAAGATCGCCAGTCCGCCATGCTGCCATTACATAATGCAGTAAGTTAAAGTTACTTGTTTGTTGTGTAATGTGATGGCATAGCCTTACGAAGATTTGTGAAATTCGGTCAGATACTCAAAGTTTTGAAACATAACAACACACACACATAAAGCAAATTATGATATCCAAATCTTCCTTTTTTCATTTTCATTAACGAAAGTTAGGCTTAAATTCAAGGACACAATTGACGTCTTCACTGGTTGGAAATTGGTTCTCGATAGATTGCTGTACTGAGAAAAAATCAGAATATATATAGTGTAGCTGATAAATACACTAGTATAAACTTCAGCAACAGTAAATGTGTGCCTGTACTTATTTAAGCACCGCGCTATGACGACGTATTGCGGAGTGCAGGCATTGTTCCATGCAGTCTTGACCTCGACCCTAGATTGAGAAAAGAAGTGGGATTCACGCCCTCGCCGCATTTGTCATTGGGAAAAATAAGGACACATCTATTTTGTCCCATTCTGTCACACAGAACAGAGCCTCTAGCCAATACAGTTTTTTTACAGCAAGGTTTCTTAATTTGTGGTAAGCGTACCACTACTTGAAAATGTAACATTGTTCATTGGTAGGCGGCCGTAATAAAAATTGCAATAAAGTAGGATACCAATTTTTAAAATTAAAGAAAATATAACACATGTATAATATTTGCTAATACCCAACATCCCCGCCGTTAGGCGGTCTTTCCAATTATAGCGATTTATTTCAATACAGAAAGCTGTTGGTGGTACACTGAAATTGTTATATTTCATGTAGTGGTAGGACAGTAAATATGTTAAAACGTCTGTTGTACAGATCTGTCGGTCTCTGCTTGACGCTGCTAAGTCGGGAGACGTGGACAGTGTAAAGAGGTTGGTGAAGTGTGACAGCAATGACAAGTGCAGTGACGTTGATGATGACCGTTACACACCGCTGATACATGCTGCTATATATGGAAATGTGGCGGTGGTGCGGGTGTTGCTGGAGGGCGGTGCTAACGTAGACAGAGCTAATGGTTTTCTGGCTACCGCTCTGCATTGGGCAGCCTGGTATGGACATGTGGATGTGTGCCGTCTGTTGCTGGACTGGGGAGCGAAGGTGGATCCTGTGAACGGGGCCCTAAACACTCCGCTTTATTGGGCGGCATGAGGGGGTCATTTGTCTGTGGTGAAGCTGCTTGTGGAGAGGGGAGCAGATGTTAGTGTGAAAAATAAAGACGGTAATACCGCAAGTGACGTGGCGCTGGAGGAAGGAAAGAAAGATGTGGCAGATTGGCTGGACTCGGTAAGACGTGGCTAAGGACCTTTAACTATATAAACACAGTGGTAACTATAAGTACCGAACATCCAACATGTCTGCATTCAGGCCACACAATGTATTATGTCATCTTTCTACAATTCCCACAATAAATAACCTTTATATCCCACAACTCACTTCACAATTCACTCAGAACTTTCGCCTGACGGCAGACAGCGTGCAGATAGCCGCTAACGCAATTTGCCGTGAGCGCGGTTCAGTGCGTTTTACTGCAATATATTGCGTGTAATATCGGGTTTAACTAAGTGTATTAAGTATGTTACGTGAGTCGAAGGGAAGTGACTGGAATGTTCCTACACTAATAGTTATTTATCTTTGTGTAGCAAGGACAAATCATTTGTTCTAAGTCCAACAGCCAGCTGCCCTTCGCTATAATCGAACCTAGATCTTCTCATCTATAATCAGTAAAGTTATGACTGTACAATCAAGGTCCATTCCAGTTCACTTGGTGAAAAACAAGGAACGTGACAGAAAAACTTAGTCACAAATTTAAGGAAGCCTTAACAGCCTCTCCCTTCTTTACCCTACTTAGGGGATGACGGCTGCCATCGTCTCTGGTTCCCTATTGTGTTTGCAATGCTCCGCAGGTGCAATGCGGTAACCAAGCAGTGTGCAAAACAACGACAGTACGAAGTCTTCCAAATATAATCAAACAAACACTTAATAAGCACTAAAACACAAAAAAATAACAATTTTACAATTTCATACACCAAATACACATGAAATCTGTTTACACAACTTAAAGCCCTCAAAATAATCGGGCAGTGCCAATAAAACCAAATAATAACTCAACAGACACCCTGTTGCCTTACCCGCCGGAACAAAGACGCCAAACAGAATTTTGAAATACAAAGACCTAAACAGAATTTCAAGATCTCCGACGGTCCGTAAGCAACTGACTTGACTGTGCTAAAGTCATCAGGTCTCTCCTTCCTAAAAACAGGAGGGGGGAAGTCACCTGGGTGACGGAATTTAGGGAAACGGCGAGGGGGGGAGAATAGAGAAAGAGAGGATACCGGCTTTTTACGTATAACTGCTTTGTGACGCATGTACTTTAAGTAAGTTTACTTAGACTGCTGCTTTGTGAGGCATGTGATGTAAGTTAAGGTTCCCTAGACTGCTGCTTTGTGAGGGTTGTTCTATAAGTGAAGCTCCAAAGACTGCTGCTTTGTGAGGCATGTTCTGTAAGTGAAGATCCCTAGACTGCTGCTTTGTGAGGCATGTTCTATAAGTGAAGATCCCTAGACTGCTGCTTTGTGAGTCATGTGATGTAAGTAAGGTTCCCTAGACTGCTGCTTTGTGAGGCATGTTCTATAAGTGAAGATCCCTAGACTGCTGCTTTGTGAGGCATGTTCTATAAGTGAAGATCCCTAGACTGCTGCTTTGTGAGTCATGTGATGTAAGTAAGGTTCCCTAGACTGCTGCTTGGTGAGGCATGTTCTATAAGTAAAGATCCCTAGACTGCTGCTTTGTGACGCATGTACTTTAAGTAAGTTTCCCTAGACTGCCGATTTGTGAGGCATGTTCTCTAAATAGGGTTCCATACATTGACGCTTTGTGAGGCATATTCTGTAATTAAGGTTCAGTAGACTGCTGCTTTGTGAGGCATGTTCGGTAAGTAATGTTTCGTAGACTGCTGCTTTGTGAAAAATGATCTGTAAGTAAGTTTCCCTAGACATTTGCTATGTGAGTCATGTTCGGTAAATAAGGTTCACTAGACTGCTGCTTTGTGAGGTACAAGGGGTACACAGCGAAGCGACGCCTCTCTCGCTGTTTCCTGCTGCCGACGCCTTGACGGACTAAGCGTACGACACTGGACAGACAGAAATTGTGTTATTACAAAGGATAATATTATCAGCATGATGAAATAAAGAGGGATGTAATGGGTATATACATGCAGAAAGAGTGGAAGTACAGAGCGTGAGTAGATAAAATTTTTCGGGAGGCTTGAAGTGAAGAAAGGACTTGAGCAACCTAGGCGTGCAAAAGAGTATAGTATTAGAATGGATCTGAAGAAGTAGGTTGTTAGGCTGTCGATTGGATTGGTTTGGATTAGGATAGGGTCCAACCAACCTACAGGTTCAGCAGTTTGTTGGGTTGGTGAGGGACATTTTGCTTTCAAGGACATCGCTCATTCGATTCTGTCAACGTATGAAAATTAATTCACTCATGTGAAATTTGAAGCTGTCATGTGTGTCAATGTTGACACTAAGATCTTTTGGTAGATTAGGTCTTGTAGGTAGTAGAAAGTTAGAAAGGTTTAGGAGGAATTTGCTTTCTCTAACTTCAGGGAGGAAATAAAGATTGAAAGAACAATTTTATGCGATGTATTAGTTCCCAACTACCAGTATAGACGGCGGAATATCACAGTCGTTTATACCGTGAATATCCATAGGTTTTTTCAGAGTTATTAAGCGTAAGTTTTCAAAATGTAAAACACGTAACTTATCATGGTAAAAAGCATTGTGAGACAAAACAGAAATAAATTGTGTTTTGTCTTGTATGATGAAATACTTCCTCCAAAATGCAAATGTCTCCCACATGGTGTTTGATTTTGAAGCTCAAACTTAACACGGAACACTTTGCTTTGGCGTCACAGCGTGGCGCATGCGCCTCAACATATTTCTGAATATCATACACACTTAATTGCTATGTCAGTTATTTACTCATGGAGTTATAAGAATTTGTTCATAAATTTGTGAGTTAAATTTGTGTGAACTGAAGTAGCAACGTAGCTGTAGCTGACAGACTGTGACGTATGTACACGTGTGACAGTGTCCACACACAGCGTGCTGAGTTCACATCGGTTCACAAGTAACTGTTAAAATCAAGATGCGAACGGCGTAAACAATTCTTGTTTTTCCCTATAAAGTCCAGTGGTTACCATATGTACCGCGAGGACTAACATTCAAAAATTCTACGTTCTACCCACACAGTGTATTTATGTGTTTTGTGTGGATCTCAGATGAAACTACGATTATTTCACTGTACAACATTAACTGACTGGTTTGTATAACTGAGACGGAGTGTGTTTACTGCGCGGTACGGACTGTATTTATGTGTTTTGTGTGGATCTCAGAACAAACAGCGATTATTTCACTGTACAGCATTAACTGACTGGTTTGTATAACTGAGACGGAGTGTGTTTACTGCGCGGTACGGACTGTATTTATGTGTTTTGTGTAAATCTCAGAACAAGCAGCTATTATTTCACTGTACAGCAATAACTGACTGGTTTGTATAACTGAGACGGAGTGTGTTTACTGCGCGGTACGGACTGTATTTATGTGTTTTGTGTGGATCTCAGAACAAACAGCGATTATTTCACTGTACAACATTAACTGACTGGTTTGTATAACTGAGACGGAGTGTGTTTACTGCGCTGTACGGACTGTATTTATGTGTTTTGTGTGGATCTCAGAACAAACAGCGATTATTTCACTGTACAACATTAACTGACTGGTTTGTATAACTGAGACGGAGTGTGTTTACTGCACGGTACGGACTGTATTTATGTGTTTTGTGTGGATCTCAGAACAAACAGCGATTATTTCACTGTACAACATTAACTGACTGAATTTCACTGTATTACCACCGTGCATTTTAAATCAAATAATAAAACCAACGAATGCACTATTTTGACCACTTTCATTATGGCCTATGTCCCCTCACCCTACACGTGTTTCAGAACCTTATAGTTCCATCCTCAGGGGTTTGCCATGTGCTACCAATTACTCACATATCAAAACAAATACACAATATGTACAATAGTCTGGTAAAGTCTTAAAACCATAAGTAAATGTGTATTCAGAACCTGTTTAAAATTGTACGATATGTACGGCAGTCTGGTAAAATCTTAAAATCATAAGTAAATGTATATTTAAAAACTGTTTTAAAAAGTTGTAAACTTTCCGTAATATTCACTTTTATTTACTGAACTACTGGCGTAATTTCTACGTCTCCGTGTTCCTTTTCTTGTGTGTCGTAATGTTACTGTGCTATCTTTTTATGGCTGTGTGTGTAGGGAGACGGTGCAGCGTGTTCTGTGTGCTGTGCTGTGCAATGCTTTGTGAAGACTAGTCCTGTGTAGAGTGTCGTGTGCTAGTTGGGGTGGGCGGGGTGAGGACAATTATTTGGAAGAGCGGTATTCCAGATGTGTGTTATATAATTGCATGTTCAAGGTAGCCTTCTCCTTGTAGAGGTGTTTCAGTTCTAGATTTATCCGGTGTTTGATTGCAATCTGTTTTGTGCTGTAGTTCCTTTGTTGAAGTTGTTGGTTTTGAAGTCGATGTATTTTGGTTGAAGGTTTTCTGCGCGGCAGACTTTATTAAACCATATTGGGGCGTTTGTCTTCAGCAGTTTCTTTCTGATGTTTTGATGTTGGTATACTGTCCTTGCTGTTGGGCACTTATACATTGCACTTTATTACAGTGTCTGTGTTCAGCTACGCAGGCGGCGTGTTACGTCTGTAAAAGCACGTTCTTGGAAATGTAAATTGTAGTCATTTATGTTAAAAGATATCTAAATGTCAAAAATATCATGACAGTAACATCTTTCAACCATTCTAATCATTAGTTTCTTGAAAGTCAGAAAAGAACGCCGGATCAGGCTGTATATAGAAGGCAGATATTATGCAGGAACTTTGCTTGCATAGTTGTGGTTGGTTTATTGGAGGAAATTTGTACATCTGCTGTCAGACGGGAAGGTTACATAAATAGACAAATGTAGTTAATGACAGAAATCATCACTGCTACAGACAAACAAAAGTGTCACATATTCCAACGAAGGACGCCGAATTTCGTTCAATAAACAGAAGTCGCCTTGCTCGTTCTACAGCTGCTCTGTATTGCACTTTGGTGCACTTGCAAACAGAATGTGCACAGCTGCACATATTTGCGTTGCAGTGTCTGTCTGTCTGTCTGTCTGTGTGTATGTCTGTGTGTGTGTCTGTCTGTCTGTTTGTATGTCTGTGTCTGTATGTCTGTCTGTCTGTGTGTATGTCTGTGTGTCTCTGTCTGTCTGTCTGTCGGTGTGCATGTGTGTGTGTATCTGTCTGTCTGTGTGTTTGTCCGTGTGTGTCTGTCTGTCTGGCTGTGTGTGTGTCTGTCTGTCTGTCTGTGTGTATCAACTCGAGAAATGGTAAAGAGTTTGATATTAATTTTGATACTGAAGACTTCTATCAATATCTCCTGTTAGTCAGGCAACTGCAACGACAGTTATCCCCAATAGCTACATGCTTGTTTGCGTGCATCGCGAGTGGCAGTAGGTGAATAGTATTTAGTGCAGTGGAACGTATTGCGAGAAACAGCTGCAGGTCTGCTGAAGGGAACACGTGTGTTGACTGCAGTAGTGTTCAGACGGTCAGTACTTTACACTTCAAAGACAATATTAACCTGAACTACATTTTATGATTAAGCTCGTACCGCGCAGTAAACACACTCCGTCTCAGTTATACAAACCAGTCAGTTAATGCTGTACAGTCAAATTATCGATGTTTGTTCTGAGATCCACACAAAACACATAAATACAGTCCGTACCGCACAGTAATAACACTCCGTTTCAGTTATACAAACCAGTCAGTTAATGCTGTACAGTCAAATTATCGATGTTTGTTCTGAGATCCACACAAAACACATAAATACAGTCCGTACCGCGCAGTAAACACACTCCGTCTCAGTTATACAAACCAGTCAGTTAATGTTGTACAGTGAAATAATCGTTGTTTGTTCTGAGATCCACACAAAACACATAAATACAGCTCGTACCGCGCAGTAAACACACTCCGTCTCAGTTATACAAACCAGTCAGTTAATGTTGTACAGTGAAATAATCGTTGTTTGTTCTGAGATCCACACAAAACACATAAATACACTGTGTGGGCAGAACGTAGAATTTGTGAATGTTAAAATTGGTGGTACATATAGTAACCACAGGGCTATCATTTCCAAATCGCAAACCAGGTAAAATGCACAGACACATGTTTGCACACAAACTTAACGTTGTCACATTATTCACTCTATAATGCGGTCTGTTTTGCAGTGTCACGTTTAGCTACAATAAAGGCGTACAGCAGTGTAGCAATTTAGAGCGATGTGTGGACCTGAGAGCCTCAAGTGTAGACACAGTGTGTGAATATGTGTGTCTGTACCTGTCTAATGTGACGTACACAGAATTATTGTAGGTACAAGATTTCAGGCCTTCGCTGTTTTGTAGTTGAGAAATTTTGTTTTTACGTTATGCCGAAACGTCGGTAACAAACCAATCCACGCCTCGCGTATATAATATCAGGTAATTTCAGATTCTTGAGCAATTCCAATCCACTATATAACTTTACACACTGTAATAATTTCAGTACATAAACTATCTGCTATAATCTCCAACACAAAGCCACACACACGCCACATTCCTAGCCACAGTACGTGTAGCCGGTACACACCGTTTACTACTGTCACGTGCAGACAATACAGTGATTGCTACTGTAACGTGTAGACAGTACACTGATTGCTACTGTCACGTGCAGACAGTTCAGTGATTGCTACTGTCACGTGCAGACAGTTCACTGTTTGCTACTGTCACGTGCAGACAGTACACATTTCTTTCTACTGTCACGTGCAGACAGTACACATTGTTTGGTACTGTCATGTTCAGACAGTACAATGTTTGCTACTGTCACGTGCAGACAGTACACTGATTGCTAATTGTCAGAGCGACTGCAAATAATGCGTGGGAATTGCTTCACAAATTCAAGGACTGTAATAAACTCTTATAAATATTTGTTGCTGTTAAAACTGGACAGCTGAAGAAGGAACACTTTCACAAACATCATGACTGGTGCTTATACATCGCGGCTTATCGCACTGATGACACAGAATAAAGGTCAGCGCTGAGCGTGATGACCTTTATTCTGTGTCATTGCAGCCACTCGTTTACAAACAACGCGTTTTAATCTGCAGTTGATGAACTTTGCAATAAATATAACCGTCATTCATGTAACAAGCTCAGTTCCAATCGGGTGCTTGAAGCAAATACTGCAGAAGTTTCAGCATCACCGTGGTTTTGTTCGCTTTCACTGTAATTGGTTTATACAAACAGCATTCTGTGCCGACAGTGCTCGTGACCTCAACTGTCACATTTCACTGGAAAGGTTGAAGGTTGTTAAAAACACTCTCTTTCTTTTATATAAAAGCTTTATTAACATTATCAGTATACATCAAGTAACAAAACTGTTAGCAACTTGTACCATTTACCAACTTCCGTACTTTCACAATATCGGTACATCCGCCCTGACCGCAACGTACAGTGAGCTAAGACACAGCAGTTGTAGTGCAAAACTGAGAACAACAAAAGCACTGCCTTTCAGCCTTGTCTAATTAGAGCAAGATATGCTTTGGCCGTTTGTGTTTGTATCGTCTGTACACAGTGTTAAGATTGTGGATTGTGTATTGCTGTAAGGACCGGATGAGGGCATTGGGATGGGATTGGCATTTGGATAAAAACCTGGACGCTATTTGTCGGACATATAATTGTATATAATCAATACTTAATGAACAGCGGAGGCGGAATATGGGTGTGCGGCGCGGGGAATTAGAAATGACCTGTAAACACTTATTTTGCACTACTTGAAGTTGCTGATATGTCGAAGCACTTATGGAGCACCATACAGGTGCCGCGTATGTTAAGGCGGATCGGATGGTTGCCTTATAAATGTGCAACTTTGTGGTCACTGAGAGTTTTAGTCCCCCATAGAACACGATGTGACGCGTTCGTTGAAAACGCCGACGAAAATAATTACGGATCTTCGTCATTGCACTATTACAGGAGGAATGTGGATACGTCGTGTGTAGTCGCTCCGTTTCGGTGTAGAAGCGTCTGCAGCCAACAGGACCGACGCTGTGAAAAAATGGATTGCCCTGTCTGTGCCCTGTGCATCGTGAATCTGTAGTTGATTATTTAGGAAGTGGTCAAGCGTGAGACGGCAGTGAGTCCAGTTCGCATATTGATAAGCTTATTGAGGGCGCTGTTTCAATATTTTAGGTGTACTACGAATTTTGCAGACTACGGGATTGTGATCAGAGGATAGGGTCGGAATAGATTGTGGGGTTGAGAGTAAACAACCCCTTGCCAGGGCGCTATCAAGAACGTTAGAGATGGCTGACAGGGTGAAACTGAAATGCTGAAGTTAACGTTTCGTAGTTACATTGTGTAATTTTGTGGACTTATGTGGAGATGACTGACGGAGGGAACTGAAGTGCTGAAGTTAACGTGTGTAGTTACATTGTGTAATTGTGTGGACTTATGTGGTCATGACTGACGGAGGGAACTGAAGTGCTGAAGTAAACGTGTCGTAGTAACATTGTGTAATTGTGTGGACTTTTGTGGAGATGACTGACGGAGGGAAACTGACGTGCTGAAGTAAACGTGTCGTAGTTACATTGTGTAATTGTGTGGACTTATGTGGAGATGACTGACGGAGGGAACTGAAGTGCTGAAGTAAACGTGTCGTAGTTACATTGTGTACTTGTGTGGAATTATGTGGAGATGACTGACGAAGATAACTGAAGTGCTGAAGTAAACGTGTCGTAGTTACATTGTGTAATTGTATGGAATTGTGTGGAGATTACTGACGGAGGGAACTGAAGTGCTGAAGTTAACGTGTCGTAGTTACATTTTGTTCACATGTGGACCTTTCCGACACTGAAGCCTAAAATTTGAGTGGTGAAACTTGTGAATATCCGCTTATGTTACTGCCTGGCATAGATAGTTATTTTCTTAAAAGTTCAGAAAGAAACGCATTTTTATACATGTTCAAAATTATATGTAGGGACGTGTATGTGAGGATAGAAGAATGAATTAAGTCATATAGAAATCCGTATTATAATCCCCTGCACTGTGAAACTTATTCACGTTTTAGTGATATATATTTCCTCCAAAACATTAGTGACTAGTAAATCTCTACCAGTCTGCCCGGTGTCACATTTTCATCTAAAAACCTGTCTGTTTACAGAGCACCACCAATGGTTCGCGTTACTTTCTGGCCACAGTTGCTGCTGGTGATTTTGTTACTATGGCAGTCAGCTGCAGTGTCTGATCAGTGCAGTGAACTGCAGGAAGAAATATCTCGTTTGGAGCGAGATATAGTGAGTATATCAGAGCTGAAACACAAGAACGAACTTCGGGCTGGCAATTGTGATGTGAGTAGTTATATAAAGATATGCAGTTTTTGCAAACTGCTCGTGTTATTAAGCAATACGTATGTTACTGTGTCTTGAGTACAAACATTTATAAACTGTGCAGTTACAGCATTTGACTGTAACATTTGTGGAGTCAGAGATAAGGTTACAGTCAAAATAAGCTTATTTCGTATACAGCGCCCAAAAAAATGCGAGACGTTTGTGTGTGTGGTTAACTAACTAACTAACTAACTCCACGTTCACAATCCTTCTTAAAAAGCTAATAATTCCCCACCTAGTCAAACAATCCCTGCATTTTAAGGAACCCGCAATTTCGTTACATTACTCAGAACAGCTCACACTGTCTCCATCGTTAGTCACATTAATACCGTCCAAGTATTTGCATCCTATTCTTAAAATCAATTTTAATATTATCCTTTCACCTACGCTTAGGTCCTACGAGTGGTCCCTTTCCCTCATGTTTCTCCACCAAACCCCTGTATGACACTCTCATCTCCGCCATAAGTTCATCATTCCCCGCCCATCACACTCTTCTTCACTTCAACACACAAATAATATTCGTTAAGCAGTGCAAATCATGAAGATCGTCATTATGTTTTATAGCGTAACGAAATGTTAAGTAGAACTGAAGTTGTTTGAAATTGCTTTAGTTTTAAATAAACCGTGTTGCCAGTTACTGAGTAAGACATATGATACACTGCGTTGTGTGTGTGTGATATAACGTTACAAGTACCTCTGTGTTGTTTGTATGTGTGTGATATAACGTTACAAGTACTTCTGTGTTGTTTGTATGTGTGTGATATAACGTTACAAGTACCTCTATGTTGTTTGTATGTGTGTGATATAACGTTACAAGTACCTCTGTGTTGTTTGTGTGTGTGTGATATAACGTTACAAGTACCTCTGTGTTGTTTGTGTGTGTGTGATATAACGTTACAAATACTTCTGTTTTGTTTGCTAATACAGGAACATCTGAGAAAACAAGTTCTTATATCGCAAGCTACATCAAAGGAACTTAACAAGACAGAAGCTGTCAACAATGATTTGAAGAAACAACTTGAAGTGAAAGAAGAAGTCCTGAAGAGTATCAATGAGAAACAGACCGAGCTGCAAACTACCATCGATAATCTAACAAAGACAGTGGATACAATGAACCACCAACTGTTTGAGAAACAGACACAGCTGCAGACTGACATCGATGGCCTAACAAAGAGAGTGGAATTACTGAACGAGATGTCACAATTTCTGTGTGAGCTACCGAAAGATGTAAGTACATGTAAGAAAAGAGCTGTCACAGTAAGTGGACTGAAGTACATTAGACAATCAACCACGTCAAACTTGGGTCAGACATCAACGTTTCGGAGAACTATTCTACCACTATCATCGGGGTTACATTTATATAATGGTCTTGCACCAGATGTTTATATATACAGAGTTGTGTTAGCGATTTGCACCGGTTCAAAGTGTGAGTCGACTGCAGCGCCTGCAGATGTGTGCGACCGGTAATTAATTGTGACGTTGGTAAACATAGCGATATTGGGATTGGACTGACAAATTGTGGGAAACTGAGAAACTTAGTGTTACATAGAGGTGAATATTGTAGTGTTAATACGTAACGGCCTGCTTAGCTGTGTTGCACAAATTGTGCGTACCGTACAGTAAAGTAAGCTGTCTGTTACTGAGATAATTAGTGTTACATAGCGGTGAATAGTTTAGTGTTAATACGTACCGGCCTGCTTAGCATTGTTGCACAAATTGTGCGTACCGTACAGTAAAGTAAGCTGTCTGTTACTGAGATAATTAGTGTTACATAGCGGTGAATAGTTTAGTGTTAATACGTACCGGCCTGCTTAGTTGTGTTGCACAAATTGTGCGTATCGTACAGTAGAGTAAGCTCTCTGTAACTGAAATAATTAGTGTAACATAGCGGTGAATAATTTAGTGTTAATACGTACCGGCTTGCTTAGCTGTGTTGCACAAATTGTGCGTATCGTACAGTAGATTAAGCTCTCTGTAACTGAAATACTTAGCGTAACATACCGATGAATAGTTTAGTGTTAATACGTACCGGCTTGCTTAGCTGTGTTGCACAAATTGTGCGTACCGTGCAGTACAGTAAGCTGTCTGTTACTGAGATGCTTAGTGTTACATAGCGGTGAATAATTTAGTGTTAATACGTACCGGCCTGCTTAGTTGTGTTGCACAAATTGTGCGTACCCTACAGTACAGTAAGCTGTCTGTTACTGAGATACTTAGTGTAACATAGCGGTGAATAATTTAGTGTTAATACTTACCGCTCTGCTTAGCTGTATTGCTCAAATTGTGCGTACCGTACAGTACAGTAAGCTGTCTGTTACTGAGATACTTAGTGTTACATAGTGGTAAATAGTTTAGTGTTAATACGTACCGGCCTGCTTAGTTGTGTTGCACAAATTGTGCGTACCCTACAGTACAGTAAGCTATCTGTTACTGAGATACTTAGTGTTACACAGCGGTGAATAGTTTAGTGTTAATACGTTTCGGCCTGCTTAGCTCTGTTACACAAATTGTGCGTACCGTACAGTACAGTAAGCTATCTGTTACTGAGATACTTAGTGTTGCATAGCGGTGAATAGTTTAGTGTTAATACGTACCGGCCTGCTTAGCTGTGTTGCACAAATTGTGCGTACCGTACAGTACAGTAAGCTGTCTGTTGTTACAGTTAGTGTTGCTCATGTCTGCCTGTCGATATGTCATGTGTAGTTATTATGTGTCATGGAACTTGACTTGGTTTATGGACATTTAGAAATTATGTGATTATAAGAATATCAGCGGTTTGCAAGACCAAAGCGTTACAGGGAACTGGGGTTAGGGGAACCGCGACCTTTACGGTGACTCTATGAACATATTTTGAAATTTCTTTTTTGGTTACGAAGATTCGTGAAATTCGGTGAGATGCTCAAAATTTTGAAACGTAACAACACACACACATAAAGCAAATTGTGATATTCTAATCCTCCTTTTTTAATTTTCATTAAAGGAATTTTGGCTAAAATTCAAGTACACAATTGACGTCGTCTGTGGGTGGAAATTATTTGGCGATTGATTGCTGTACTGGGAAGTAATCAGAAGATATATTTGTGTAGCTGATAAATACACTAGTATAAACTTCAGTAAGTAAATGTGTGCCTGTACTTATTTAAGCACCGCGCCATGAAGACGTATTGCGGAGTGCAGGCATTGTTCCACGCAGTTTTGACCTCGACCCTATATTGAGAAAAGAAGTGGGATTCACGCCCTCGCCACTTTTATCATTGGGAAAAATAAGGACACATCTATTTTGTCCCATTCTGTCACACAAGACAGAGCCTCTAGCCAAGACAGTTTTTTTACAGCAAGGTTTCTTAATTTGTGGTAAGCGTACCACTACTTGAACGCGTAACATCTTTTAATGGTAGGCGGCCGTAATAAAAATTGCAATAAAGTAGGATACCAATATTTAAAATTAAAAAAAATATAATACATGTAATATATGTGCTAATAATCAGCATCCCCGCCGTTAGGCGGTCTTTCCAATTTCAGCGTTTTATTTCAATAGAGAAAGCTGTTGGTGGTACACTGAATTTGTTATATTTCATTTAGTGGTAAGACAGTAAATATGTTAAAACATCTATTGTACAGGTCTGCCGGTCTCTGCTTGACGCTGCTAAGTCGGGAGACGTGAACAGTGTAAAGAGGTTCGTGAAATGTGACGCCAATGATAAGTGCAGTGACGATGATGAGGACCGTAACACACCGCTGGTACATGCTGCTATATATGGAAATATGGAGGTGGTGCGGGTGTTGCTGGAGGGCGGCGCTAACGTAGACAGAGCTAATGGTTTTCGGGCTACCGCTCTGCATTGGGCAGCCTGGAATGGACATGTGGATGTGTGCCGTCTGTTGCTGGACTGTGGAGCGAGGGTGGATCCTGTGAACGGGTACCTAAACACTCCACTTTATTGGGCAGCTTGGGCGGGACGTTTGTCTGTGGTGAAGCTGCTTGTGGAGAGGGGAGCAGATGTTAGTGTGGAGAATAAAGGCGGTAAGACAGCAAGTGACGTGGCGCTGGAGGAAGGAAAGAAAGATGTGGCAGATTGGCTGGACTCGGTAAGACGTGGCTAAGGACCTTTAACTGAATAAAGCACAGTGGTAACTATATGTACCCAACATCCAACATATCTGCATTCAGGCCACACAATGTATTATGTCATCTTTCTACAATTCCCACAATAAATAACCTTTATATCCCACAACTCACTTCACAATTCACTCAGAACTTTCGCCTGACGTCAGACAGCGTGCAGATAGCCGCTAACGCAATTTGCCGTGAGCGCGGTTCAGTGCGTTTTACTGTGATATATTGCGTGTAATATCGGGTTTAGCCAAGTATATTAAGTATGTTACGTGAGTCGAAGGGAAGTTACTGGAATGTTACTACACTAATAGTTATATATCTTTGTGTAGCAAGGACGAATCATTTGTTCTAAGTCCAACAGCCAGCTGCCATTCGCTATAATCAAACCTAGATCTTCTGATCTAATATCAGTAAAGTCATGACTGTACAATCAAGGTTCATTCCAGTTCACTTGGTGAAAAACAAGGAACGTGACAGAAAAACTTAGTCACAAATTTAAGGAAGCCTTAACAGCCCCTTCCTTCTTTACCCTACTTAGGGGATGACGGCTGTCATCGTCTCTGGTTCCCTATTGTGTTTGCAATGCTCCGCAGGTGCAATGCGGTAACCAAGCAGTGTGCAAAACAACGACAGTACGAAGTCTCCCAAATACAATCAAACAAACATTTAATAAGCACTAAAACACAAAAAAATAACAATTTAACAATTTCATACACCAAATACACACGATATCTGTTTACACAACGTAAAGCCCTCAAAATAATCGGGCAGTTCCAATAAAACCAAATAATAACTCAACAGGCACCCTGTTGCCTTACCCGCCGGAGCGAAGACGCCAAACAGAATTTTGAAATACAAAGACCTAAACACAATTTCAAGATCTCCGACGGTCCGTAAGCAACTGACTTGACTGTGCTAAAGTCATCAGGTCTCTCCTTCCTAAAAACAGGAGGGGGGAAGTCACTTGGGTGACGGAATTTAGGGAAACGGCGAGGGGGGGAGAATAGAGAAAGAGAGGATACCGGCTTTGTACGTACTACGAGCCATCTGTACACACATGGCTCAAGTCTGTCTGAGTTAATTTACAGGTTGTCCTTTTTATTGTGTCCCTGAACACAGTAGCCTTATCACATTGAATGCCCTACTTCCGCCGGGACATCCCGTTACATATGCCGTGTTCAAGGTCACGACGGAAGGGACGCTGTGTATAATTTAGGGTCTAATTGTGTATCTGACTGCCAGCGTTCGGTTAGTTGATATGACACAGTGCGTAACACAGGACAAGAGATACTGCCTTGTGGAATTACGTTAGGCGAGTGTGTGAAAATATATATATATATATATATATATATATATATTTACAAAATGGCTCTATATAGACTTTGCAGTATACGGCAATCTGTGATGCTGAGAAAATTAAGAGAAGAAATTTTAATTCCAACGGCTATCGGAAGGGCAGAAGGGCGATCTGCGTGTATGTGTAGGCAGAACGATATTATTATAATGTGCCATAAAGATATAGCATGTTACAGTGTGAACTGAATTTAAGTGCTGTTGTGCACAAGGTAATGAACGTTTAAGAATCACAAGACGATAGAAAGTTCCTGACCAGCTAATTGACTGTCATCTTCTACAGGTGCCTGCCACAGACAATCTCAGTGCAACTTACCTGAGCTACATTCAAACCAGTTTGTGCCAAGAACGCAGAACTGAGATTCTCATACCCATGTAAGAACAATGTATAACGCTGACAAAAATCCAGGTTTGAAACCCACAAACTTCACATCGTAGGACGCGGTGCAGCCACTTTGTGAGGCACTATCTGTAAGTAAGATTCACTAGAATACTGCTTTCTGAGGTATGTTCTGTAATTAAGGTTCCAGAGACTGCTGCTTTGTGAGGTATGTTCTGTAAGTGAAGTTCCCTAGACTGCTGCTTTGTGAGGTATGATCTGTAAGTGAAGTTCCCTAGACTGCTGCTTAGTAAGGTATGATCTGTAAGTAAGGTTCCCTAGACTGCTGCTTTGTAAGGTATGATCTGTAAGTAAGGTTCCCTAGACTGCAGCTTTGTGAGGCATGATCTGTAAGTAAGGTTCCCTAGACTGCTGCTTTGTAAGGTATGATCTGTAAGTGAAGTTCCCTAGACTGCAGCTTTGTGAGGCATGATCTGTAAGTAAGGTTCCCTAGACTGCTGCTTTGTGAGACATGTTCTGTAAGTAAGGTTCCATACACTGCTGCTTTGTGAGGTATGTTCTGTAAGTGAAGTTTTCTAGACTGCTGCTTTGTGAGGTATGATCTGTAAGTAAGGTTCCCTAGACTGCTGCTTTGTGAGGCATGTTCTGTAAGTAAGGTTCCCTAGACTGCTGCTTTGTGAGGCATGTTCTGTAAGTAAGGTTCCCTAGACTGCTGATTTGTGAGGCATGTTCTGTAAGTAAGGTTCCCTAGACTGCTGCTTTGTGAGGCATGTTCTGTAAGTAAGGTTCCCTAGACTGCTGCTTTGTGAGGCATGTGATGTAAGTAAGGTTCCCTAGACTGCTGCTTTGTGAGGCATGTTCTATAACTGAAGCTCCTTAGACTGCTGCTTTGTGACGAATGTACTTTAAGTAAGATTCCCTAGACTGCTGCTTTGTGAGGCATGTGATGTAAGTAAGTTTCCCTACACTGCTGCTTTGTGAGGCATGTTCTATAAGTGAAGATCCCTAGACTGCTGCTTTGTGAGTCATGTGATATAAGTAAGGTTCCCTAGACTGCAGCTTGGTGAGACATGTTCTATAAGTGAAGATCCCTAGACTGCTGCTTTGTGACGCATGTACTTTAAGTAAGTTTCCCTAGACTGCCGATTTGTGAGGCATGTTCTCTAAATAGGGTTCCATACATTGACGCTTTGTGAGGCATATTCTGTAATTAAGGTTCAGTAGACTGCTGCTTTGTGAGGCATGTTCGGTAAGTAATATTTCGTAGACTGCTGCTTTGTGAAAAATGATCTGTAAGTAAGTTTCCCTAGACTGCTGCTATGTGAGTCATGTTCGGTATGTAAGGTTCCCTAGACTGCTGCTTTGTGAGGTACAAGGGGTACACAGCGAAGCGACGCCTCTCTAGCTGTTTCCTGCTGCCGACGCCTTGACGGACTGAGCGTACGACACTGGACAGACAGAAATTGTGTTATTACAAAGGATAATATTATCAGCATGATGAAATAAAGAGGGATGTAATGGGAATGGGCATGCAGAAAGAATGGAAGTACGGTGCGTGTGTAGATAAAATTTTGTCGGGAGGCTTCAAGTGAAGAAAGGACTTGAGCAAACTAGGCGTGCAAAAGAGTATAGAATTAGAATGGATGTGAAGAAGTAGGTTGTTAGGCTGTGGATTGGATTGGTTTGGCCTAGGATATGGTCCAATAAACCTACAGGTTCAGGAGTTTGTTGGCTAGGTGAGGGATATTTTGCTTTCAAGGACATCGCTCATTCGATTCTGTCAACGTATGAAAATTAATTCACTCATCGCCTTTAGTGAAATTTGAAGCTGTCAAGTGTGTCAATGTTGACACTAAGATCTTTTGGTAGATTAGGTAGTAGAAAGTTAGAAAGGTTTAGGAGGAATTTGCTTTCTCTAACTTCAGGGTGGAAATAAAGATTGAAAGAACAATTTTATGCGATGCACTAATCCCCAACTACCAGTTTAGACGGCGGAATATCACAGTCGTTTGTACCGTGAATATTCGTTGGTTTTCTTTAGAGTTATGAAGCGTAAGTTGGCAAATTGCTAACACACGTAACTGATCATTGTAAAAAGCATTGTGAGACAAAACACAAATTAATTTTGTTTTGCTTGTATGATGCACGACTTCCTCCAAAATGTCAAATGTCTCCCACATGTTGTTTGTTTTTGAAACTCAAACTTAACACGGAACAATTTGCTTTGGCGTCACAGCGTGGCGCATGCGCCTCAACATATTTCTGAATATCATACACACTTAATTGCTATGTCAGATATTTACTCATGGAGTTATACGAATTTGTTCATAAATTTGTGAATTAAATTTTTGTGAACTGAAGTTGCAACGTAGCTCTAGCTGACAGACTGTGACGTATGTACACGTGTGACAGTGTCCACACACAGTATGCTGAGTTCACATCGGTTCACATGTAACTGTTAACATCAAGATGCGAACGGCGTAAACAATTCTTGTTTTTCCCTATAAAGTCCAGTGGTTAACATATGTAACGCGAGGACTAACATTCAAAAATTCTACTTTCTGCCCACACAGTGTATTTATGTGTTTTGTGTGGATCTCAGAACAAACAGCGGTTATTTCACTGTACAGCATTAACTGACTGGTTTGTATAACCGAGACGGAGTGTGTTTACTGCGCGGTACGGACTGTATTTATGTGTTTTGTGTGGATCTCAGAACAAACAGCGATTATTTCACTGTACAACATTAACTGACTGGTTTGTATAACTGAGACGGAGTGTGTTTACTGCGCGGTACGGACTGTATTTATGTGTTTTGTGTGGATCTCAGAACAAACAGCGATTATTTCACTGTACAATATTAACTGACTGGTTTGTATAACTGAGACGGAGTGTGTTTACTGCGCGGTACGGACTGTATTTATGTGTTTTGTGTGGATCTCAGAACAAACAGCGATTATTTCACTGTACAACATTAACTGACTGGTTTGTATAACTGAGACGGAGTGTGTTTACTGCGCGGTACGGACTGTATTTATGTGTTTTGTGTGGATCTCAGAACAAACAGCGATTATTTCACTGTACAACATTAACTGACTGGTTTGTATAACTGAGACGGAGTGTGTTTACTGCGCGGTACGGACTGTATTTATGTGTTTTGTGTGGATCTCAGAACAAACAGCGATTATTTCACTGTACAGCATTAACTGACTGGTTTGTATAACTGAGACGGAGTGTGTTTACTGCGCGGTACGGACTGTATTTATGTGTTTTGTGTGGATCTCAGAACAAACAGCGATTATTTCACTGTACAGCATTAACTGACTGGTTTGTATAACTGAGACGGAGTGTGTTTACTGCGCGGTACGGACTGTATTTATGTGTTTTGTGTGGATCTCAGAACAAACAGCGATTATTTCACTGTAAAACATTAACTGACTGGTTTGTATAACTGAGACGGAGTGTGTTTACTGCGCGGTACGGACTGTATTTATGTGTTTTTGTTGGATCTCAGAACAAACAGCGATTATTTCACTGTACAGCATTAACTGACTGGTTTGTATAACTGAGACGGAGTGTGTTTACTGCGCGGTACGGTCTGTATTTATGTGTTTTGTGTGGATCTCAGAACAAACAGCGATTATTTCACTGTACACATTAACTGACTGGTTTGTATAACTGAGACGGAGTGTGTTTACTGCGCGGTATGCGGACTGTATTTATGTGTTTTGTGTGATCTCAGAACAAACAGCGATTATTTCACTGTACAGCATTAACTGACTGGTTTGTATAAACTGAGACGGAGTGTGTTTTACTGCGCGGTACGGACTGTATTTATGTGTTTTGTGTGGATCTCAGAACAAACAGCGATTATTTCACTGTACAGCATTAACTGACTGAGTTTGTATAACTGAGACGGAGTGTGTTTACTGCGCGGTACGGGACTGTATTTATGTGTTTTGTGTGGATCTCAGAACAAACAGCGATTATTTCACTGTACAGCATTAACTGACTGATTTGTATAACTGAGAGGATGTGTTTTACTGCGCGGTACGGACTGTATTTATGTGTTTTGTGTGGATCTCAGAACAAACAGCGATTATTTCACTGTACAGCATTAACTGACTGATTTGTATAATGGAGACGGAGTGTGTTTACTGCGCGGTACGGACTGTATTTATGTGTTTGTGTGGATCTCAGAACAAACAGCGATTAATTTCACTGTACAGCATTAACTGACTGATTTGTATAACTGAGACGGAGTGTGTTTACTGCGCGGTACGGACTGTATTTATGTGTTTTGTTTGGATCTCAGAACAAACAGCGATTATTTCACTGTACAGCATTAACTGACTGATTTGTATAACTGAGACGAGGTGTTTACTGCGCGTTACGGACTGTATTTATGTGTTTTGTGTGGATCTCAGAACAAACAGCGATTATTTCACTGTACAGCATTAACTGACTGGTTTGTATAACTGAGACGGAGTGTGTTTACTGCGCGGTACGGACTGTATTTATGTGTTTTGTGTGGATCTCAGAACAAACAGCGATTATTTCACTGTTCAACATTAACTGACTGGTTTGTATAACTGAGACGGAGTGTGTTTACTGCGCGGTCGGTCTGTATTTATGTGTTTTGTGTGGATCTCAGAACAAACAGCGATTATTTCACTGTACACATTAACTGACTGGTTTGTAAACTGAGACGGAGTGTGTTTACTGCGCGGTGCGGTCTGTATTTATGTGTTTTGTGTGGATCTCAGAACAAACAGCGATTATTTCACTGTCAGCATTAACTGATGGTTTGTATAACTGAGACGGAGTGTGTTTACTGCGCGGTAGGACTGTATTTATTGTTTTGTGTGGATCTCAAAACAAACAGCGATTATTTCACTGTGCAACATTAACTGACTGGTTTGTATAACTGAGACGGAGTGTGTTTACTGCGCGGTAGGACTGTATTTATGTGTTTTGTGTGGATCTCAAACAAACAGCGATTATTTCACTGTACATTAACTGACTGGTTTGTATAACTGAGACGAGTGTGTTTACTGCGCGGTACGGACTGTATTTATGTGTTTTGTGTGGATCTCAGAACAAACAGCATTATTTCACTGTACAGCATTAACTGATGTTTGTATAATGAGACGGAGTGTGTTTACTGCGCGGTACGGACTGTATTTTATGTGTTTTGTGTGGATCTCAGAACAACAGCGATTATTTCACTTACAGCATTAACTGACTGATTTGTATAACTGAGACGGAGTGTGTTTACTGCGCGTACGGACTGTATTTATGTGTTTTGTGTGGATCTCAGAACAAACAGCGATTATTTCACTGTACAGCATTAACTGACTGATTTGTATAACTGAGACGGAGTGTGTTTACTGCGCGGTACGGACTGTATTTATGTGTTTTGTGTGGATCTCAGAACAAACAGCGATTATTTCACTGTACAGCATTAACTGACTGATTTGTATAACTGAGACGGGTGTGTTTACTGCGCGTACGGACTGTATTTATGTGTTTTGTGTGGATCTCAGAACAAACAGCGATTATTTCACTGTACAGCATTAACTGACTGGTTTGTATAACGAGACGGATGTGTTTACTGCGCGGTACGGACTGTATTTATGTGTTTTGTGTGGATCTCAGAACAAACAGCGATTATTTCACTGTACAGACATTAACTGACTGGTTTGTATAACTGAGACGGAGTGTGTTTACTGCGCGGTACGGACTGTATTTATGTGTTTTGTGTGGATCTCAGAACAAACAGCGATTATTTCACTGTACAACATTAACTGACTGGTTTGTATAACTGAGACGGAGTGTGTTTACTGCGCGGTACGGACTGTATTTATGTGTTTTGTGTGGATCTCAGAACAAACAGCGATTATTTCACTGTACAAGCATTAACTGACTGATTTGTATAACTGAGACGGAGTGTGTTTACTGCGCGGTACGGACTGTATTTATGTGTTTTGTGTGGATCTCAGAACAAACAGCGATTATTTCACTGTACAAGCATTAACTGACTGGTTTGTATAACTGAGACGGAGTGTGTTTACTGCGCGGTACGGACTGTATTTATGTGTTTTGTGTGGATCTCAGAACAAACAGCGATTATTTCACTGTACAGCATTAACTGACTGATTTGTATAATGGAAACGGAGTGTATTTACTGCTCGGTACGGACTGTTTTTATGTGTTTTGTGTGGATCTCAGAACAAACAGCGATTATTTCACTGTTACAGCATTAACTGACTGATTTGTATAACTGAGACGGAGTGTGTTTACTGCGCGGTACGGACTGTATTTATGTGTTTTGTGTGGATCTCAGAACAAACAGCGATTATTTCACTGTACAGCATTAACTGACTGATTTGTATAACTGAGACGGAGTGTGTTTACTGCGCGGTACGGACTGTATTTATGTGTTTTGTGTGGATCTCAGAACAAACAGCGATTATTTCACTGTACAGCATTAACTGACTGATTTGTATAACTGAGACGGAGTGTGTTTACTGCGCGGTACGGACTGTATTTATGTGTTTTGTGTGGATCTCAGAACAAACAGCGATTATTTCACTGTACAGCATTAACTGACTGATTTGTATAACTGAGACGGAGTGTGTTTACTGCGCGGTACGGACTGTATTTATGTGTTTTGTGTGGATCTCAGAACAAACAGCGATTTTTCACTGTTCAACATTAACTGACTGGTTTTGTATAACTGAGACGGAGTGTGTTTACTGCGCGGTACGGTCTGTATTTATGTGTTTTGTGTGGATCTCAGAACAAACAGCGATTATTTCACTGTACAACATTAACTGACTGGTTTGTATAACTGAGACGGAGTGTGTTTACTGCGCGGTACGGACTGTATTTATGTGTTTTGTGTGGATCTCAGAACAAACAGCGATTATTTCACTGTACAGCATTAACTGACTGGTTTGTATAACTGAGACGGAGTGTGTTTACTGCGCGGTGCGGTCTGTATTTATGTGTTTTGTGTGGATCTCAGAACAAACAGCGATTATTTCACTGTGCAGCATTAACTGAGTGGTTTGTATAACTGAGACGGAGTGTGTTTACTGCGCGGTAAGGACTGTATTATGTGTTTTGTGTGGATCTCAAAACAAACAGCGATTATTTCACTGTGCAACATTAACTGACTGGTTTGTATAACTGAGACGGAGTGTGTTTACTGCGCGGTACGGACTGTATTTATGTGTTTTGTGTGGATCTCAAAACAAACAGCGATTATTTCACTGTGCAACATTAACTGACTGGTTTGTATAACTGAGACGGAGTGTGTGTTTACTGCGCGGTACGGACTGTATTTATGTGTTTTGTGTGGATCTCAGAACAAACAGCGATTATTTCACTGTACAGCATTAACTGACTGATTTGTATAATGGAGACGGAGTGTGTTTACTGCGGTACGGACTGTTTTTATGTGTTTTGTGTGGATCTCAGAACAAACAGCGATTATTTCACTTTACAACATTAACTGACTGGTTTGTATAACTGAGACGGAGTGTGTTTACTGCGCGGTACGGTCTGTATTTATGTGTTTTTTGTGGATCTCAGAACAAACAGCGATTATTTCACTGTACAACATTAACTGACTGGTTTGTATAACTGAGACGGAGTGTGTTTACTGCGCGGTACGGACTGTATTTATGTGTTTTGTGTGGATCTCAGAACAAACAGCGATTATTTCACTGTACAGCATTAACTGACTGGTTTGTATAACTGAGAATGAGTGTGTTTACTGCGCGGTACGGTCTGTATTTATGTGTTTTGTGTGGATCTCAGAACAAACAGCGATTATTTCACTGTACAACATTAACTGACTGGTTTGTATAACTAAGACGGAGTGTGTTTACTGCGCGTTGCGGACTGTATTTATGTGTTTTGTGTGGATCTCAGAACAAACAGCGATTATTTCACTGTACAGCATTAACTGACTGGTTTGTATAACTGAGAAGGAGTGTGTTTACTGCGCGGTACGGACTGTATTTATGTGTTTTGTGTGGATCTCAGAACAAACAGCGATTATTTCACTTTACAGCATTAACTGACTGATTTGTATAACTGAGACGGAGTGTGTTTACTGCGCGGTACGGACTGTATTTATGTGTTTTGTGTGGATCTCAGAACAAACAGCGATTATTTCACTGTTCAACATTAACTGACTGGTTTGTATAACTGAGACGGATTGTGTTTACTGCGCGGTACGGTCTGTATTTATGTGTTTTGTGTGGATCTCAGAACAAACAGCGATTATTTCACTGTACAACATTAACTGACTGGTTTGTATAACTGAGACGGAGGTGTTTACTGCGCGGTACGGACTGTATTTATGTGTTTTGTGTGGATCTCAGAACAAACAGCGATTATTTCACTGTACAGCATTAACTGACTGGTTTGTATAACTGAGACGGAGTGTGTTTACTGCGCGGTACGGTCTGTATTTATGTGTTTTGTGTGGATCTCAGAACAAACAGCGATTATTTCACTGTACAGCATTAACTGACTGGTTTGTATAACTGAGAAGGAGTGTGTTTACTGCGCGGTACGGACTGTATTTATGTGTTTTGTGTGGATCTCAGAACAAACAGCGATTATTTCACTTTACAGCATTAACTGACTGATTTGTATAACTGAGACGGAGTGTGTTTACTGCGCGGTACGGACTGTATTTATGTGTTTTGTGTGGATCTCAGAACAAACAGCGATTATTTCACTTTACAGCATTAACTGACTGATTTGTATAACTGAGACGGAGTGTGTTTACTGCGCGGTACGGACTGTATTTATGTGTTTTGTGTGGATCTCAGAACAAACAGCGATATTTCACTGTACAGCATTAACTGACTGATTTGTATAATGGAGACGGAGTGTGTTTACTGCGCGGTACGGACTGTTTTTATGTGTTTTGTGTGGATCTCAGAACAAACAGCGATTATTTCACTGTGCAGCATTAACTGAGTGGTTTGTATAACTGAGACGGAGTGTGTTTACTGCGCGGTAAGGACTGTATTTATGTGTTTTGTGTGGATCTCAAAACAAACAGCGATTATTTCACTGTGCAACATTAACTGACTGGTTTGTATAACTGAGACGGAGTGTGTTTACTGCGCGGTACGGACTGTATTTATGTGTTTTGTGTGGATCTCAAAACAAACAGCGATTATTTCACTGTGCAACATTAACTGACTGGTTTGTATAACTGAGACGGAGTGTGTTTACTGCGCGGTACGGACTGTATTTATTGTTTTGTGTGGATCTCAGAACAAACAGCGATTATTTCACTGTACAGCATTAACTGACTGATTTGTATAATGGAGACGGAGTGTGTTTACTGCGCGGTACGGACTGTTTTTATGTGTTTTGTGTGGATCTCAGAACAAACAGCGATTATTTCACTTTACAGCATTAACTGACTGATTTGTATAACTGAGACGGAGTGTGTTTACTGCGCGGTACGGACTGTATTTATGTGTTTTGTGTGGATCTCAGAACAAACAGCGATTATTTCACTGTACAGCATTAACTGACTGATTTGTATAACTGAGACGGAGTGTGTTTACTGCGCGGTACGGACTGTATTTATGTGTTTTGTGTGGATCTCAGAACAAACAGCGATTATTTCACTGTACAGCATTAACAGACTGATTTGTATAACTGAGACGGAGTGTGTTTACTGCGCGGTACGGACTGTATTTATGTGTTTTGTGTGGATCTCAGAACAAACAGCGATTATTTCACTGTACAGCATTAACTGACTGATTTGTATAACTGAGACGGAGTGTGTTTACTGCGAGGTACGGACTGTATTTATGTGTTTTGTGTGGATCTCAGAACAAACAGCGATTATTTCACTGTACAGCATTAACTGACTGGTTTGTATAACTGAGACGGAGTGTGTTTACTGCGCGGTACGGACTGTATTTATGTGTTTTGTGTGGATCTCAGAACAAACAGCGATTATTTCACTTTACAGCATTAACTGACTGATTTGTATAACTGAGACGGAGTGTGTTTACTGCGCGGTACGGACTGTATTTATGTGTTTTGTGTGGATCTCAGAACAAACAGCGATTATTTCACTGTTCAACATTAACTGACTGGTTTGTATAACTGAGACGGATGTGTTTAACTGCGCGGTTACGGTCTGTATTTATGTGTTTTGTGTGGATCTCAGAACAAACAGCGATTATTTCACTGTACAACATTAACTGACTGGTTTGTATAACTGAGACGGAGTGTGTTTACTGCGCGGTACGGACTGTAATTTATGTGTTTGTGTGGATCTCAGAACAAACAGCGATTATTTCACTGTACAGCATTAACTGACTGGTTTGTATAACTGAGACGGAGTGTGTTTACTGCGCGGTACGGTCTGTATTTATGTGTTTTGTGTGGATCTCAGAACAAACAGCGATTATTTCACTGTACAGCATTAACTGACTGGTTTGTATAACTGAGACGGAGTGTGTTTACTGCGCGGTACGGACTGTATTTATGTGTTTTGTGTGGATCTCAAACAAACAGCGATTATTTCACTTAGCAACATTAACTGACTGATTTGTATAAACTGAGACGGAGTGTGTTTACTGCGCGGTACGGACTGTATTTATGTGTTTTGTGTGGATCTCAGAACAAACAGCGATTATTTCACTGTACACATTAACTGACTGGTTTGTATAACTGGAGGAGTGTGTTTACTGCGCGGTACGGACTGTATTTATGTGTTTTTGTGTGGATCTCAGAACAAACAGCGATTATTTCACTGTACAGCATTAACTGACTGATTTGTATAATGGAGACGGAGTGTGTTTACTGCGCGGTACGGACTGTTTTTATGTGTTTTGTGTGGATCTCAGAACAAACAGCGATTATTTCACTTTACAGCATTAACTGACTGATTTGTTATACTGAGACGGAGTGTGTTTACTGCGCGGTACGGACTGTATTTATGTGTTTTTGTGTGGATCTCAGAACAAACAGCGATTATTTCACTGTACAGCATTAACTGACTGATTTGTATAACTGAGACGGAGTGTGTTTACTGCGCGGTACGGACTGTATTTATGTGTTTTGTGTGGATCTCAGAACAAACAGCGATTATTTCACTGTACAGCATTAACTGACTGATTTGTATAACTGAGACGGAGTGTGTTTACTGCGCGGTACGGACTGTATTTATGTGTTTTGTGTGGATCTCAGAACAAACAGCGATTATTTCACTGTACAGCATTAACTGACTGATTTGTATAACTGAGACGGAGTGTGTTTTACTGCGCGGTACGGACTGTATTTATGTGTTTTGTGTGGATCTCAGAACAAACAGCGATTATTTCACTGTATCAGCATTAACTGACTGGTTTGTATAACTGAGACGGAGTGTGTTTACTGCGCGGTACGGTCTGTATTTATGTGTTTTGTGTGGATCTCAGAACAAACAGCGATTATTTCACTGTCAACATTAACTGACTGGTTTGTATAACTGAGACGGAGTGTGTTTACTGCGCGGTACGGACTGTATTTATGTGTTTTGTGTGGATCTCAGAACAAACAGCGATTATTTCACTGTACAGCATTAACTGACTGGTTTGTATAACTGAGACGGAGTGTGTTTACTGCGCGGTACGGACTGTATTTATGTGTTTTGTGTGGATCTCAGAACAAACAGCGATTATTTCACTGTCAACATTAACTGACTGGTTTGTATAACTGAGACGGAGTGTGTTTACTGCGCGGTACGGACTGTATTTATGTGTTTTGTGTGGATCTCAAACAAAACAGCGATTATTTCACTGTGCAACATTAACTGACTGGTTTGTATAACTGAGACGGAGTGTGTTTACTGCGCGGTACGGACTGTATTTATGTGTTTTGTGTGGATCTCAAACAAACAGCGATTATTTCACTGTCAGACATTAACTGACTGGTTTGTATAACTGAGACGGAGTGTGTTTACTGCGCGGTACGGACTGTATTTATGTTTTTGTGTGGATCTCAGAACAAACAGCGATTATTTCACTGTACAGCATTAACTGACTGTTTGTATAACTGAGACGGAGTGTGTTTACTGCGCGTTACGGACTGTTTTATGTGTTTTGTGTGGATCTCAGAACAAACAGCGATTATTTCACTGTACAGCATTAACTGACTGGTTTGTATAACTGAGACGGAGTGTGTTTACTGCGCGGTGCGGTCTGTATTTATGTGTTTTGTGTGGATCTCAGAACAAACAGCGATTATTTCACTGTGCAGCATTAACTGAGTGGTTTGTATAACTGAGACGGAGTGTGTTTACTGCGCGGTAAGGACTGTATTTATGTGTTTTGTGTGGATCTCAAAACAAACAGCGATTATTTCACTGTGCAACATTAACTGACTGGTTTGTATAACTGAGACGGAGTTGTGTTTACTGCGCGGTACGGACTGTATTTATGTGTTTTGTGTGGATCTCAAAACAAACAGCGATTATTTCACTGTGCAACATTAACTGACTGGTTTGTATAACTGAGACGGAGTGTGTTTACTGCGCGGTACGGACTGTATTTATGTTTTTTGTGTGGATCTCAGAACAAACAGCGATTATTTCACTGTACAGCATTATCTGACTGATTTGTATAATGGAGACGGAGTGTGTTTACTGCGCGGTACGGACTGTTTTATGTGTTTTGTGTGGATCTCAGAACAAACAGCGATTATTTCACTTTACAGCATTAACTGACTGATTTGTATAACTGAGACGGAGTGTGTTTACTGCGCGGTACGGACTGTATTTATGTGTTTTGTGTGGATCTCAGAACAAACAGCGATTATTTCACTGTACAGCATTAACTGACTGATTTGTATAACTGAGACGGAGTGTGTTTACTGCGCGGTACGGACTGTATTTATGTGTTTTGTGTGGATCTCAGAACAAACAGCGATTATTTCACTGTACAGCATTAACTGACTGATTTGTATAACTGAGACGGAGTGTGTTTACTGCGCGGTACGGACTGTATTTATGTGTTTTGTGTGGATCTCAGAACAAACAGCGATTATTTCACTGTACAGCATTAACTGACTGATTTGTATAACTGAGACGGAGTGTGTTTACTGCGCGGTACGGACTGTATTTATGTGTTTTGTGTGGATCTCAGAACAAACAGCGATTATTTCACTGTACAGCATTAACTGACTGGTTTGTATAACTGAGACGGAGTGTGTTTACTGCGCGGTGCGGTCTGTATTTATGTGTTTTGTGTGGATCTCAGAACAAACAGCGATTATTTCACTGTGCAGCATTAACTGAGTGGTTTGTATAACTGAGACGGAGTGTGTTTACTGCGCGGTAAGGACTGTATTTATGTGTTTTGTGTGGATCTCAAAACAAACAGCGATTATTTCACTGTGCAACATTAACTGACTGGTTTGTATAACTGAGACGGATTGTGTTTACTGCGCGTTACGGACTGTATTTATGTGTTTTGTGTGGATCTCAAAACAAACAGCGATTATTTCACTGTGCAACATTAACTGACTGGTTTGTATAACTGAGACGGAGTGTGTTTACTGCGCGGTACGGACTGTATTTATGTGTTTTGTGTGGATCTCAGAACAAACAGCGATTATTTCACTGTACAACATTAACTGACTGGTTTGTATAACTGAGACGGAGTGTGTTTACTGCGCGGTAAGGACTGTATTTATGTGTTTTGTGTGGATCTCAGAACAAACAGCGATTATTTCACTGTGCAACATTAACTGACTGGTTTGTATAACTGAGACGGATTGTGTTTACTGCGCGTTACGGACTGTATTTATGTGTTTTGTGTGGATCTCAAAACAAACAGCGATTATTTCACTGTGCAACATTAACTGACTGGTTTGTATAACTGAGACGGATTGTGTTTACTGCGCGTTACGGACTGTATTTATGTGTTTTGTGTGGATCTCAAAACAAACAGCGATTATTTCACTGTGCAACATTAACTGACTGGTTTGTATAACTGAGACGGATTGTGTTTACTGCGCGTTACGGACTGTATTTATGTGTTTTGTGTGGATCTCAAAACGAACAGCGATTATTTCACTGTGCAACATTAACTGACTGGTTTGTATAACTGAGACGGAGTGTGTTTACTGCGCGGTACGGACTGTATTTATGTGTTTTGTGTGGATCTCAGAACAAACAGCGATTATTTCACTGTACAACATTAACTGACTGAATTTCACTGTATTACCACCGTGCATTTTTTAATCAAATAATAAAACCAACGAATGCACTATTTTGACCACTTTCATTATGGCCTATGTCCCCTCACCCTACACGTGTTTCAGAACCTTATAGTTCCATCCTCAGGGGTTTGCAATGTGCTAACAATTTCTCACATATCAAAACAAATACACAATATGTACAATAGTCTGGTAAAATCTTAAAACCATAAGTAAATGTATATTTAAAAACTGTTTTAAAGAGTTGTAAAATGTCCGTAATATTCACTGTTTCTTTACGGAACTCCTGGCGTAATTTCTACGTCTCCGTGTTCCTTTTCTTGTGAGTCGTAATGTTACTGTGCTACCTTTTTATGGCTGTGTGTGTAAGCAGACGGTGCAGCGTGTTCTGTGTGCTGTGCTGTGTAATGCTTTGTGAAGACTAGTCCTGTGTTGAGTGTCGTGTGCTAGTTGTGGTGGGCGGGGTGAGGACAATTATTTGGAAGAGCGGTATTCCAGATGTGTGTTATATAATTGCATGTTCAAGGTAGCCTTCTCCTTGTAGAGGTGTTTCAGTTCTAGATTTATCCGGTGTTTGACTGCAATCTGTTTTGTGCTGTGGTTCCTTTGTTGAAGTTGTTGGTTTTGAAGTCGATGTATTTTGGTTGAAGCTTCTCTGCGCGGTAGACTTTATTAAACCATATTGGGGCGTTTGTTTTCAGCAGTTTTTTTCTGATGTTTTGATGTTGGTATACTGTCCTTGCTGTTGGGCACTTATACATTGCACTTTATTACAGTGTCTGTGTTCAGCTACGCAGGCGGCGTGTTACGTCTGTAAAAGCACGTTCTTGGAAATGTAAATTGTAGTCATTTATGTTAAGAGATATCTAAATGTCAAAAATATAATGACAGTAACATCTGCTGTCAGACGGGAAGGTACATAAATAGACAAATGTAGTTAATGACAGAAATCATCACTGCTACAGACAAACAAAAGTGTCACATATTCCAACGAAGGACGCTGAATTTCGTTCAATAAACAGAAGTCGTCTTGCTCGTTATACAGCTGCTCTGTATTGCACTTTGATGCACTTGCAAACAGAATGTGCACAGCTGCACATATTTGTGTTGCAGTGTCTGTCTGTCTGTCTGTCTGTGTGTATGTCTGTGTGTTTGTCTGTCTGTCTGTGTGTATGTCTGTGTGTGTCTGTCTGTCTGGCTGTGTGTGTGTATGTATGTCTGTGTGTGTGTGTATGTATGTCTGTGTGTGTGTCTGTGTGTGTCTGTCTGTCTGTCTGTGTGTGTGTATGTATGTCTGTGTGTGTGTCTGTGTGTGTCTGTCTGTCTGTCTGTGTGTGTGTCTGTGTGTGTGTGTGTGTGTCTGTCTGTCTGTCGGTGTGCATGTCTGTGTGTATCTGTCTGTCTGTGTGTATGTATGTGTGTGTGTGAGTCTGTCTGTGTGTATGTCCGTGTGTGTCTGTCTGTCTGGCTGTGTGTGTGTCTTTCTGTCTCTCTGTGTATATCAACTCGAGAAATGGTAAAGAGTTTGATATTAATTTTGATACTGAAGACTTCTAACAATATCTCCTGTTAGTCAGGCAACTAAAACGACAGTTACCCCCAATAGCTACATGCTTGTCTGCGTGCATCGCGAGCGGCAGTAGGTGAATAGTATTTAGTGCAGTGGAACGTATTGCGAGAAACAGCTGCAGGTCTGCTGAAGGGAACACGTGTGTTGACTGCAGTAGAGTTCAGACGGTCAGTACTTTACACTTCAAAGACAATATTAACCTGAACTACATTTAATGATTAAGCTCGTACCGCGCAGTAAACACACTACGTCTCAGTTATACAAACCAGTCAGTTAATGTTGTACAGTTAAATAATCGCTGTTTGTTCTGAGATCCACACAAAACACATAAATACAGTCCGTACCGCGCAGTAAACACACTCCTTCTCAGTTATACAAACCAGTCAGTTAATGCTGTACAGTGAAATAATAGCTGTTTGTTCTGAGATCCACACAAAACACATAAATACATTCCGTACCGCTCAGTAAACACACTCCGTCTCAGTTATACAAACCAGTCAGTTAATGTTGTACAGTGAAATAATCGCTGTTTGTTCTGAGATCCACACAAAACACATAAATACACTGTGTGGGCAGAACGTAGAATTTGTGAATGTTAAAAGTGGTGGTATATATAGTAACCACAGGGCTTTCATTCCCAAATCGCAAACCAGGTAAACTGCACAGTCACACGTTTGCACACAAACTTAACGTTCTCACATTATTCACTCTATAATGTGGTCTGTTTTGCAGTGTCACGTTTAGCTACAATAAAGGCGTACAGCAATATAACAATGTAGAGGGATGTGTGGTCCTGAGAGCCTCAAGTGTAGACACAGTGTGTGAATATGTGTGTCTGTACCTGTCGAATGTGACGTACACAGAATTAGTGTACGTACGAGATTTCAGGCCTTCGCTGTGTTGTATTTAAGATATTTGTTCTTACGATATGCCGAAACGTCGGTAACAAAACAACCTACACCTCGAATTTATAAAGTCAGGTAATTTCAGACCCGTCAGCCATTTCAATCCTCTATATAACTTTACACACTGTAATAATTTCAGTATATACACTAACTGCTATAATTTCCAACACAAAGCCACACACACGCCTCATTCCTAGCCACAGTACATGTAGCCGGTACACACTGGTTGCTACTGTCACGTGCTGACAGTACCGTGTTTGCTACTGTCACGTGCAGACAGTACACTGATTGCTTCTGTCACGTGTAGACAGTACAATGTTTGCTACTGTCACGTGCAGACAATACAGTGTTTGCTACTGTCACGTGCAGACAGTACACTGTTTGCTACTGTCACGTGCAGACAGTACACAACGATTTCTACTGTCACGTACAGACAGTACACTGATTGCTACTGTCACGTGCAGACAGTACACTGATTGCTAACTGACAGAGGGACTGCAAATATTGTGTGGAAATTGCTTGACAAATACAAGGACAGTAATAAACTGTTACAAATATTTGTTGGTGTTCAAACAGGACAACTGAAGGAGGGACACTTTTACTAACATCATGACTTTGCTTATACATCGCGGGTTATCGCACTGATGACACAGAATAAAGGTCAGCGCTGAGCGTGATGACCTTTATTCTGTGTCAATGCAGCCAATTGATAACCTTTCGAATGATATAATCGTCATTCATGTAACAAGCTCAGTTCACATCGAATGTGTTTGGTAGAAACTGCAGACGTTTCAGCATTACCGTTACTTTGTTCGCTTTCACTATTATTGGTTTATACAAAGAGCATTCTGTGCCGACAGTGCTCGTGACCTCAACTGTCACATTTCACTGGAAAGGTTGAAGGTTGATACAAAACACTTATTCAATGTATGTGTGGGGGTGAATTTCTGTAAATAGTTAGGGTAAAGGTTTGAAGAATTGATTTATCTGGCTCCAGACATGGCCTATTTGCTGCTTTGTGGGCGCACGGTACTGAATAAAGTTCTGTTCGTGTACTTTCAAACAACAGCACCAACCTAAGCTAAATGTACAGTGTCTGTGTTCAGCTACACAGGTGGCGTGTTCCGTCTGTCAAAGTCCGTTCTTCATAATGTAAAATGTAGCTATATATGTTAAGAGATATCTAAATATAAAAAATATCATAACAGTAACATCTTTCATCCGTTCTAATCATTAGTTCGTTGAAAATCTGAAAAGAACGCAGGATTAGGCTGTATATAGAAGGCAGATATTATGCATGAACGTTGCTTGCATAGATGTGGTTGGTTTATTGGAGGAAATTTGTACATCTGCTGTCAGATTGGAAGGTACATAAATAGACAAATGTAGTTAATGACAGAAATCATCACTGCTACAGACAAACAAAAGTGTCACATATTCCAACGAAGGACGCTGAATTTCGTTCAATAAACAGAAGTCGCCTTGCTCGTTATACAGCTGCTCTGTATTGCACTTTGTTGCACTTGTAAACAGAATGTGCACAGATGCACACATTTGTGTTGCTGTGTCTGTCTGTGTGTATGTATAACTGTGTGTGTGTCTGAGTGTATCTCTCTGTCTGTTTGTCTCTCTGTGTGTATGAACTTGAGAACTGGAAAAGACTTTGATATTAATTTTGATACTGAAGACTTCTATTAATATCTCCTGTTTGTCAGGCAACTACAACGACAGTTACCCCCAATAGCTACATGCTTGTCTGCGTGCATCGCGAGCGGCAGTAGGTGAATAGTATTTAGTGCAGTGGAACGTATTGCGAGAAACAGCTGCAGGTCTGCTGAAGGGAACACGTGTGTTGACTGCAGTAGAGTTCAGACGGTCAGTACTTTACACTTCAAAGACAATATTAACCTGAACTACATTTAATGATTAAGCTCGTACCGCTCAGTAAACACACTCCGTCTCAGTTATACAAACCAGTCAGATAATGCTGTATAGTGAAATAATCGCTGTTTGTTCTGAGATCCACACAAAACACATAAATACAGTCCGTACCGCGCAGTAAACACACTCCGTCTCAGTTATACAAACCAGTCAGTTAATGCTGAACAGTGAAATAATCGCTGTTTGTTCTGAGATCCACACAAAACACATAAATACAGTTCGTACCGCGCAGTAAACACACTCCGTCTCAGTTATACAAACCAGTCACTTAATGCTGAACAGTGAAATAATCGCTGTTTGTTCTGAGATCCACACAAAACACATAAATACAGAACGTACCGCGCAGTAAACACACTCCTTCTCAGTTATACAAACCAGTCAGTTAATGTTGTACAGTGATATAATCGCTGTTTGTTCTGAGATCCAAAAAGAACACATAAATACAGACCGTACCGCGCAGTAAACACACTCCGTCTCAGTTTATACAAACCAGTCAGTTAAAGCTGTACAGTGAAATAATCGCTGTTTGTTCTGAGATCCAAAAAGAACACATAAATACAGACCGTACCGCGCAGTAAACACACTCCGTCTCAGTTATACAAACCAGTCACTTAATGCTGAACAGTGAAATAATCGCTGTTTGTTCTGAGATCCAAAAAAAAACACATAAATACAGACCGTACCGCGCAGTAAACACACTCCGTCTCAGTTATACAAACCAGTCAGTTAATGCTGTACAGTGAAATAATCGCTGTTTGTTCTGAGATCCACACAAAACACATAAATACAGTCCGTACCGCGCAGTAAACACACTCCGTCTCAGTTATACAAACCAGTCAGTTAATGCTGTACAGTGAAATAATCGCTGTTTGTTCTGAGATCCACACAAAACACATAAATACAGAACGTACCGCGCAGTAAACACACTCCTTCTCAGTTATACAAACCAGTCAGTTAATGTTGTACAGTGATATAATCGCTGTTTGTTCTGAGATCCAAAAAGAACACATAAATACAGACCGTACCGCGCAGTAAACACACTCCGTCTCAGTTATACAAACCAGTCAGTTAAAGCTGTACAGTGAAATAATCGCTGTTTGTTCTGAGATCCAAAAAGAACACATAAATACAGATCGTACCGCGCAGTAAACACACTCCTTCTAAGTTATACAAACCAGTCACTTAATGCTGAACAGTGAAATAATCGCTGTTTGTTCTGAGATCCAAAAAAAAACACATAAATACAGACCGTACCGCGCAGTAAACACACTCCGTCTCAGTTATACAAACCAGTCACTTAATGCTGAACAGTGAAATAATCGCTGTTTGTTCTGAGATCCAAAAGAAACACATAAATACAGTCCGTACCGCGCAGAAAACACACTCCGTCTCAGTTATACAAACCAGTCAGTTAATGCTGTACAGTGAAATAATCGCTGTTTGTTCTGAGATCCACACAAAACACATAAATACAGTCCGTACCGCGCAGTAAACACACTCCGTCTCAGTTATACAAACCAGTCAGTTAATGCTGTACAGTGAAATAATCGCTGTTTGTTCTGAGATCCACACAAAACACATAAATACAGTCCGTACCGCGCAGTAAACACACTCCGTCTCAGTTATACAAACCAGTCAGTTAATGCTGTACAGTGAAATAATCGCTGTTTGTTCTGAGATCCACACAAAACACATAAATACAGTCCGTACCGCGCAGTAAACACACTCCGTCTCAGTTATACAAACCAGTCACTTAATGCTGAACAGTGAAATAATCGCTGTTTGTTCTGAGATCCACACAAAACACATAAATACAGTCCGTACCGCGCAGTAAACACACTCCGTCTCAGTTATACAAACCAGTCACTTAATGCTGAACAGTGAAATAATCGCTGTTTGTTCTGAGATCCACACAAAACACATAAATACAGTCCGTACCGCGCAGTAAACACACTCCGTCTCAGTTATACAAACCAGTCAGTTAATGCTGTACAGTGAAATAATCGCTGTTTGTTCTGAGATCCACACAAAACACATAAATACATTCCGTACCGCGCAGTAAATACACTCCGTCTCAGTTATACAAACCAGTCAGTTAATGCTGCATAGTTAAATAATCGCTGTGTGTTCTGAGATCCACACAAAACACATAAATACACTGTGTGGGCGGAACGTAGAATTTGTGAATGTTAAAAGTGGTGGTACATATAGTAACCACAGGGCTTTCAATTCCAAATCGCAAACCAGGTATAATGCACAGACACATGTTTGCACACAAACTTAACTTTGTCACATTCTTCACTCTATAATGCGGTCTGTTTTGCAGTGTCACGTTTAGCTACAATAAGCTACGTACAGCTGTGTATCAATGTAGAGGGATGTGTGGGCCTGAGAGCCTAAAGTGTAGACACAGTGTGTGAATATGTGTGTCTGTACCTGTCAAATGTGACGTACACAGAATTAGTGTACGTACGAATTTTCTGGCCTTCGCTGTGTTGTAGGTGAGAACTTTGTTTTTACGTTATGCCGAAACGTCAGTAACAAAACAACCTACGTCTCGCTTATATAAAGTCAGGTAATTTCAGACTCGTGAGCCAATTCAATCCACCATATAACTTTACACACTGTAATAATTTCAGTATATACACTAACTGCTATAATATCCAACACAAAGCCACACACACGCCACATTCCTAGCCACAGTACATGTAGCCGGTACACACTGTTTGCTACTGTCACGTGCAGACAGTACACTGATTTGTACTGTCACGTGCAGAGAGTACACTGATTGCTAATTGACAGCGGGACTGCAAATTGTGCAAGGGAATTTCTTGACAAATACAGGGACAGTAATATTCTACAAATATTTGTTGCTGTTCAAACAGGACAACTGAAGGAGGAACAATTTTACTAACATCATGACTGGTGCTTATACATCGCGGGTTATCGCACTGATGACACAGAAATAAGTTTAGCGCTGAGCGTGATGACCTTTATTCTGTGTCAATGCAGCCAGACGTTTACAAACAACGCGTTTTAATCTGCACTTGATAACCTTTGCAATAAATATAACCATCATTCATGTAACAAGCTCAGTTCCAATCGAGTGCGTGAGGCAAACACTGCAGACGTTTCAGCATCACCGTAGTTGTTTTCGCTTTCACTGTAAGTGGTTTATACAAACAGTATTCTTTGCCGACAGTGCTCGTGACCTCAACTGTCACATTTCAGTGGAAATGTTGAAGGTTGTTACAAAACACTCTTTTTTTTTTAAATAAAATCTTTATTAACATTATCAGCATACATCAAGAAACAAAACTGTTAGCAAGTTGTACCATTTACCAACTGCCGTACTTTCACAATATCGGTACATCCGCCCTGACCGCAACGTACAGTGAGCTAAGACACAGCAGTTGTAGTGAAAAACTGAGAACAACAAAAACACTGCCTTTCAGCCTTCTGTAATTACAGCAAGATATGCTTTGGCTTTGTGTTTGTATCGTCTGTACACAGTGTTTAGATTGTGGATTGTGTATTGCTGTAAGGACCGGATGGGGGGATTGGGATGGGATTGGCATTTGGAATAAAACCTGGACGCTAGTTGTCGGACATATGATTGTATATAGTCAATACGTAAGGAAGAGTGGTGGCGGAATATGGGCGTGCGGCGCGGGGAATTAGAATGACCCGTAAACCCTTATTTTGCACTACTTGAAGTTGTTGATATGTCGAAGCACTTATGGAGCACCATACAGTTGCCGCGTATGTTAAGGCGGATCGGATGGTTGCCTTATAGATGTGCAGCTTTGTGGTCACTGACAATGTGGAGTGCTTGGCCAGTAGTGGGAAGAGTTGCAGTAGAATCCCGATTGCCGTGTGAGCCGCCCGTTTGAATTGTGATGAGTAGTTAAGGGTGGAAGTTAACCGGAGTCCCAGATAGTTGACTTCCGCCGACCACGGAATCACCATTCCCTCCGGCCGGATTAGCGCTGGGAGTTTTGGCCGTCTTTTGGTGACTATGATGGCTTCAGTTTTGGCTATATTGACTTTGTGGCGCCAGTGGGATAAGTAGCTGAGGAGTCGACACACCGCTTGGGAGAGACGGTGGGTTATAGTGTCAGGACGCCATGACTGGGTGAAAATCGCAGTGTCGCCTGCTAACAGGGCTAATTGTATATGGGGGTGTCGTGGGATATCGGCTGTATATAGGGTGAAAATAATCGGTGAGAGTACTGCATCCTGTGGGAGTCCGGCCGTGAGAAGTTTTTTAGGGGAAGATATCCGGAAACAGTCACTGAGAATGAACTGTCAGTTAGATAGGACTGAAGGAATTTTTTGAGGTGTAACGGTAATTTGAATTTGATTAGTGTATAAAGCAGCCCCCTCACCCAGATAGTATCATACGCTGTTTCTACGTCAAGCATGACCAGGCCAGTATGTTTGTTGGTGTTATAGCGGTGAGTTATATAGACAGTTAACTGGGCTAGTTGGGCTGTGGTGTAGTGTTTTTTCCGGAACCCAAACAGTTCATTCGGGATTAATCTTTCCTGGTGAGCATATCTTTCGATACGTTTGGCCATCATCCTTTCCTTCAGTTTACTCAGTGAATTTAGGAGGCTAATCGGGCGATATGAGCCCGGGTCGTTCGGAGGTTTCTTCGGTTTTGGGATTGCCAATACCACCGCATGTTTCCAGTTTGTCGTAAAATCCCCTAGTTGTAATTCGGCGTTAAAGATGCAGGTCAGATTACCAATCCTAGTTCAGGAAAATTGTCGTATTAGGACGTTCGAAATCCCGTCGTCACCTGGTGAAGTTCGCCGTTTAAATTTCTTTATAAGTTGTCTTACTTCCGTGTGGGCGATGGGAGGAGGATCTTCGACATCTTGCCCCCGCCTTTTGAGAAAAGTCTCCACCAGTCAGTCTAATTCTCGTGCATGATGTGTTAATGTCTGGGGGTCGTCAGCCCATGATTAGACTCAAAGTGTTCAGCGAAGAGGCCTGCTTTGCCCTCTGAATCATAGTACTGCTTCCGGTGATAAACCAATGGTGAAATAGGGTTGCGTGACGTTTTAAAATATCGGGTCACTTTCCATAGCAATGCGTTGTTGGGATGTAGCGTCCGTAAAAAAGAGACCCACTTAGCGTTACGGTGTTCCGCCAATTGTTTGGCAATCACTCGATTGAGGAGATTTAGTGCGCCATAGAACACGATGTGACGCTTTCTTTGATAACGCCGACGAAAATAATTCATGGGTGCACGTATCGCCGGAGGAATGTGGAGACGTCGTGTGTTGTCGCTCTGTTTCGGTATAGAAGCGTCTGCACCAACAGGACCGACGCTGTGTAAAAGAGGATCAAGAACGCTTGCCCTGTCTAGCTGTGCAATTGTGACATGGGTGATATTAGTGTGGTCAAGCGTGAACGGCAGTGAGTCCAGTTCGCTATTATAACGTATGAGGGCGCTGTTTAATATTTAGGGTATTACGAATTGCAGACTACCGATTGTGATCAGAGGATAGGTCGAATAATTGTGGGTTGAGAGTAACAACCTACCAGGCGATATCAAGAACGCTAGAGTGTCCCCGGGGGTGGCAATATGTGACATGGACCGGAGCGTATATGGTCACTGAACGAGCGGTACATTACATGGTCACATAACGAGCGGTACAGTATATGGTCACATAACGACCGGTACAGTATATGGTCACATAACGACCGGTACAATATATGGTCACATAACGAACGGTACAGTATATGATGACATAACGAGCGGTACAGTATATAGTCACATAACGAGCGGTACAGTATATGGTCACATAACGACCGGTACAATATATGGTCACATAACGAACGGTACAGTATATGATGACATAACGAGCGGTACAGTATATAGTCACATAACGAGCGGTACAGTATATGGTCACATAACGATCGGTACTGTATATGGTCACATATCGAGCGGTACATATTGCAGTAGGATTGTTCCATTTCTATCAATTGTTTCACAGTGCCACGCTATATGTTTACTGTTGAAGTCCCCAAGCAGGACTGTTCGGACATTAGCCGCGAAGACATCCTCGAGGTCGTAGAGTATTGTTCGAAGGGTTGTATCCGGAGACTATTAGAAGCCTCTTATGTTGTGTTGAGTGCACGATTACTGCTATCGTTTCCATTTTTTAATTGACGGAGAGATTAATTCTGTCATGCCTTAGATCGTTCTGGATTAACATTAAGACTCCTCCGCCATGTTGATTGCGATCCGTTCGGTATATAGAGTAACCCGGCACTGTAAATTTGCGGCGAGGGATGAGTTTAGTTTCACATATAGCGGCTACATCAATCCCATTGACATTCAGGAATTGCTCTAACTCAGGTTTTCGTAGGGATTTGAAATTCGCATTCCATTGCATGAAACGTATATAATTTCTTACGGGGATGTTACAAAACAAGTCATAATTGTATCAATAATGAGCATCGTCTTATCCAGCGGGTCTCTCTCGTTGTGAAGTCGTGATGCCAACGGACGTAACGTTACACTGATCGTTTGGAGGTTTAGAGAAGACAAGATTGATTTAGTAGATCCAAGTACCGAAGGTAGTGATTGATCGTCTTGAGGTCCAGGAGTATGGGCAGCTATTTGGGCCGATGTACGTTCTTGATGTTGCTTCATCCGAGGCTGGCTCAGGGGCGGAAATTGTGACGGCGTGGAAGGTTGGTGTGGGGGCCGAGGTTGTTGGCTGGGTTTTTTACGATTCCTGGAAGCTAGAATTTTCTGTATTCCGGGCACCCCGAGTAATTGGCCGGGTGGTCGCCCCCACAGTTAACGCAGATTGGGGGTGTCAGATGGAAGCTTATGACAGTCTTGAGTAGTATGAGGTTTGTTGCATTTAACACACTTGGCTGGGCGCCCGCAGTACGCAGAAGAGTGACCAAACTGCTGGCAATTGAAACATTGTTGAATCGGTCGTTTCGCTTTGTATCTTTCCCATTGTACTATACAATGGCATAATTTCGTAGTTTTATAAATTTCTCGGAGGTCAGTACCTGCCTGGAAAGTTACAATAAACACAGTCGGTATTTGTAAAGTATCTGAGCCGTGGTTTTTTCCAGACGAATGATCTGACGTATGTTGATCACCTGTAGTTTCCGATGGATCAATTCTTCACGAATTTCCTCTATCGTAACATTTGGAGGAATGCCTTTTAATGCTACACGCGGCTGATGTGTATTCGGTAATGGACATGTACGGTAGGCCAGTTGGACCTGTTTTGTTTCCCGCAGCAGTATCTCATAATACACTTCCGTTTTGGTATAGAGTAAAAGTCTGTTTGTCTTTGTTTTGACATGAACCGCACTTGACAATTTGTCATTTAATGCCTTTAGCGTTTGAGAATGGTTGTTGAGATAAATGTAGAGCACAATCGGCGGTATCCGTTCCTTCCGTGAAGGGGACGGAGGCGTAGATACAGCTGATTCTGTATCTGAATCACTGTCTGAGAGAACAGAAAAGTAATTTGGTGATGCGAATGATGCACTTGCCGAACTGTTCAATTGATGACTAATACTTTTGCGTTTTGAACGCTGATATGGACGAAAATCCTGAGGTTTCAGTCCTTTCAGACTCATGGTAGAACACTCAGTATCATTTAGTCACTATTTCCCGGCTAGCAATCCCTGGATTGCACCAACACTAACACTCGTCTCACAAGACACACTGCACAACCGTCTAGTACCGCTGCTACTGACGAACTGAAAAACTCTCCTATTTAATGTACGTGTGGTGATGAATTTCTTTAAATACTTAGGGTGAAGGTTTGAAGAATGGATTTATCTGGCTCACGACATGGCTTATTTGTTGGCTTGTTGGCGCACGGTAATGAATATGTTGGTATCATATATTCGAAATTGTGTTGAGTGGCTGAGCGACTGGTAGCTTCTCCATTGAGCTAGTTACGTACGTTTATAGTTTGGGGGAGGAGATACGGAATTTGCGACACAATATCAGTGTAATGGCGGCATGTAATTGTCCGGTCTGTCCGTGTGAAACGTGGAGCGACAGTAGGGAGATGACTGACGGAGGGAATTGAAGTGCTGAAGTTAACGTGACGTAGTTAAATTGTGTACTTGTGTGGACTTTTGTGGAGATGGCTGACGGAGGGAAACTGTAGTGCTGAAGTTAACGTGTCGTAGTTACATTGTGTACTTGTGTGGACTTTTGTGGAGATGACTGAGAGAGGGAAACTGAAGTGCTGAAGTTAACGTGTCGTAGTTATATTTTGTACTTCTGTAGACTTTGGTGGAAATGACTGACTTAGGGAAACTGAAGTGCAGAAGTTAACGTATCGAGTTATATTGTGTACTTCTGTAGACTTTGGTGGAAATGACTGACGTAGGGAAACTGAAGTGCTGAAGTTAACGTGTCGTAGTTACATTTTGTACTTCTGTGGACTTTTATGGAGATGACTGACGGAGGGAACTGAAGTGCAGAAGTTAACGTGTCGTAGTTACATTTTGTAATTCTGTGGACTTTTGTGGAGATGGCTGACGGAGGAAAACTGAGGTGCTGAAGTTAACGTGTCGTAGTTACATTTTGTTCTTCTGTGGACTTTTGTGGAGATGACTGACGGAGGGAAACTGAAGTGCTGAAGTTAACGTGACGTAGTTACATTTTGTACTTCTGTGGACTTATGTTGAAATAACTGACGGATGGAAACTGAAGTGCTGAAGTAAACGTGTCGTAGTTACAATTTGTACTTTTGTGGAATTTTGTGGAGATGACTGACGGAGGGAAACTGAAGTGCTGAAGTAAACGTGTCGTAGTTACATTTGTACTTCTGTTGACTTTTGTGGAGATGACTGACGGAGGGAACTGAAGTGCAGAAGTTAACGTGTCGTAGTTACATTTTGTACTTCTGTGGACTTTTGTGGAGATGACTGACGTAGGGAAACTGAAGTGCAGAAGTAAATGTGTCGTAGTTAAATTTTGTACTTCTGTGGACTTTTGTGGAGATGAGTGACGGAGGGAAACTGAAGTGCTGAAGTAAATGTGTCGTAGTTACATTTTGTACTTCTGTGGACTTCTGTGGAGATGACTGACGGAGAGAAACTGAAGTGCTGAAGTAAATGTGTCGTAGTTACATTTTGTACTTCTGTGGACTTTTGTGGAGATGACTGACGGAGGGAAACTGAAGTGCTGAAGTAAATGTGTCGTAGTTACATTTTGTACTTCTGTGGTCTTTTCCGAGATTGAAGCCGGAAATTTGCGTTGTGAAACTGGTGAATGACCGCTTATGTTACGGCTTGACATAGATATTTAGTTACTTACAAGGCCCGAAAATAAAACGCATTTTGTACACTTGTTCACAATTATAAGTAGGGACGTGTATGTGTATTTATGTATGTATGTGCGTTAAATATGTTTCTGAGATGTGAGGTTTGACGAATGAATAAAGTCATATAGGATTCGGTATTATAATCCCCTGCACACTGTAAGTTATTCACGTTTCAGAGAAATATATTTCCTCCAAAACTTTAGTGACTAGAAAATGTCTAACAGAAAGCACGGTGTCACATGTTCAACTAACCACCTGTCTGTTTACAGAGCCACACCAATGTTTCGTGTTACTCTCTGGCCGCAGTTGCTGCTTGTAATTTTGTTACTGCGGCAGTCAGCTGCAGTGTCTGATCAGTGCAGTGAACTGCAGGAAGAAATATCTGGTTTGGAGCGAGATGTAGTGAGTATAACAGAGCTGAAACAAGAGAACGAACTTCTGGCCAGCAATTGTCATGTGAGTAGTTATATAAAGATATGCAGTTTTTGCAAACTGCTCGTGTTATTAAGCAATACGTATGTTACTGTGTCTTGAGTACAAACATATATAAACTGTGCAGTTACAGCATTTGACTGTAACATTTGTGTAGTCAGAGATAAGGCTACAGTCAAAATCAGCATATTTTGTACATAGTACCAAAAATGCGAAAAGTGTGTGTGTGTGGTTAACTAAATATCTCCGAGATTACAGTCCTCCTTGAGAACCTAGTAGTTCCCCAGCTAGTCAAACACTCCCTGCATTTTAAGTAACCCGCAATTTCAATTCATTACTCTCAACAGATCGCACTGTCTCCATCGTGAGTCACATAAATCCCGTCCACGTACTTGCATCCTATTTTTAATATAAATTTTAATATTATATTTTCACCTAAGCTTAGGACCTACCAGTGTTCTCTTTCCCTCACGTTTCCCCACCAAACCCCTGTATGACACTCTCATCTCCGCCATAAATTCAGCATTCCCAGCCCATCACTCTTTTCTTCATTTCAACACACGAATATTATTTGTTGAGCAGTGCAAATCATGAAGATCGTCATTATATTTTGTAACGTAAAGTAATGAAGAACTGAAATTGTATGAAATTGCATTAGGTTTGAAGCAAACCGTGTTGCCAGTTACTTAGTAAGACATATGTTACACTGCATTGTGTGTGTGTGTGATATAACGTTACAAGTACCTCTGTGTTGTTTGTATGTGTGTGATATACGTTACATGTACCTCTGTGTTGTTTGTATTTGTGTGATATAACGTTATATGTACCTCTCTGTTGTTTGTATGTGTGTGATATAACGTTACAAGTACCTCTGTGTTGTTGTGTGTGTGTGTGATATAACGTTACAAGTACCTCTGTGTTGTTTGTATTTGTGTGATATAACGTTACAAATACCTCTGTGTTGTATGTATGTGTGTGATATAACGTTAAAAGTACTTCTGTGTTGTTTGTATGTGTGTGATATAGCGTTACATGTATCTCTGTGTTATTTGTATGTGTGTGATATAACGTTACAATTACTTTTGTGTTGTTTGTATGTGTGTGATATAACGTTACAAGTACCTCTGTGTTGTTTGTATGTGTGTGATATAACGTTACAAGTACCTCTGTGTTGTTTGTATTTGTGTGATATAACGTTACAAGTACCTCTGTGTTGTTTGTATGTGTGTGATATAACGTTAGAAGTACCACTGTGTTTTTTGTATGTGTGTGATATAACGTTACAAGTACCTCTGTGTTGTTTGTAAGTGTGTGATATAACGTTACAAGTACTTCTGTGTTAAATCAAGTTACAAACCAACCGATGCACACTAAAACCACTCTTTAAGTAGCTTTATTATAAAATTGTTAAAATTGTACCCCTACACGTGTTTCGATCCTAGGATCATCGTCAGGGGGGTTTCTTGCTAAAAGCTACAGTCACTTCCACACATGATTTAAATATTCTATCTGCACTTTTAAACATAAGTTAAGTCATGTGTTGAAGTGACTGTAGTTTTTAGCAAGAAACACCCCTGACGATGATCCTATGATCGAAACACGTGTAGGGGTACAATTTTAACAATTTTATAATAAAGCTTCTTAAAGAGTGATTTTAGTGTGCATCGGTTGGTTTGTAACTTGATTTAATATGACGAAGATGCACGGTGCCAACAATGTGAAATTTACTTCTGTGTTGTTTGTATGTGTGTGATATAACGTTACAAGTACCTCTGTGTTGTTTGTATGTGTGTGATATAACGTTACAAGTACTTCTGTGTTGTTTGTATGTGTGTGATATAACGTTACAAGTACCTCTGTGTTGTTTGTATGTGTGTGATATAACGTTACAAGTACCTCTGTGTTGTTTGTATTTGTGTGATATAACGTTACAAGTACCTCTGTGTTGTTTGTATGTGTGTGATATAACGTTACAAGTACCTCTGTGTTGTTTGTGTGTGTGTGATATAACGTTACAAGTACCTCTGTGTTGTTTGTATGTGTGTGATATAACGTTACAAGTACTTCTGTGTTGTTTGTAGTTGTGTGATATAACGTTACAAATACCTCTGTGTTGTTTGTATGTGTGTGATATAACGTTACAAGTACCTCTGTGTTGTTTGTGTGTGTGTGATATAACGTTACAAGTACCTCTGTGTTGTTTGTATGTGTGTGATATAACGTTACAAGTACTTCTGTGTTTTTGTAGTTGTGTGATATAACGTTACAAATACCTCTGTGTTGTTTGTATGTGTGTGATATAACATTACAAGTACCTCTGTGTTGTTTGTATGTGTGTGATATAACGTTACAAGTACTTCTGTGTTGTTTGTATGTGTGTGATATAACGTTACAAGTACTTCTGTGTTGTTTGTAGTTGTGTGATATAACGTTACAAATACCTCTGTGTTGTTTGTATGTGTGTGATATAACATTACAAGTACCTCTGTGTTGTTTGTATGTGTGTGATATAACGTTACAAGTACCTCTGTGTTGTTTGCATGTGTGTGTTATAACGTTACAAGTACTTCTGTGTTGTTTGCATGTGTGTGTGTATAAACGTTACAAGTACTTCTGTGTTGTTTGTATGTGTGTGATATAACGTTACAAATACCTCTGTGTTGTTTGTAGTTGTGTGATATAACGTTACAAGTACTTCTGTGTTGTTTGTATGTGTGTGATATAACGTTACAAGTACCACTGTGTTGTTTGTAGTTGTGTGATATAACGTTACAAGTACTTCTGTGTTGTTTGTATGTGTGTGATATAACGTTACAAGTACTTCTGTGTTGTTTGTATGTGTGTGATATAACGTTACAAGTACCTCTGTATTGTTTGTATGTGTGTGTGATATAATGTTACAAATACTTCTGTGTTGTTTGCAAATACAGGAAAAACTGACAAATCAAATTCTTATATCGCAAGCTACATCAAAGCAACTTAACAAGACAGAAGCTGTCAACAATGATTTGAAGAAAGAACTTGAAGTGAAAGACTTAGTCCTGAAGAGTATCAATGAAAAACAGACACAGCTGCACACTACCATCGATGATCTAACAAAGTCAGTTAACCAGGCGGTTCAAAGGCTGTTTGAGAAACAGGATCAACAGCAGTCTAGTATCGATGGCGTAACAAAGACAGTGGATACTATGAATCATACGGTACAAAAACTCTTTGTGAAACAGGAACAACTAGAAGTGAGAGAAGAAGTCCTGAAGAGTATCAATGAGAAACAGACAGAGCTGCAGACTACCATTGATGATCTAACAAAGAGAGTGGATACAATTAACCAGGCGGTACAAATACTGGTTGAGAAACAGGAACAACCGCAGACTACCAATGATGGCCTAGCAAACACAGTGGAGTCACTCAACCAGACGTCACAATTGCAGTGTGGGACACCGAAAGATGTAAGTACATGTAAGATAGAAGCTGTCACATTAAGTTCACTGAAGTACCTTACACAATCAGCCAAGTCAAACTAGCGTCAAACATCAACGTTTCGGAGAAATATTCTACCACCATCATCAGGGTCACATTTATATAATGCTCTTGCAGCACATGTTTATATATACAGAGTTGTATTAGCGATTTGCACCGGTTGAAAGTGTGAGTCGACTGCAGCGCCTGCAGATGTGTGCGGCCGCTAATTAATTGTGACGTTGGTAAACATAGCGATCTTGGGATTGTACTGAAGAAATGTGGGAAACTGAGATACTTAGTGTTACATAGCGGTGAATAGTTTAGTGTTAATACGTACCGGCCTGCTTAGCTGTTTTACACAAATTGTGCGTACCGTACAGTACAGTAAGCTGTCTGTTACTGAGATAATTAGTGTTACATAGCGGTGAATAGTTTAGTGTTAATACGTACCGGCCTGCTTAGCTGTGTTGCACAAATTGTGCGTACCGTACAGTACAGTAAGCTGTCTGTTACTGAGATAATTAGTGTTACATAGCGGTGAATAGTTTAGTGTTAATACGTACCGGCCTGCTTAGCTGTGTTGCACAAATTGTGCGTACAGTACAGTACAGTAAGCTGTCTGTTACTGAGATACTTAGTGTTACATAGCGGTGAATAGTTTAGTGTTAATACGTACCGGCCTGCTTAGCTGTGTTACACAAATTGTGCGTACCGTACAGTACAGTAAGCTGTCTGTTACTGAGATAATTAGTGTTACATATCGGTGAATAGTTTAGTGTTAATACGTACCGGCCTGCTTAGCTGTGTTGCACAAATTGTGCGTACCGTACAGTACAGTAAGCTGTCTGTTACTGAGATACTTAGTGTTACATAGCGGTGAATATTGTAGTGTTAATACGTACCGGCCTGTTTAGCTGTGTTACACAAATTGTGCGTACCGTACAGTACAGTATGCTGTCTGTTGTTGCATTTAGTGTTGCTCATATCTGCCTGTCGATATGTCATGTGTAGGTATTATGTGTCATGCAACGTGATTTGGTTTATGGACATTTAGAAATTATGTGATTATAAGAATATCAGCGGTTTGCAAGACCAAAGCTTCTCGGGAAACTTGGGTTTGGGAAAATGCGGCCTGTGTGCTGACTAATCAATTTATATCTTTGGTCCTTGTTTCCTTTCCACAAGAAATGCCTAACAACGTTGATCATAGAACAAAAATTAAGAAGCCTCAGACACTAGTAACTCTGTGAATTTCTTAAAATTGTTTTCGGATGCCATTACAGCGCAGTTCGTAGTAAAGACTTAACGTTTTGTGCTAAAGCTGCTGACCGTTGCTTTGTTTCAACAAAGTAACAAGTTCACAGATGAGTTCTTCAACCTGCTTTCCTATTCCACAGTCTTCTGGTCCTGCATATGTGTACGTTGTCGTCCTCGGTGGACCAGTGTTTAGCGTGCTCGCCACTTGACCCAAGGTTAAATCCCGGCCGAGGTCGATGGATTTTTAAGGGTCATAATAATCCGTAGCACAACTTCCTTCGGAGGGGAAGTAAAGCCGGAGGCCCCATGTCGTAGGTTTACGGCATGTAAAAGAAACTTACGGGCATGAATAGAGATGTTTCGTAAGCAAAATTAAGCGAAACTTTCTCACCCAAGTCTCCTGATTGTCTGCTAGATGGCTCTGGCAATCACATCAGTATTGAGTAGAAATTGTGCAGTCAGTGGGCTGGTCACTCACTACTCAATGCACACTTTCAGACCACAGAAATATCCGAAAGGCCCCTATGCTCCAAAAGGAGCGAAAGGAATAATAATAATAATAATAATAGTAATATCTGTACGTTATCTTCTTTCATTTTTGTGTTGTTCTCCTTACGTCATATAGACACTGTGTACTTTAAACTGTAACAAGTCACATCAAAATTCTAACTGCCATCATGCATGTAACTGCCGCCTTACAAGCAGTATTTTGCACACAATATCTTGGCACACTTTTGTTCTCGCTCCGTACCAAATTCCACTCGCCATGTTCCAACGGTCCATCAGTTATCAGAATCAAACTGAGCTAAACAAATTGTGTGAACTGCCAGCAAATTATTTTACAGCTTATAAAACACAATTACTACTGAAAAGTGCATACTTTCAACAATATTTACAATTTAATAATTACCACAAATAATTTCATGTTTTCACTTTATGTACCACAATTATAGCTGTAACGTCACAAGCTCGTCAGTCCGCCATGTTGCCATTACATAGTGCAGTAAGTTAAAGTTATATGTTTGTAGTGTAATGCGATGATATAGCCTTTGTATGGGAATTCGTAAAAGTCAGGCATTTTCTTAAAATGTTGGAACATAAGAAAAGACGCGGAGGTAGCATCTTGAAATCATAATCCTTCTTTTTTTTTACTTTTTACAAGGACACGTTGTCTAAAATTTAAAGACGAATTTGAAGTCGTCAATGGGTGAAACTTATTTGGCGAGTGATTCCTGTACTGGGAAATAATCGGATGACACTCGTGTGTAGCTGATAAATGCACTAGTATAAACGTTACGTACGGTATTTTTTCCCCCCCAATGGCTCGACAGCCCCTTGGGGGCTTAGGCCGCCTCATTATCGAGGCTTCACGATCACACTCAGACACACCACACTCGGTAGGACTCCTCTGGACGAGTGATCAGCCCACCTCAGAGACCTCTACCTGACAACACACAACAATCACAACAGACAGACATCTATGCCCTAGGTTGGATTCAAACCCACGATCCCAGTAAGCGAGCGGCCGTAGACCCACGCCTTAGACCGCACGGCCACTGCGATTGGCACAGTAAATGTTTGCCTGTACTTAATTAAGCACCACGCCGTGAAGACGTATGGCGGAGTGTAGGCATATTTCCACGCAGTCTTGACTTCGACCCTATATTGAGTTAAGAGTGATTCACGCCCCGGCCGATTTATAATTTGGAAAAGTAAGGACACTGCTCATTTCTCCAATTCTGTCACACAAAACAGAGTCTCTATTCAGTACAACTTCTTCTACAGCTTAGAAATACGCTTAATATTATTCCGTGGTGTGCAGCCTTAATACAAATCGCAATAAATAGGGATAAGAATTTTACAAAATAAATAAAATACAACATATATATATTTGCTAATACGCAGCATTGCTGGCAACATTTTGTAACCAATTCCCGCTCTCATGCGGTCTTTCCAATTTCAGCATTTTTATTTCAATACAGAAAGCTGTTGGTGGTACACTGAAATTGTTATATTTCATGTAGCGGTAGGACAGTAAATATGTTAAAACGTCGATTGTACAGGTCTGCCGGTCTCTGATTGACGCTGCTAAGTCGGGACACGTGGACAGTGCAAGGAGGTTGGTGAAGTGTGACAGCAATGACAGCTGCACTGACTATGATGAGCGCCGTCAACCACCGCTGCTATATGCTGCTGAACATGGCCATGTGGAGGTGGTGCGGGTGTTGCTGGAGGGTGGCGCTAACGTAGACAGAGCTAATGCTTATGAGAATACCGCTCTGTATTGGGCAGCCTCGTTTGGACGTCTGGATGTGTGCCGTCTGTTGCTGGACCGGGGAGCGGAGATGAATCGTCAGGACAGGTGGAAAGTCACTCCGCTGATTAGTGCGGCACGGGAGGGACATTTGTCTGTGGTGAAGCTGCTTGTGGAGAGGGGAGCAGATGTTAGTGTGAAGGATGAGAGTGGTCGGACCGCGAGTGTCGTGGCGCGGATTTGGCAAAAGAATGACGTGGCAGACTGGCTGGACTTGGTAAGGCGTGGGTAAGGGGCGTTAACTGTATAAAGCATGGTGGTAAGTATATAAACCGAATATTCAACATGTCTGCATTCAGGCCACATATCGTATTTATGGTCTGTAAATAATTCACACAATAAAGAACTCTTTATTATCCGAAAATTCAATTCACTACTTCACTCACTTGTAGCGCTCCGCTGATATCGCAATTTGCCGTGAGCGCGGTTTCCATGCATCTTAGTTCGATGCATAGTCTGAAATATCGGTTTTCAATCAGTATATATAACGAGAATGCTGAAAAGTATATTTTCCTTCCGTTCACACATGCGCGTGTCTTCTAACATACACGTTGTACATTAAACGTCGAATATTTGTAAGTTAAGAAAACATTGCACGCCATCATGGGGGACACGGGTCCGAGAAATGTACACCGCGATGCCGTATGTAACAACTGTAAAAGTCAGACGTATTGCTACTAGACTCAATAAAAATCTCACACTTCCACCTGAAAGGGGCTGCCTAACATTTCTTTTAAATAGATTTCCTATTAACTTGCGATGGGAGAGGAATGTAGCACGCATATGCACTTTCCTCCAGTCCCCTGTTATTTTTTCTTAGGCCCATATATCTTCTTCGGCACCTTATTCTGAAACACCCTCGGCTTATGTTTTTGGTTGAGCGGGACTGAGTTTCACATCCATACAAAACAGCAGGCAAATCTATAGATCTGCTTTCCTAAATGTTCCTGCACTGTTGGGCCAGCACACTGTCAAGTAAATTGAATTATATTGAATGAACTTAATTTTTACTCTTAATACACACATATAATTAATTAAACTTCCAGAATGTATCACAAAACTTGTAACTTTGTGACACAGATTGTCCAGTAAATGAACAATTTCACCCTCTGTTCGGTACCGCTTTACACCTGAATGTCCAGTAAATTAACAATTTCACCCTCTGTCCGGTACCGCTTTACACCTGACTGTCCAGTAAATTAACAATTTCACCCTCTGTCCGGTACCGCTTTACACCTGACCGTCCACTAAATGAACAATTTCACCCTGTGTCCGGTACCGCTTTACACCTGACCGTCCACTAAATGAACAATTTCCCCCTCTGTCCGGTACCGCTTTACCCCCTGACGTCCACCCGTCACTGTACGTCGATACACTAACACAGTCAAGCTGTATTACTTGAGAACCAGCAGCAGTAGACGCCCATGTCAGGTTTCAGCACAGCTGGTGACAGATGCAGGACGTCCATGGCGGCAGTAATGGTGGTGATGGCGCTGGGGAGGCCCCAGGCGTACATGGAGTACACAGCGAAGCAACGCCTCTCACGCTGCTTCCTGCTGCCGACGCCTTGACCGACTGAGCGTATGACACTGGACAGACAGACATTGTGTTGTTATAAAGGAAAATATAGTGCATACACAAAAGAATGGTGCAGTTTTAAAAGTGAATATACAATTTACGTCTCACATTACATAGGCACAACATACACCGTCAACGGCGCCAACTGTCCAAGTTCCTCTTGCGCTACAAGCAGTTCGCTTCTCATGCTTACTGCGTGGCCACGAGGCCAGTTTCAAAGATGGCGTTGCAGCAGGAGAAGGCTTTCTGTGTGCTCCGTTTTGAGGTGTCCAGATCTGTGATTACAGTGCAGCGTGAGTTTCGTGCACGGTTTAAAAAAGACGCACCACACAATAATAACATAAGCAGATGGTACCGACAGTTTGTAGAAACTGGATGCTTGTGTAAAGGCAAGAGTCCTGGTCGAACTCGTGTGTCTGATGAAAACATTGAAAGAGTGCGTGAGGCGTTTTAGCGAAGTCCCCGCAAGTCAGTGGCTACAGGAAGCAGGGAATTGGGCATGCCAAAAATAACGGTGTGGAAGGTGTTGCGTAAGCGGCTATGTTTTAAATCGTACAAGATGCGATTGGTGCAGGCCCTTAAACCAGCAGACAAAGTGAAAAGGCGTGACTTTTGCGAGGAGATGCAGTTGAAAATGGAGGAAGATGGGTTCGTAGAAAGACTGATCTTCTCCGATGAAGCCACATTCCACATCAGTGGCAAGGTGAACAGACACAATGTCCGTATCTGGGGAACCGAGCAACCACATGCACAGATAGAGCACCAGCATGACTCTCCAAATGTCAACGTTTCCTGTGCGGTGTCCGGCGAGAAAGTGCACGGCCCATTTTTCTTCGCTGAAGCAACTGTGACTGGCGACTCATTTTTGGACAGGGTGTTTATAGATGAAAAGTTGTCGGGGTCTTGAAGTAAGGTAAGGACTTGAGCAACCTAGGATGGGCATGTAGAAAGGGTGGGAAGTACAGGGTGTTTATAGATGAAAGTTTGTCGGGGTCTTGAAGTAAGGTAAGGACTTGAGCAAACTAGGATGGGCATGTAGAAAGGGTGGGAAGTACAGAGTGTTTATAGATGAAAGGTTGTCGGGGGTCTTGAAGTAAGGTAAGGACTTGAGCAACCTAGGATGGGCATGTAGAAAGGGTGGGAAGTACAGGTTGTTTATAGATGAAAGGTTGTCGGGGTCTTGAAGTAAGGTAAGGACTTGAGCAACCTAGGATTGGCATGTAGAAAGGATGGGAAGTACAGGGTGTTTATAGATGAAAGTTTGTCGGGGGTCTTGAAGTAAGGTAAGGACTTGAGCAACCTAGGATGGGCATGTAGAAAGGGTGGGAAGTACAGGGTGTTTATAGACGAAAGGTTGTCGGGGGTCTTGAAGTAAGGTAAGGACTTGAGCAACCTAGGATGGGCATGTAGAAAGGGTGGGAAGTACAGGTTGTTTATAGATGAAAGGTTGTCGGGGGTCTTGAAGTAAGGTAAGGACTTGAGCAACCTAGGATGGGCATGTAGAAAGGGTGGGAAGTACAGAGTGTTTATAGATGAAAGGTTGTCGGGGGTCTTGAAGTAAGGTAAGGACTTGAGCAACCTAGGATGGGCATGTAGAAAGGGTGGGAAGTACAGGGTGTTTATAGATGAAAGTTTGTCGGGGGTCTTGAAGTAAGGTAAGGACTTGAGCAACCTAGGATGGGCATGTAGAAAGGGTGGGAAGTACAGGGTGTTTATAGATGAAAGGTTGTCGGGGTCTTGAAGTAAGGTAAGGACTTGAGCAACCTAGGATGGGCATGTAGAAAGGGTGGGATGTACAGGGTGTTTATAGATGAAAGTTTGTCGTGGGTCTTGAAGTAAGGTAAGGACTTGAGCAACCTAGGATGGGCATGTAGAAAGGGTGGGAAGTACAGGGTGTTTATAGATGAAAGTTTGTCGGGGGTCTTGAAGTAAGGTAAGGACATGAGCAACCTAGGATGGGGATGTAGAAAGGGTGGGAAGTACAGGGTGTTTATAGATGAAAGTTTGTCGGGGGTCTTGAAGTAAGGTAAGGACATGAGCAACCTAGGATGGGCATGTAGAAAGGGTGGGAAGTACAGGGTGTTTATAGATGAAAGTTTGTCGGGGGTCTTGAAGTAAGGTAAGGACATGAGCAACCTAGGCTTGAAGAAGAGGATAATATTACAATGGATCTGAAGTAGTAGTTTTTTAGGCTGTGGATTGGATTGGTTTGGCTTAGGATAGGATCAAATAAACCTACAGGTTCAGCAGTTTGTTGGCTAGGTGAGGGACATTGTGTTTTCAAGGACATCGCTCCGTGGATTCTGTCAAGTTATGAAAATTAATTCGCTCATCGACTTTAGTGAAATTCGGAGCTGTCATATGTGTCAAGGTTAACAATTAGGTCTTTTAGTACATGACGCCGTGTAGGTAGTAGAAAGGAACCATGGTTTTGGAGGAATTTGCTCTCTCCAACTTCAGGGTGGAATTAAAGATGGAAACAACAATTTTATGCGATGTATCAGTGCACATCTACCAGTCTAGACGGCGGCATATCACAGTCGATTTTACAGTGAACATTCATTGGTTTTCTTTAGAGATATTAAGCGTAAGTTGGCAAAGTGCTAACACATGTAACGTATCATGGTAAAAAGCATTGTGAGACAAAACACAAATAAATTGTGTTTTGTCTTGTATGAAAAACGACTTCCTCTAAATGTCAAATGTCTCCCATATGCTGTTTGTTTTTGAAGCTCAAACTTAACACGGAACATTTTGCTTTGCATGAGCATTGACAGATTTCTGAATATCATACACATTTAACTGCTATGTCAGTTACATATACATGGAGTTATGAGAATTTGTTCATAAATTTGTGAGTTAAATTTGTGTGATTTGAAGTTGCAACGTAGCTGGAGCTGACAGTGACGTATGTCCACGTGTGACAGTGTCCACACACAGCATACTGAGTTCACAGAGTTTCACATGTGAATGTTAAGATCAAGATATGAAACTCGAAAACATTTCTTGTTTACCCTCTAAAGCCCAGTGATTATTTCATGTACCGCCATGATTAACATTCAACAATTCTATATTCTGCCTACAGAGTGTATTTTTGTAATTTGTGTGGATCTCAGAACAAACAGCGATTATTTCACTGTACAGCATTAACTGACTGCTTTGTATAACTGAGACGGAATGTGTTTACTGCGCGGTACGGACTGTATTTATGCGTTTTGTGTGGATCTCAGAACAAACAGCGATTATTTCACTGTACAGCATTAACTGACTGGTTTGTATAACTGAGACGGAATGTGTTTACTGCGCGGTACGGACTGTATTTATGTGTTTTGTGTGGATCTCAGAACAAACAGCGATTATTTCACTATACAGCATTAACTGGCTTGTTTGTATAACTGAGACGGAGTATGTTTACTGCGCGGTACGGACTGTATTTATGTGTTTTTGTGGATCTCAGAACAAACAGCGATTATTTCACAGTACAACATTAACTGACTGGTTTGTATAACTGAGACGGAGTGTGTTTCCTGCGCGGTACGCACTGTATTTATGTGTTTTGTGTGGATCTCAGAACAAACAGCGATTATTTCACTGTACAGCATTAACTGACTGGATTGCATAACTGAGAAAGAGTGTGTTTACTGCGCGGTACGGACTGTCTTTATGTGTTTTGTGTGGATCTCAAAACAAAGAGCGATTATTTCAATGTACAGCATTAACTGACTGGTTTGTATAACTGAGTCGGAGTGTGTTTACTGCGCGGTACGGGCTGAATGTACCGCCATTTTTAACATTCAACATTTCTACGTTCTGCCCACACAGTTTATTTTTGATTTTGTGTGGATCTCAGAAAAAAGAGCGATTGTTTCACTTTACAACACTATCTGACTGGTTTGTATAACTGAGACGGAGTGTGTTTACTGCGCGTTACGGACTGTATTTATGTGTTTTGTGTGGATCTCAGAACAAACAGCGATTATTTCACTGTACAGCATTATCTGACTGGTTTGTGTAACTGAGAAGGAGTGTGTTTACTGAGCGGTACGGACTGTATTTATGTGTTTTGTGTGGATCTCAGAACAAACAGCGATTATTTCACTGTACAACATTAACTGACTGGTTTGTATAACTGAGACGGAAGTGTGTTTACTGCGCGTACGGACTGTATTTATGTGTTTTGTGTGAATCTCAGAACAAACAGCGATTATTTCACTGTACAACATTAACTGACTGGTTTGTATAACTGAGACGGAAGTGTGTTTACTGCGCGGTACGAACTGTATTTATGTGTTTTGTGTGGATCTCAGAACAAACAGCGATTATTTCACTGTACAACATTAACTGACTGGTTTGTATAACTGAGACGAAGTGTGTTTACTGCGCGGTACGAACTGTATTTATGTGTTTTGTGTGGATCTCAGAACAAACAGCGATTATTTCACTGTACAACATTAACTGACTGGTTTGTATAACTGAGACGGAGTGTGTTTACTGCGCGGTACGTACTGTATTTATGTTTTTTGTGTGGATCTCAGTTTCTGTAATACAAAGCTGTTACTCGTCCCTCGATCACACGCGGTCATTCAGTTTCCATAATGTTTCTGTAATACACAGCTGTCACACGTCCCTCGATCACACGCGGACAGCCTGCACAACATCGCAGTACACAGTTGGTATGATCTGCCGGTAGAATGCGCTGCACTCTGTGAAGTTGGTACGGATACAATCAGTCACGGTGCACAGTTGTCAAGCTGTCTGTGCTACAGCAGTCGTCGTGGGTGTTGTGGCTAGGGCTTGGGTAAACTGCCAAGACATCACCTTCTGCAGGCAGTGGTGCAGTTTTTGAGGCACTGCGCTACATGTCGGAAGATAGCGCGATCGATTGCCGATAGTGTAACTGGAATTTTTCATTGACATAATTCTTCCGGCCGCACTATGTCTCTGGATTCGACACAGCCTCTACAATAAACGAATACCGAGAATAATTCCCAGGAAAGTAGATGCGGCCGGTGCGTAGGGCTGAAAAGCTTTAACACCTTCTTGTGCTGATTGACTTGAAATATGAGAACCTCAACTTCCTGGAAACTTAAGGGCCTGTCCAGTTTTGTACAGGGTGGCATGTTGGAAGAACCGATATTCTTAAACTTACCTTAAAGGAATGACGACTTACAGTAAGATTTGAATTCAACTGGCTCAAGAAAGTTCCACCGGTAACACGGTAACTAAACTTTCACTACCTCTAAGCACTCGCAATTACGTTACCACTTAGTGACAGCCTTGTCTCGACATTCATTTGGTCCAGGGACTGACAGTAACGAGATTTGGCATCAACGTATTGTGACTTGTCTCTGAACTTTCTGTGTAATTCCCACTTTTGTAACATGTCATTCTCATTCTGCATGAGTAGCCAGTTTATCCCAAAAACGCTCAACACAGAGGCTCATTGCGATATGAGAGTAAGTACAGGTGGATGACAAATATTCATGTCTTGAAACCCACGGCAGACTCAACACAGGACACAGGCCTGCTGCTGTAAGAGGCACGGTCAATAAGCTGTGTTCCCTATCCTGTAACTTTGTGATAATCAAGACTGCCTCAAAACAGGACACAGGCCTGCTGCTGTAAGAGGCACGGTCAATAAGCTGTGTTCCCTCTCCTGTAACTTTGTGATAATCAAGACTGCCTCAAAACAGGACACAGGCCTGCTGCTCTAAGAGGCACGGTCAATAAGCTGTGTTCCCTATCCTGTAACTTTGTGATAATCAAGACTGACTCAAAACAGGACACAGGCCTGCTGCTGTAAGAGGCACGGTCAATAAGCTGTGTTCCCCATCCTGTAACTTTGTGATAATCAAGACTGCCTCAACACAGGACACAGGCCTGCTGCTGTAAGAGGCACGGTCAATAAGCTGTGTTCCCCATCCTGTAACTTTGTGATAATCAAGCATTTATCTTGCGGTAGGACGTAGCATTTCTAAAGGATGTTCCATTTCGTGCTTGACCGACAAACGTCGGCAGTTCGCTGGATTTGGCTTTGTAGCCACACGTCCGGAGGGATTGCAGTCGGTGAAGTGAGCTGCAAATGTGTCGCAGTGTTCTGAGATCCACATAAAACACATAAATACAGTCCGTAACGCGCAGTAAACACACTCCGTCTCAGTTATACAAACCAGTCAGTTAATGCTGTACAGTGAAATAATCGCTGTTTGTTCTGAGATCCACACAAAAAAAATAAATACAGTGCGTACCGCGCAGTAAACACACTCCGTCTCAGTTATACAAACCAGTCAGTTAATGTTGTACAGTGAAATAATCGCTGTTTGTTCTGAGATCCACACAAAACACATAAATACAGTCCGTACCGCGCAGTAAACACACTCCGTCTCAGTTATACAAACCAGTCAGTTAATGTTGTGCAGTGAAATAATAGCTGTTTGTTCTGAGATCCACACAAAACACATAAATACAGTGCGTACCGCGCAGTAAACACACTCCGTCTCAGTTATACAAACCAGTCAGTTAATGTTGTACAGTGAAATAATCGCTCTTTGTTCTGAGATCCACACAAAACACATAAATACAGTCCGTACCGCGCAGTAAACACACTCCGTCTCAGTTGTACAAACCAGTCAGTTAATGTTGTGCAGTGAAATAATCGCTGTTTGTTCTGAGATCCACACAAAACACATAAATACAGTCCGTACCGCGCAGTAAACACTCTCCGTCTCAGTTATACAAACCAGTCAGTTAATTTTGTACAGTCAAATAATCGATGTTTGTTCTGAGATCCACAAAAAAACACATAAATCCAGTCCGTACCGCGCAGTAAACACACTACATCTCAGTTATACAAACCAGGCAGTCAATGTTGTACAGTGAAATAATCGCTGTTTATTCTGAGAACCACACAAAACACATAAATACACTGTGTGGGCAGAACGTAATATATGTGAGTGTTATCATGGTGGTACATATAGTAACCACTGGGCTTTCATTTCCAAATCGCAAACTAGGTATAATGCACAGACACATGTTTGCACACAAACTTAACGTTGTCACATTACTCACTCTATAATGCGGTCTGTTTTGCAGTGTCAAGTTTAGCTACAATAAAGGCGTACAGCAATATAACAATATAGAGGGATGTGTGGGCCTGAGAGCCTCAAGTGTAGACAGTGAGTGAATATGTGTGTCTGTACCTGTCGAATGTGACGTACACAGAATTAGTGTACGTACGAGATTTCAGGCCTTCGCTGTGTTGTAGTTGAGAAATTTGTTCTTACGTTATGCCGAAACGTCGGTAACAAAACAAAAACACGCCTCGCATATATAAAGTCAGATTATTTCAGACTCGTGAGCCATTTCAATCCACTATATAACTTTACACACTGCAATAATTTCGGTACATACACTAACTGCTATAATTTCCAACACAAAGCCACACACACGCCACATTCCTAGCCACAGTACGTGTAGCCGGTACACACCGTTTGCTACTGTCACGTGCTGGCAGTACACTGTTTGCTACTGTCACGTGCAGACAGTACACTGTTTGCTACTGTCACGTGCAGACAGTACTCATTGTTTGCTACTGTCACGTGCAGACAGTACACATTGATTGCTACTGTCACGTGCAGACAGAAAACTGTTTGCTACTGTTACGTGCAGACAGTACACTGTTTGCTACTCTCACGTGCAGACAGTACACTGTTTGCTACTGTCACGTGCAGACAGTACACTGATTGCTAATTGTCAGAGCGACTGCAAATAATGCGTGGGAATTGCTTCACAAATACAAGGACAGTAATAAACTCTTATAAATATTTGTTGCTGTTCAAACAGGACAACTGAAGGAGGAAAACTTTTACTAACATCATGACTGTGCTTATACATCGCGGCTTATCGCACTGATGACACAAAATAAAGGTCAGCGCTGAGCATGATGACCTTTTTTCTGTGTCAATGCAGCCAATTGTTAACCTTTGGAATCATATAATCGTCTTTTATGTAAGAAGCTCAATTCACATCGTGTGTGTTTAGTAGAAACTGCAGACGTTTCAGCAGTACCGTGACTTTGACGCTTTCACTGTTATTGTTTTATACAAACAGCAATATGTGCCTACAGTGCTCGTGACCTCAACTGTCACATTTCACTGGAAAGGTTTCAGGTTGATACAAAATACTTTTCTAATGTATGTGTTGTAGAGAATTTCCTTAAATAGGTAGGGTAAAGGTTTGAAGAATCGATTTATCTGGCTCCAGACATGGCCTATTTGCTGGTTTGTGGGCGCACAATACTGAATAAAGTTCTGTTCGTGTACGTACACACAACAGCAGCAACCGTAGCTAAATGTACAGTGTCTGTGTTCAGCTACACAGGTGGCGTGTTACGTCTGTCAAAGCACGTACTTGATAATGTAAAATGTAGCTATTTATGTTAAGAGATATCAAATGTCAAAAATATCGTGACAGTAACATCTTTCATCCGTTCTAATCATTAGTTTCTTAAAAGTCAGAAAAGAACGCCGGTTCAGGGTGTATATAGAAGGCATATATTATGCAGGAACTTTGCTTGCATAGTTGTGGTTGGTTTATTGGAGGAAATTTGTAAATCTGCTGTCAGATTGGAAGGTACATAAATATACAAATGTAGTTAATGACAGAAATCATCACTGCTGCAGACAAACAAATGTGTCACATATTCCAACGAAGGACGCTGAATTTATTTCAATAAACAGAAGTCGCCTTGCTCGTTCACAGCTGCTCTGTATTGCACTTTGGTGCACTTGCAAACAGAATGTGCACAGCTGCACATATTTGTGTTGCAGTGTCTGTCTGTTTGTCTGTCTGTGTGTGTGTCTGTCTGTATGTGTCTGTCTGTGTCTGTGTATCAACTGGAGAACTGGTAAAGAGTTTGATATTAATTTTGATACTGAAGACTTCTATTAATATCTCCTGTTAGTCAGGCAACTACAACGACAGTTACCCCCAATAGCTACATGCTTGTCTGCGTGCATCGCGAGCGGCAGTAGGTGAATAGTATTTAGTGCAGTGGAACGTATTGCGAGAAACAGCTGCAGGTCTGCTGAAGGGAACACGTGTGTTGACTGCAGTAGAGTTCAGACGGTCAGTACTTTACACTTCAAAGACAATAGTAACCTCAACTGCATTTAATAATTCAGCTCGTACCGCGCAGTAAACACACTCCGTCTCAGTTATACAAACCAGTCAGTTAATGCTGTAAAGTGAAATAATCGCTGTTTGTTCTGAGATCCACACAAAACACATAAATACAGTCCGTACCGCGCAGTAAACACACTCCGTCTCAGTTATACAAACCAGTCAGTTAATGCTGTAAAGTGAAATAATCGCTGTTTGTTCTGAGATCCACACAAAACACATAAATACAGTCCGTACCGCGCAGTAAACACACTCCGTCTCAGTTATACAAACCAGTCAGTTAATGTTGTACAGTGAAATAATCGCTGTTTGTTCTGAGATCCACACAAAACACATAAATACAGTCCGTACCGCGCAGTAAACACACTCCGTCTCAGTTATACAAACCAGTCAGTTAATGCTGTTCAGTGAAATAATTGCTGCTTGTTCTGAGATCCACACAAAACACATAAATACACTGTGTTGGCAGAACGTAGAATTTTTGATTGTTAATAGTGGTGGTACATATAGTAACCACAGGGCTTTCATTTCCAAATCGTAAACCAGGTAAAATGCACAGACACATTTTTGCACACAAAAGTAACTTTTTCACATTATTCACTCTATAATGCGGTCTGTTTTGCAGTGTCACGTTTAGCTACAATAAAGTCGTACAGCTGTGTAGCAATGTAGAGGGATGTGTGGGCCTGAGAGCCTCAAGTGTAGACACAGTGTGTAAATATGTGTGTCTGTACCTGTCGTATGTGACGTACACAGAATTAGTGTACGTACGAGATATCAGGCCTTCGCTGTGTTGTAGTTGAGAAATTTGTTCTTACGTTATGCCGAAACGTCGGTAACAAAACAACATACGCATCGCGTATATAAAGTCAAGTAATTTCAGACTCGTGAGCCATTTCAATCCACTATATAACTTTACACACTGTAATAATTTCAGTATATACACTAACTGCTATAATTTCCAAAACAAAGCCACACACACGCCACATTCCTAGCCACAGTACGTGTAGCCGGTACACACTGTTTGCTACTGTCACGTGCAGACAGTACACTGTTTGCTACTGTCACGTGCAGACAGTTTACTGATTGCTAATTGACAGCGGGACTGCAAATTGTGCGAGGGAATTGCTTCTCAAATACAGGGACAGTAATAAACTGTTACAAATATTTGTTGCTGTTGAAACAGGACAACTGAAGGAAGAACAATTTTACTAACATCATGACTGGTGCTTATACATCGCGGGTTATCGCACTGATGACAGAAATAAGGTCAGCACTTAGCGTGATGACCTTTATTCTGTGTCAATGCAGCCAGACTTTTACAAACAACGCGTTATAATCTGCACTTGATAAACTTTGCAATAAATATAACCATCATTCACGTAACAAGCTCAGTTCCAATCGAGTGCGTGAGGCAAATACTGCAGACGTTTCAGCATCACCGTGTTTGTTTTCGCTTTCACTGTAAGTGGTTTATACAAACTGTATTCTGTGCCGACAGTGCTCGTGACCTCAACTGTCACATTTCAGTGGAAAGGTTGAAGGTTGTTACAAAACACTCTTTTTTTTTAAATAAAATCTTTATTAACATTATCAGCATACATCAAGTAACAAAACTGTTAGCAAGTTGTACCATTTACCAACTTCCGTACTTTCACAATATCGGTACATCCGCCCTGACCGCAACGTACAGTGAGCTAAGACACAGCAGTTGTAGTGCAAAACTGAAAACAACAAAAGCACTGCCTTTCAGCCTTCTGTAATTACAGCAAGATATGCTTTGGCCGTTTGTGTTTGTATCGTCTGTACACAGTGTTCAGATTGTGGATTGTATATTGCTGTAAGGACCGGATGGGGGGATTGGGATGGGATTGGCATTTGGAATAAAACCTGGACGCTAGTTGTCGGACATATGATTGTATATAATCAATACATAAGGAAGATTTGTGGCGGAATATGGGCGTGCGGCGCGGGGAATTAGAATGACCCGTAAACACTTATTTTGCACTACTTGAATTTGTTGATATGTCGAAGCACTTATGGAGCACCATACAGGTGCCGCGTATGTTAAGGCGGATCGGATGGTTGCCTATAAATGTGCAACTTTGTGGTCACTGACAATGTGGAGTGCTTGGCCAGTAGTGGGAAGAGTTGCAGTAGATTGCCGATTGCCCTGTGAGCCGCTCGTGTGACTTGTGATGAGTGGTTAAGTGTGGAAGTTAACCGGAGTCAGAGATAGTTGACTTCCGCCGACCACGGAATCACCATTCCCTCCAGTCAAATCGGCGCTGGGAGTTTTGGCCGTATTTGGTGAATATGATTGCTTTAGTTTTGGCTATATTTACTTTGAGGCGCCAGCGGGATAAGTAGGTGAGGAGTCGACACACCGCTTGGGAGAGACGGCGGGTTATAGTGTCAGGACGCCATGACTGGGTGAATTTCGCCGTGTCGACTGCGAACAGGGCTAATAGTATATGGGGGGGGGGGTCTTGGGATATCGGCTGTATATAGGGTGAAAATAATCGGTGAGAGTACTGCACCCTGTGGGAGTCCGGCCGTGAGAGGTTTTTTGGGGAAAAGAAAATACGGAAAGAGTTATTGTCGGTTAGATAGGACTGAAGGAATTTTATGAGTTATACCGGAAATTTGAAGTTGATTAGTGTATAAAGCAGTCCCCTCACCCAAATAGTATCATACGCTTTTTCTACGTCAAGCATAACCAGGCCAGTATGTTAGTTGTTATTATAGCCGTGAGTTATATAGACAGTTAACTGGGCTAGTTGGTCTGTGGTGGAGAGTTTTTCCTAAACCCAAACTGTTCATTCGGTATTAATCGTTCCTGTTGAGCGTATCTTTCGATACGTTTGGCCACCATCCTCTCCATCAATTTTCTCAGTGAATTTAGGAGGCTAATCGGGCGATATGAGCCCGGGTATTTCGGAGGTTTCTTCGGTTGTGGGATTGCCAATACCACCGCATTTTTCCAGTTTGTCGGAAAATGCCCAAGTTGTAATGCACCGTTAAGGATGCAGGTCAGATGACCAATCGTAGTTGAGGAGAATTGTAGAATTAGGACGTTCGAAATCCCGTCGTCACCTGGTGAAGTTCGCCGTTTAAATTTCTTTATAAGTTGTCTTACTTCCGTGTGGGTGATGGGAGGAGGATCTTCGACATCTTGCCCCCGCCGTTTGAGAAAAGTCTCCACCAGTCGGTCTGCTTCTCGTGCGTGATGTGTTAATGTCTGGGCGTCGTCAGCCCATGATTAGACTCAAAGTGTTCAGCGAGGAGGCCTGCTTTGTCCTCTGCCACATAGTACTGCTTCCCGTGATGAATCAATGGCGGAATAGGGTCCCGCGACTTTTTAAAATATCGGGTCACTTTCCATAGCGGTGCTTTGTTGGGATGTAGCGTCCGTTAAAAAGAGGCCCACTTAGCGTTACGGTGTTCCGCCGATTGTTTGGCAATCACTGGATTGAGGAGATTTAGTGCGCCATAGAACACGATGTGACGCGTTCGTTGATAACGCCGACGAAAATAATTACGTATCTTCATAAGTGCACGTATCGCCGGAGGAATGTGGAGACGTCGTGTGTTGTCGCTCCGTTTCGGTATAAAGCGTCTGCAGCCAACAGGACCGACGCTGTGAAGGAAGTGGTCAAGCGTGAGACGTAGTGAGTCCAGTTCGCATATTGATAAGCGTATTGAGGGCGGTTTTTCTGTATTTTAGAAATACTATGGATTTTGCAGACTAACGGATTGTAATCAGAGGATAGGGTCGGAATATTTTGTGGGGTAGAGAATAAGCATCCCCTTGCCAGGGCGATATCAAGAACGCTAGAGTGTCCCCGGGGGTGGCATTAGGTGGCATGGACCGGAGCGTATTTGGTCACTGAACGAGCGGTACAGTATATGGTCACTGAACGAGCGGTACAGTATATGGTCACTGAACGAGCGGTACAGTATATGGTCACATAACGATCGGTACAGTATATGGTCACATAACGAGCGGTACAGTATATGGTCACTGAACGAGCGGTACAGTATATGGTCACATAACGAGCGGTACAGTATATGGTCACTGAACGATCGGTACAGTATATGGTCACATAACGAGCGGTACAGTATATGGTCACATAACGAGCGGTACAGTATATGGTCACATAACGATCGGTACAGTATATGGTCACATAACGAGCGGTACAGTATATGGTCACATAACGAGCGGTACAGTATATGGTCACATAACGATCGGTACAGTATATGGTCACATAACGATCGGTACAGTATAGGGTCACATAACGAGCGTACAGTATATGGTCACATAACGATCGGTACAGTATATGGTCACATAACGAGCGGTACAATATATGGTCACATAACGAGCGGTACAGTATATGGTCACATAACGAGCGGTACAGTATATGGTCACATAACGAGCGGTACATTATATTGTCACATAACGATCGGTACAGTATATGGTCACATAACGATCGTTACAGTATATGGTCACATAACGATCGGTACAGTATATGGTCACAGAACGAGCGGTACAGTATATGGTCACATAACGATCGGTACAGTATATGGTCACATAACGATCGGTACAGTATATGGTCACATAACGATCGGTACAATATTCCAGTAGGATTGTTCCATTTCTATCAATTGTTTCACAGTGCCACGCTATATGTTTACTGTTGAAGTCCCCAAGCAGGAATGTTGGGACATCAGCCGCGAAGACAGCCTCGAAGTCGTAGAGTGTTGTTCGGAGTGTTGTACCCGGAGACTATTAGAATCCTCTTATGTTGTGTTGAGTGCACGATTACTGCTATCGTTTCCATTTTTTAATTGACGGACAGATTAATTCTGTCATGCCTTAGATCGTTGTGGATTAACAGTAAGACTCCTCCGCCATGTTGATTGCGATCCGTTCGGTATATATAGTAACCGGCACTGTAAATTTGTGGCGAGGGATGAGTTTAGTTTCACATATAGCGGCTACATCAATCCCATTGACATTCAGGAAGTGCTCTAACTCAGGTTTTCGTAGGGATATGGAATTCGCTTTCCATTGATGAGACTTATATACTTTCTTACGGGGATGTTACAAAATATGTCATAATTGTATCAATAATGAGCATCATCTTATCCAGCAGGTCTCTCGCGTTGTGAAGTCGTGATGCCAACGTACGTAACGGTACACTGATCGTTTGGAGGTTTAGAGAAGACAAGATTGATTTAGTAGATCCAAGTACCGAAGGTAGTGCTTGATCGTCTTGAGGTCCAGCAGTATGGGCACCTATTTGGGCCCAGGTACGTTCTTGATGTTGCTTCATCCGAGGCTGGCTCAGGGGCGGAAATTGTGACCGCGTGGAAGGTTGGTGTGGGGGCCGAGTTTGTTGGCTGGGTTTTTTACGATTTATAGGGGCTAGAATATTTCTGTATTCCGGGCACCCCGAGTAATTGGCCGGGTGGTCGCCCCCCAGTTAACGCAGATTGGGGGGTCAGATGGAAGCTTTTGACAGTCTTGTGTAGTATGAGGTTTTTTGCATTTAACACACTTGGCTGGGCGACCGCAGTAGGCAGAAGAGTGTCCAAACTGCTGGCAATTGAAACATTGTTGAATCGGTCGTTTCGCTTTGTATCTTTCCCATTGTACTAAACAATGGCATAATTTCGTAGTTTTATAAATTTCTCGGAGGTCAGCACCTGCCTGGAAAGTTACAATAAACACAGTCGGTATTTCTAAAGTGTCTGAGCCGTGGTTTTTTCCATGCGAATGATCTGACATATGTTGATCACCTGTAGTTTCCGATGGATCAATTCTTCACGAATTTCCTCTATCGTAACATTTGGAGGAATGCCTTTTAATGCTACACGCGGCTGATGTGTATTCGGTAATGGGCATGTACGGTAGGCCAGTTGGGCCTGTTTTATTTCCCGCAGGAGTATCTCATAATCCACTTCCGTTTTGGTATAGATTAAAATCCTGTTTGTCTTTGTTTTGACATCAACCGCACTTGACAATTTGTCAATTAATGCCTTTAACGTTTGAGAATGGTAGTTGAGATAGCTATAGAATACAATCGGCGGGAACTGTTCCTTCCGTGAAGGGGACGGAGGCGTAGATACAGCTGATTCTGTATCTGAATCACTGTCTGAGAGAACAGAAAAGTAATTTGGTGATCCGAATGATGCACTTGCCGAACTCTCCAATTGATGACTAATACTTTTGCGATTTGAACGCTGATCTGGACGAAAATCCTGAGGTTTCAGTCCTCTCAGACTCACGGTAGAACACTCACTATCATTTAGTCACAATTTTCCGGCTAGCAATCCCTGGATTGCAGCCGGTTCGGAGTTTCCACTGCACCAACATTAGCACTCGTCTAACACGGCACACTGCACAACCGTCTAGTACCGCTGCTACTGACGAACTGAAAAACTTATTTAATGTGTGTGTGGTGATGAATTTCTTTAAATACTTAGGGTGAAGGTTTGAAGATTGAATTTATCTGGCTCACGACATGGCTTATTTGTTGGCTTGTTAACGCACGGTACTGAATATGTTGGTTTCATATATTCGAAATTGTGTTGAGTGGCTGAGCGACTGGTAGCTTCTCCATTGAGTTACGTACGTTTATTGTTTGGGGGAGGAGATACGGAATTTGCGACACAATATCAGTGTAATGGCGGCATGTAATTGTCCGGTCTGTCCGTGTGAAACGTGGAGCGACAGTAGGGAGATGACTGACGGAGGGAATTGAAGTGCTGAAGTTAACGTGTTGTAGTTAAATTGTGAAATTGTGTGGACTTTTGTGGAGATGACTGACGGAGGGGATTGAAGTGCTGAAGTAAACGTGTGGTAGTTACATTGTGAAATTGTGTGGACTTTTGTGGAGATGACTGACGGAGGGGATTGAAGTGCTGAAGTAAACGTGTGGTAGTTACATTGTGAAATTGTGTGGACTTTTGTGGAGATGACTGACGGAGGGAAACTGAAGTGCTGAAGTTAACGAGTCGTAGTTATATTGTGTACTTCTGTGTACTTTTGTGGAGATGGTTGACGGAGGGAAACTGAAGTGCTGAAGTTAACGTGTCGTAGTTACATTTTGTACTTCTGTGGACTTTTGTGGAGATGACTGACGGAGGAAAACTGAAGTTCTGAAGTAAACGTGTCGTAGTTACATTTTGTACTTCTGTGGACTTTTCCGAAATTGAAGCCGGATATTTGCGTTGTGAAACTGGTGAATAACCGCTTATGATACTGCCTGGCAAAGATAGTTATTTTCTTACAAGGCCAGAAGTTAAAACGCATTTTTATATATGTTCACAATCATATATAGGGACGTGTATGTGTATTTATGTATGTATGTGCGTTAAATATGTCTGAGATGTGAGGATTGACGAATGAATAAAGTCATATAGAAATCCGTAATATAATCCCCTGCTATCTGTAAGTTATTCACGTTTCAGAGAAATATATTTCCTCCAAAACTTTAGTGACTAGTAAATTTCTACCAGAACGCACGGTGTCACATATTCAACTAACCACATGTCTGTTTACAGAGCAACACCAATGGTTCGTGTTACTCTCTGGCCTCAGTTGCTGCTTGTAGTTTTGATACTGCGGCAGTCAGCTGCAGTGTCTGATCAGTGCAGTGAACTGCAGGAAGAAATATCTCGTTTGGAGCGAGATGTTGTGAGTATAACAGAGCTGAAACAAGATAAGGAACTTCTGGCCGGCAATTGTCATGTGAGTATTTATATAAATATATGCAGTTTTTGCAAACTACTCGTGTTATTAAGCAATATGTATGTTAATGTGTCTTGAGTAAAAACAAATTTAAACTGTGCAGTTACAGCATTTGACTGTAATATTTGTGTAGTCAGAGATAAGGTAACAGTCAAATTCAGCATATTTCTTACATAGTACCAAATATGCGAGACGTTTGTGTGTGGTTAACTAAATATCTCCGAGATTACAGTCCTCCTTGAGAACCTAATAGTTCCCCAGCTAGTCAAACACTCCCTGCATATTAAGTAATCTGTAATTTCAATAGATTACTCAGAACAGTTCGCACTGTCTCCATCGTGAGTCACATCAATCCCGTCCACCTACTTGCATCCTATTTTTAATATAAATTTTAATATTATCCTTCCATCTACGCTTAGGACCTACCAGTGGTCCCTTTCCCTCATGTTTCCCCATCAAATCCCTGTACGAAATCTCTTCTCCGCCATAAATTCAGCATTCCCAGCCCATCACAATCTTCTTCATTTCAACACACGAATATTATTTGTTGAGCAGTGCAAATCATGAAGATCGTCATTATGTTTTATAGCGTAACGAAATGAAGAACTGAAATTGTATGAAATTGCATTAGGTTTGAAGGAAACCGTGTTGCCAGTTATTTAGAATGACATTTGTTACATGCGTTGTGTGTGTGTGATATAACGTTACAAGTACCTCTGTGTTGTTTGTATGTGTGCGATATAAAGTTACAAGTACCTCTGCGTTGTTTGTGGTGTGTGTGATATAACGTTACAAGTACCTCTGTGTTGTTTTGTGTGTGTTGTGTATAACGTTACAAGTACCTCTGTGTTGTTTGTGTGTGTGTGATATAACGTTACAAGTACATCTGTGTTGTTTGTATGTGTGTGATATAACGTTACAAGTACCTCTGTGTTGTTTGTATTGTGTGGATATAACGTTACAAATACCTCTGTGTTGTTTGTATGTGTGTGATATAACGTTACAAGTACCTATGTGTTGTTTGTATTTGTGTGATATAACGTTACAAGTACCTCTGTGTTGTTTGTATGTGTGTGATATAACGTTACAAGTACCTCTGTGTTGTTTGTATGTGTGTGATATAACGTTACAAGTACCTCTGTGTTGTTTGTATGTGTGTGATATAACGTTACAAGTACCTCTGTGTTGTTTGTATGTGTGTGATATAACGTTACAAGTACCTCTGTGTTGTTTGTATGTGTGTGATAAAACGTTACAAGTACCTCTGTGTTGTTTGTATGTGTGTGATATAACGTTACAAGTACCTCTGTGTTGTTTGTATGTGTGTGATATAACGTTACAAGTACCTCTGTGTTGTTTGTATGTGTGTGATATAACGTTACAAGTACCTCTGTGTTGTTTGTATGTGTGTGATAAACGTTACAAGTACCTCTGTGTTGTTTGTATGTGTGTGATATAACGTTACAAGTACCTCTGTGTTGTTTGTATGTGTGTGATATAACGTTACAAGTACCTCTGTGTTGTTTGTATGTGTGTGATATAACGTTACAAGTACCTCTGTGTTGTTTGTATGTGTGTGATATAACGTTACAAGTACCTCTGTGTTGTTTGTATGTGTGTGATATAACGTTACAAGTACCTCTGTGTTGTTTGTATGTGTGTGATATAACGTTACAAGTACCTCTGTGTTGTTTGCATGTGTGTGATATAACGTTACAAGTACCTGTGTGTTGTTTGTATGTGTGTGATATAACGTTACAAGTACCTCTGTGTTGTTTGTATGTGTGTGATATAACGTTACAAGTACCTCTGTGTTGTTTGTATGTGTGTGATATAACGTTACAAGTACCTCTGTGTTGTTTGTATGTGTGTGATATAACGTTACAAGTACCTCTGTGTTGTTTGTATGTGTGTGATATAACGTTACAAGTACCTCTGTGTTGTTTGTATGTGTGTGATATAACGTTACAAGTACCTCTGTGTTGTTTGTATGTGTGTGATATAACGTTACAAGTACCTCTGTGTTGTTTGTATGTGTGTGATATAACGTTACAAGTACCTCTGTGTTGTTTGTATGTGTGTGATATAACGTTACAAGTACCTCTGTGTTGTTTGTATGTGTGTGATATAACGTTACAAGTACCTCTGTGTTGTTTGCAAATACAGGAAAAACTGACAAATCAAGTTCTTATATCGCAAGCTACATCAAAGGAACTTAACAAGACAGTAGCTGTCAACAATGATTTGAAGAAAGAACTTGAAGTGAAAGAAGATGTCCTGAAGAGTATCAATGAAAAACAGACACAGCTGCACACTACCATCGATGATCTAACAAAGTCAGTCGATTCAATTAACCAGGCGGTACAAAAACTGAGAGAAGAAGTCCTGAAGAGTATCAATGAGAAACAGACAGAGCTGCACACTACCATCGATGGTCTAACAAAGAGAGTGGATTTACTGAAAGATTTGTCACAATTGCTGTGTGAGTTACCGAAAAATGTAAGTACATATAAGATAGAAGCTGTCACAGTAAGTTCACTGAAGTACCTTAGACAATCAGCCACGTCAAACTAGCGTCAAACATCAACGTTTCGGAGAAATGTTCTACCACCATCATCAGGGTCACATTTATATAATGGTCTTGCACCTCATGTTTATATATACAGAGTTGTGTTAGCGATTTGCACCGGTTGAAAGTGTGAGTCGACTGCAGCGCCTACAGATGTGTGCGGCCGCTAATTAATTGTGACGTCGGTAAACACAGCGATCTTGGGATCGGACTGACGAAATGTGGGAAACTGAGATATTTAGTGTTACATAGCGGTGAATAGTTTAGTGTTAATACGTACCGTTCTGCTTAGTTGTGTTGCACAAATTGTGCGTACCGTACAGTACAGTAAGCTGTCTGTTGTTGCATTTAGTGTTGCTCATGTCTGCCTGTCGATATGTCATGTGTAGTTATTATGTGTCATGGAAATTTATTTGTTTTATGGACATTTAGAAATTATGTGATTATAAGAATATCAGCGGTTTGCAAGATCAAAGCTTCACGGGAAACTTGGGTTTGAGGAAATGCGGCCTGTGTGCTGACTAATCAAGTTATAACTTAGGTCCTTGTTTCCTTTCCACAAGAAATGTCTAACAACTTTGGTAATAGAACAGAAATTAAGAAGCCTCAGACACTAGTAACTCTGTGAATTTCTTAAAATTGTTTTCGGATGCCACTACAGCGCAGTTCGTAGTAAAGACTTAACGTTTTGTGCTAAAGCTGCTGACCGTTGCTTTGTTTCAACAAAGTAACAAGTTCACAGATGAGTTCTTCAACCTGCTTTCCTATTCCACAGTCTTCTGGTCCTGCATATGTGTACGTTGTCGTCCTCGGTGGACCAGTGTTTAGCGTGCTCGCCACTTGACCCAAGGTTAAATCCCGGCCGAGGTCGATGGATTTTTAAGGTTCATAATAATCCGTAGCACAACTTTCTTCGGAGGGGAAGTAAAGCCGGCGGCCCCATGTCGTAGGTTTACGGCATGTAAAAGAAACTTACGGGCATGAATAGAGATGTTTCGTAAGCAAAATTAAGCGAAACTTTCTCACCCAATTCTCCTGATTGACTGCTAGATGGCTCTGGCAGTCACATCAGAATTGAGTAGAAATTGTGCAGTCAGTGGGTTGGTCACTCACTACTCAATGCACACTTTCAGACCAAAGAAATATCCGAAAGGCCCCTATGCTCCACAAGGAGCAAAAGGAATAATAATAATAATAATTATTATTATTATTATAATATCTGTACGTTTTCTTCTTTCATTTTTGTGTTGTTCTCCTTACGTCATATAGACACTGTGTACTTTAAACTGTAACAAGTCACATCAAAATTCCAACTGCCATCATGCATGTAACTGCCGCCTTACAAGCAATATTTTGCACACAATATCTTAGCACACTTTTGTTCTCGCTCCGTACCAAATTCCACTCGCCATGTTCCAACGGTCCATCAGTTATCACAATCAAACCGACAGCTAAACAAATTGTGTGAACTGCCAGCAAATTATTTTACAGCTTAAAAAACACAATTAGTACTGAAAAGTGCATACTTTCAACAATATTTTCAATTTAATAATTACCACAAATAATTTCATGTCCTCACGTTAAGTACCACAAGTATAGCTGTGACGTCACAAGATCGTCAGTCCGCCATGTTACCATTACATAGTGCAGTAAGTTAAAGTTATATGTTTGTAGTGTAATGCTACGGCATAGCCTTCGTAAGAAGATTTATGAAATTCGGTCAAATGCTTAGAGTGTTGAAACGTGACAACACACACATAAACGTGACAACACACACATAAACGTGACAACACACACATAAACGTGACAACACACACATAAAGCAAATCGTGATATCCTAAACCTCCTTTCTTAATTTTCATTAACTGAAGTTTGGCTAAAACTCAAGGACACATTTGACTTCGTCAGTGGGTGAAAATTTGTTCGCGATTGATTCCTGTACTGGGAAGTAATCAGAAGATATATTTGTGTAGCTGATAAATACACTAGTATAAACTTCAGTAAGAGTAAATGTGTGCCTGTACTTATTTAAGCACCGCGCCATGAAGACGTATGGCGGAGTGTAGGCATTGTTCCACACAGTTTTGACCTCGAACCTAGATTGAGATAAGAAGAGGGATTCACGACCCAGCCGCTTTTATCACTGGGAAAATAAAGAGACTAAGCCTCTAGCCAATACAGTTTCTTTTACAGCAATGTTTCTTAAATTGTGGTACGCGTACCACTACTTGAAAATGTAACATCTTTTAATGGTAGGCGGCCGTAGTAAAAATTGGAATTAAAATGGGTACCAATTTTAAAAAATAAAGAAAATATAACACATATAATATATTTGCTAATACCCAGCATCCCCGCCGTCAGGCGGTCTTTCCAATTTCAGCATTTTTATTTCAATACAGAAAGCTGTTGGTGGTACACTTAAATTGTAAAATTTCATTTACGGGTAGGACAGTAAAAATGTTAAAACGTCTATTGTACAGGTCTGCCTGTCTCTGCTTGAGGCTGCTAAATCCGGCGATGTGAACAGGACAAAGATCTTGTACAGATGCAGCAATGACAACTGCACTGGAGATGATAGGTTCCATGATACACCGCTGACATATGCTGCTAGGTATGGCAGTGTGGAGGTGGTGCGGGTGTTGCTGGAGGGCGGCGCTAACGTAGACAGAGCTACTGTTGTTGGGAGTACCGCTCTGCATGTAGCAGCGCAGTATGGACATCTGGATGTGTGCCGTCTGTTGCTGGACTGGGGAGCGAAGGTGGATCGTCTGGACAACCGAACGCGATACACCGCGCTGCATAATGCGGCATGGGAGGGACATTTGTCTGTGGTGAAGCTGCTTGTGGAGAGGGGAGCGGATGTTAGTGTGGAGAATGACAATGATCAGACCGCGAGTGACTTGGCGCGGAGACGTGGGAAGAAAGATGTGGCAGATTGGCTGGACTCGGTAAGACGTGGCTAAGGACCGTTAACTGTATAAACACAGTGGTAACTATATGTACCAAACATCCAACATGTCTGCATTCAGGCTACACAGTTTATTATATCGGCTGTCTACAATTCCCACAATAAATAACCTTTATATCCCACAACTCACTTCACAATTCACTCAGAACTTTCGCCTGACGGCAGACAGCGTGCAGAAAGCCGCTAACGCAATTTGCCGCGAGCGCGATTCAGTGCGTTTTACTGCGATATATTGCGTGCAATATTGTGTTTAACTAAGTGTATCAAGTATGTTACGTGAGTCGGAGGGAAGTGAATGGAATGTTACTACACTAATAGTTATTTATCTTTGTGTAGCAAGGACGAATCATTTGGTCTAAGTCCAACAGCCAGCTGCCCTTCGCTATAATCGAACCTAGATCTTCTGATCTATAATCAGTAAAGTTATAACTGTACAATCCCGGTCCATTCCAGTTCACTTAGTGAAACACAAGGAACGTGACAGTGAAAATTTGTCACAAATTTAAAGAAGCCTGTCTCAGTTAATTTACTTTCATTGTGTCCCTGAACACAGTAGCCTTATCACATTGAATGCCCTACTTCCGTCGGGACATCCCGTTACATATGCCGTGTTCAAGGTCACGACGGAAGGGACGCTGTGTATTAGTGAGTGTCTAATTGTGTATCTGACTGCCAGCGTTCGGGTATGTTGATATGAAACAGTGCGTAACACAGGACAAGAGACACTGCCTTTTGTAATTACGTTAGGCGTGTGTGTGAATATATATATATATATTCACACACACATATATATATATGTGTGTATGTATATATATATATATATACGAAATGGCTCTATATACACTTTTCAGTATACGGCAATCTGTGGTACTGAGAAAATTAAGAGAAGAAATTTTAATACCAACAGCTATCGGAAGGGCAGAAGGGCGATCTGCGTGTATGTGTAGGCAGAACGATAAAGTGCTGTTGTGCATAAGGTAATGAACGTTTAAGTAGCACAAGACTACAGAAAGTTCTTGACCAGCTATTTGACTGTCTTCTTCTAGAGGAGCCTGCCACAGACAATCTCAGTGCAACTTACCTAACCTACATTCAAACCAGTTTGTGCCAAGAACGCAGAACTGAGTTTCTCGTAGCCATGTAGGGACAAATTATAAGGCTGACAAAAATCCAGGTTTCAAACCCACGAACTTCACATCATAGGACACGGTGCTGCCAATTTGTGAGGCATGTTCTGTAACTAATGTTCACTACACTGCTGCTCTTGAGGCATGTTCTGTAACTAATGTTCACTACACTGCTGCTCTTGAGGCATGTTCTGTAAGTAAGGTTCACTACACTGCTGCTCTTGAGGCATGTTCTGTAAGTAAGGTTCACTACACTGCTGCTCTTGAGGCATGTTCTGTAAGTAAGGTTCACTACACTGCTGCTCTTGAGGCATGTTCTGTAACTAATGTTCACTACACTGCTGCTCTTGAGGCATGTTCTGTAACTAATGTTCACTACACTGCTGCTCTTGAGGCATGTTCTGTAAGTAAGGTTCACTACACTGCTGCTCTTGAGGCATGTTCTGTAACTAAGGTTCCCTAGAATTCTGCTTTGTGAGAAATGTTCCTTAAGTAAGTTTCCCTACACTGCTGTTTGTGAGGCATCTTCTGTAAGTAAGGTTCCATAAACCGCCGCTTTGTGAGGCATGTTCTGAAAGTGGGGTTCCCTAGACTGCTGCTTTCTGAGGTATGTTCTGTAAGTAAATTTCCCTATACTGCCGATATGTGAAGCATGTTATGAAAGTAAGGTTCCATACACTGCCGCTTTGGAAGCATATTCTGTAATTAAGGTTCACTAGTCTGCTGCTTTGTGAGGCATGTTCTGTAATAAGGTTCCCTAGACAGCTGATTTGTGAGGCATGTTCTCTAAGTAAGGTTCCCTAGACTGCCGCTTTGTGAGGCATTTCCTTTAAGTGAATTTCCCTAGACTGCTGCTTTGTAAGGCATGATCCTTAATTAAGGTTCAATAGACTGCTGCTTTTTGAGTCATATTCTGTAAGGAAGGTTCACTAGACTGCTGCTTTGTGAGGCATTTTCTGTAAGTAAGGCTCCCTAGATTTCTACTTTGTGAGGCATGTACTGTAAGCAAGGTTCCCTAGACTGCTGCTTTGTGAGGCATATCCTCTATGCAACGTTCCCTAGGCTGCTGCTATATGAGTCATGTTCTTTAATAAGGTTCCCTAGACAGCTGATTTGTGAGACATGTCCTCTAAGGAAGCTTTCCTAGACTGCTGATTTGTGAGGCATGTTCTCTATTTAAGGTTCCCTAGACTGCTGCTTTTTGAGGTATGTCCTCTTAGTAAGGTTGCCTAGATTCTGCTTTGTGAAGCATGTACTGTAAGTAAGGTTCCCTTAACTGCAGATTTGTGAGGCATATTCTGTAATAAAAGTTCGCTAAATTGCTGCTTTGTGAGGAATGTTCTGTAAGTAAGGTTCCCTACATTTCCGTTTTGTGAGGCATGTTCTGTAATTAAGGTTTCTTACACTGCCGCTTTGATAGGCTTATTCTGTAAGTAAGGTTCCCTAGACTGCTGTTTTGTGAGTCATGTTCTGTAAGTAAGGTTACCTAGACTGCTGCTTTGTGAGGCTTGATCTGTATTTAAGTTTCACTAAAGAGCTGCTTTGTGAGGCATGTTCTGTATGTAAGTTTCCCTAGACTGCCTCTTTATGATACATCTTCTTTAAGTAAGGTTTTCTAGACTGCCGCTTTTTGAGGCATGTTCTCTTTGTAAGGATCCCTAGACTGCTGCTTTGTGAGGCATCTTCTAAAAGTAAGGTTCCTTTCACTACCGCTTTGTGAGGCATGTTCTGTAATTAAGGTTGCCTAAACTGTTGCCTTGTGATGCACGATCTCCATGTAAGTTTCACTAAACTGCTGCTTTGTGAGACATGTTCTCTAAGTAAGGTTCCCTAGATTTCTGCTTTGTGAGGCATGTAATTTAAGTAAGGTTCCCTAGACTGCTGCTTTGTGAGGCATGATGTAAGTAAGGTTCCCTCGATTTCTGCTTTGTGAGGCATGTAATTTAAGTAAGGTTCCCTAGACTGCTGCTTTGTGAGGCATGATGTAAGTAATGTTCCCTACACTGCAGCTTTGTGAGGAATGTTCTGTAAGTAAGTTTCCATAGACTGTTTCTTTGTGAGGCATATTTTTAAGTAAAGTTCCCTTGACTGCTGCTTTGTGAGGCATGTTCTCTAAGTAAGGTTCCCTAGACTGCCTCTTTGTGAGGCATGTTCTGTAAGTAAGTTTCACTAGACTGCTGCTCTAGTGTCAATTATGCATCTCGTCTTTTAATATGAGGGAGCAGATGTAATTGCGTTAAAGCGCAACAGATTGCGAGAGAGTCAGTCAGATGCTCTTAATGGGATAATTTGTTGTGCATTGGCAGTGGCACTGGCAAGTTTGTGTTACGAAATGTGTGTTGTGTTGTGTGGTGTGTTTTGTGTGTGTGTGTTGTTTATATTGTTTGATGTGAGTTTTCTGTTGTGTGTTGTGTTCTGTTTTTTTAGTGTTTTTTGTATTGTGTTTTGTGTGTGGTGTGTTATGTGTTTCGGTTATTATGGTCGAAATATTTTTATTCCCTCGGGGTTCATTGTCAATTTATACAGCAGTATGACGATGACGTAATGTTAGTGCAGCATTTCAGGAAATGTATCAAAATGTTCGACAACAGTCGATCGGACATGCATTGTGGTGAACACACCGGTCGGCGCAGCACATCAAAGACGGGTGTGAACGTAGCACGGGTGGAGGAACTGATTTTGGAAAACTGACAATACCAAATTCGAAGTCATCAATTCCGCAACAGCGAGGAAGTGGAAATTGCTGTTCGTGAATTGCTACGCATACAACACCCGATTTCTATCGCTACGGAATTTCTAAACTCGTTGCAAGTTTAAAACAAATACATCGATGTGCTCGGCGATGATGATGACAAAAAATGATACAGCTGTGGGATAAACCAGCAACACTTAACACTGTAATGACTTGTCATATAACAGTTATGACCTAGGGAACCTTACTTATTGAACAATATTCACGTGCAGTTATACTTCTTCCCTGCGAGACACACAGACAAACAAGTCGGCTGCTTCTCCCGTCAAGCCGGACCGACACCTAAAGCTACTCTTACTTGTTTTTGTCCGCTCGGTATCTTCTCTTGCACCGGTCGCCTATGGAGTTCTGCTGCATGCGGTGGATTTCCGCCTTCACCTTGGAACAACTTCGAGCAGTGAGCACGAACAGGACCACGTAGCACGTGATCATGGGGGACACGGGTCCGAAAAAGTACACCGCGATGCCTTACGTAGCCTCTGGAACAGTCAGACGTATTGCTACTAGACTCAATAAGCATCTCAAACTTCCCACTGAAAGAGGCTACCTAACATTTCTTTTAAAGGGATTTCCTATTAACTTGCGATGGGAGAGGAATGTAGCACGCATATGCCCTTTCCTCCAGTCCCTATTATTTTTTTTAGGCCCATATATCTTCTTCGGCACCTTATTCTGAAACACCCTCGGCTTATGTTATTGGTTGAGCGGGACTGAGTTTCACATCCATACAAAACAGCAGGCAAATCTATAGATCTGTTTTCCTAACTGTTCCTGCACTTTTGGGCCAGCACACTGTCAAGTAAATTGAATTATATTGAATGAACTTAATTTTTCTTTTTAATACACATAAATTAAATAAACCTCCAGAATGTATCACAAAACTTGTAACTTTGCGACGTATTCTGTCCACTAAATGAACAATTTCCCCCTCTGTCCGGTACCGCTTTACCCCCTGACTGTCCACTAAATGAACAATTTCCCCCTCTGTCCGGTACCGCTTTACCCCCTGACTGTCCACTAAATGAACAATTTCCCCCTCTGTCCGGTACCGCTTTACCACCTGACTGTCCACTAAATGAACAATTTCCCCCTCTGTCCGGTACCGCTTTACCCCCTGACTGTCCACTAAATGAACAATTTCCCCCTCTGTCCGGTACCGCTTTACCCCCTGACTGTCCACTAAATGAACAATTTCCCCCTCTGTCCGGTACCGCTTTACCCCCTGACTGTCCACTAAATGAACAATTCCCCCTCTGTCCGGTACCGCTTTACCCCCTGACTGTCCACTAAATGAACAATTTCCCCCTCTGTCCGGTACCGCTTTACCCCCTGACTGTCCACTAAATGAACAATTTCCCCCTCTGTCCGGTACCGCTTTACCCCCTGACTGTCCACTAAATGAACAATTTCCCCCTCTGTCCGGTACCGCTTTACCCCCTGACTGTCCACTAAATGAAAAATTTCCCCCTCTGTCCGGTACCGCTTTACCCCCTGACTGTCCACTAAATGAACAATTTCCCCCTCTGTCCGGTACCGCTTTACCCCCTGACTGTCCACTAAATGAACAATTTCCCCCTCTGTCCGGTACCGCTTTACCCCTGACTGTCCACTAAATGAACAATTTCCCCCTCTGTCCGGTACCGCTTTACCCCCTGACTGTCCACTAAATGAACAATTTCACCCTCTGTCCGGTACCGCTTTACCCCCTGACTGTCCACTAAATGAAAAATTTCCCCCTCTGTCCGGTACCGCTTTACTCCCTGACTGTCCACTAAATGAACAATTTCCCCCTCTGTCCGGTACCGCTTTACCCCTGACTGTCCACTAAATGAACAATTTCCCCCTCTGTCCGGTACCGCTTTACCCCCTGACGTCCACCCGTCACTGTACGTCGGTACACTTACACAGTCAAGCTGTATTACTTGAGAACCAGCAGCAGTAGACGCCCATATCAGGTTTCAGCACAGCTGGTGACAGATGCAGGACGTCCATGGCGGCAGTAATGGAGGTGAGGGCGCTGGGGAGGCCCCAGGCGTACATGGAGTACAAAGCGAAGCGACGCCTCTCTCGCTGTTTCCTGCTGATGGCGCCTTGACCGACTGAGCGTATGACACTGGACAGACAGACTTTGTGTTTTTACAAAGGAAAATATTATCAGCATGATGAAATAAAGAGGGATAAAATGGTTATGGGCATGTAGAAAGAGTGGGAGGTACGGAGTGTCTGTAGATAAAATGTCGTGAGGTTTGAAGTGAAGAAAGGACTTGAGCAACCTAGTTTTGAAGAAGAGGATAACGTTACAATGGATCTGAAGTAGTGGGTTTTTAGGCTGTGGATTGGATTGGTTTGGCCTAGGATATGGTCCAATAAACCTACAGGTTCAGGAGTTGGTTGGCTAGGTGAGGGACATTGTGCTTTCAAGGACATCGCTCCGTGGATTCTGTCAAGTTATGAAAATTAACTCACTCATCGACTTTAGTGAAATTTGAAGCTGTCATGTGTGTCATTGTTAACACTAAGGTTTTTGGGTAGATTAGGCCGTGTAGGTAGTAGAAAGGTAAAACCGTTTAGGATGAATTTGCTCTCTCTAAATTCAGGGTGGAAATAAAGATTGAAAGAACAATTTTATGCGTGTATTAGTACACATGTAACAGTCTTGACGGCGGCATATCACAGTCGTTTGTACCGTGAATATTCGTTGGTTTTCTTTAGAGTTATTAAGCGTAAGTTGGCAAAGTGCTAACACACGTAACTGATCATTGTAAAGAGCATTGTGAGACAAAACACAAATTAATTTTGTTTTGCTTGTATGATGCACGACTTCCTCCAAAATGTCAAATGTCTCCCACATGGTGTTTGTTTTTGAAACTCAAACTTAACACGGAACAATTTGCTTTGACGTCACAGCTTGGCGCATGCGCCTCAACATATTTCTGAACATCATAAACATTTAACTGCAATGTCAGTTACATATACATGGAGATATGAGAGCTTGTTCATAAATTTGTGAGTTAAATTTGTGTGAACTGAAGTTGCAACGTAGCTGTAGCTGACAAACTGTGACGTATGTCCACATGTGACAGTGTCCACACAGAGCATGCTGAGTTTACATCGGTTCACATGTAACTGTTAACATCACGTTGCGGACGGCGTAAACAATTCTTGTTTTGCCCTCTAAAGCCCAGTGGTTACTATATGTACCGCCATGTTTAACATTCAACAATTTTACATTCTGCCCACACAGTGTATTTATGTGTTTTGTGTGGATCTCAGAACAAACAGCGATTATTTCACTGTACAACATTAACTGACTGGTTTGTATAACTAAGACGGAGTGTGTTTACTGCGCGGTACGGACTGTATTTATGTGTTTTGTGTGGATCTCAGAACAAACAGCGATTATTTCACTGTACAACATTAACTGACTGGTTTGTATAACTGAGACGGAGTGTGTTTACTGCGCGGTACGAACTGTATTTATGTGTTTTGTGTGGATCTGAGAACAAAGAACGATTATTTTACTGTACAACATTAACTGACTGGTTTGTATAACTGAGACGGAGTGAGTTTACTGCGCGGTATGGACTGTATTTATGTGTTTTGTGTGGATCTCAGAACAAACAGCGATTATTTCACTGTACAACATTAACTGACTGGTTTGTATAACTGAGACGGAGTGTGTTTACTGCGCGGTACGAACTGTATTTATGTGTTTTGTGTGGATCTCAGAACAAACAGCGATTATTTCACTGTACAACATTAACTGACTGGTTTGTATAACTGAGACGGAGTGTGTTTACTGCGCGGTATGGACTGTATTTATGTGTTTTGTGTGGATCTCAGAACAAACAGCGATTATTTCACTGTACAACATTAACTGACTGGTTTGTATAACTGAGACGGAGTGTGTTTACTGCGCGGTACGAACTGTATTTATGTGTTTTGTGTGGATCTCAGAAAAAAGAGCGATTATTTCACTGTACAACATTAACTGACTGGTTTGTATAACTGAGACGGAGTGTGTTTACTGCGAAGTACGGACTGTATTTATGTGTTTTGTGTGGATCTCAGAACAAACAGCGATTATTTCACTGTACAGCATTAACTGATTGGATTTTATAACCCAGAGGAAGAGTGTTTAATGCGCGGTACGAATTGAATCTCTCTATATATAATTCAGATTACTCGTTGCTATTACAGCACTAGTCGTCCACAAAACCGTAAGATCCAGTCTAACTTTTTTCGGTCTAGAACATACGCCCTATTTTTGTTGGTGTCTTGTGTTCCAAATTTTTCTCGCTACGATAAATGTTTAACGACTTACACACGTGTTACACTGCGGTTGATATCACAAACACATGTGTCTTTATGTTAATGACAGTTATTGTTGTCTGATAGTAACCAAAACTGTACTATATTGCACTCTTCGACAATGATCCCAAAATTATGCCACATTATTTTACTGAGTGGGCCAAGTCACCAGTTGCTTCTTTCCAATTCGTATTTCTTCGTAAGTTTCTTTTCAAAATTTCTATTATCTTCCTGCTGAATTGTGGAAGCACCCCATCATATTTTAGTCACATTCATCCCAGTTCTCCAAGGAGCAAATAGGCACATAGGCACATCCTGTGAACACGGGGGTCATTCAGTTTCCATAAAGTTTCTGTAATACACAGCTGTCACACGTCCCTCGATCAAACGCGGTCATTTCGTTTCCATAAATTTTCTGTAATACACAGCTGTTACACGTCCCTCGATCACACGCGGTCCAAACAGGTTATTGCGTGATGCTACACACCACATGTTAACTGAAGCCATATTGAAAATGGCATTGTGTTATCTGGTGTGGATTTTCCTGGTCTCAAAACTGCGAAGGCCTTGTGTTTGTAATACCATCCCCGGGTAAATTGAGGCATCCGTGAACAGATTGTCAGGCGGAATTTGCAGTCGTGTTTGCAGACTGCACAACATCGCAGTACACAGTTGGTGTGATCTGCCGGTAGAATGCGCTGCACTCTGTGAAGTTGATACGGATACAAACAGTCACGGTGCACAGTTGTCATACTGTGTCTGTGCTACAGCAGTCGTCGTGGGTGTTGTGGCTAGGGCTTGGGTAATCTGCTGCCAAGACATCACCTTCTGCACACAGTTGTGCAGTTTGTTGAGGCACTGCGCTACATGTCGGAAGGTTGCGCGTTCGATTGTCGATATTGTCATTGGAAATTTTTATTGACATAATCCTTCCGGCCGCACTATGGCCCTGGAGTCGACACAGCCTCTAGCAGAAATGAATACCAGGAATAAATCCCAGGGAGGTAAATGCGTCACATGCGTAGGGCTAAAATCTTTAACGCCTTTATGTGCCGATTGACTTAAAATATGTGAACCTTAACCTCCTGGAACCCTAAGGGTCTGTCCAGTCTTGTACAGGGTGGCATGTACGTAGAACGATATTCTTAATATGTACCTTAAAGAAATGACGACTTACAGTACGATTTGAATTCAACTGGCTCAGGAAAGGTCCACCGGTAAACACGTTAACTGACCTTCCACTCCCTCTAAGCACGCGCAATTACGTCACCACGTGAGTGACTGCCTTGTCTCGACATGCATTATTGTCCAGGGACTGACAGTAACGAGATTTGTCATCAAATTATTGTGACCTGTTTCTGAGCTTTCTGTGAAATTCCCGTTTTTGTGACATGCCATTAACATTCTGCATGCGAAGCCAGTTTATCGCAAAAACGCTCAACACAGAGGTTCATTGCGATATGAGGGTAAGTACAGGCTGATAAAAAATATTTGGCTTTTATGACCCACGACTGCCTCAACACAGGACACAAGCCTGTTGCTGTAAGAGGCACGGTCAATACGCAGTGTTCCCTATCTTGTAAATTTGTGATAATCAAGACTGCCTCAAACACAGGACACAAGCCTGTTGCTGTAAGAGGCACGGTCAATAAGCTATGTTCCATATCCTGTATCTTTGTGATAATAAGACTGCCTCAACACAGGACACACGCCTGCTGATGTAAGAGGCACGGTCAATAAGCTGTGTTCCCTATCCTGTAACTTTGTGATAATCAAGACTGCTTCAACACAGGACACACGCCTGCTGATGTAAGAGGCACGGTCAATAAGCTATGTTCTCTATCCTGTATCTTTGTGATAATCAAGACTGCCTCAACACAGGACACAGGCCTGCTGCTGTAAGAGGTAATGTCAATAAGCTGTGTTCCCTATCCTGTAACTTTGTGATAATCAAGACTGCCTCAACACTGGACACAGGCCTGCTGCTGTAAGAGGCACTGTCAACAAGCTGTGTTCCCTATCCTGTAACTTTGTGATAATCAAGACTGCCTCATCACAGGACACAGGCCTGCTGCTGTAAGAGGCACGGTCAATAAGCTGTGTTCCCTATCCTGTAACATTTTGATAATCAAGACTGCCTCAACACAGGACACAGGCCTGCTGCTGTAAGAGGCACTGTCAATAAGCTGTGTTTCCTATCCTGTAACATTTTGATAATCAATACTGCCTCAAAACAGGACACAGGCCTGCTGCTGTAAGAGGCACAGTCAGTAAGCAGTGTTCCCTATCCTGTAACTTTGTGATAATCAAGACTGCCTCAACACAGGACACAGGCCTGTTGCTGTAAGAGGCAAGGTCAGTAAGCAGTGTTCCCTATCCTGTAACTTTGTGATAATCAAGACTGCCTCAACACAGGACACAGGCCTGCTGCTGTAAGAGGCACGGTCAGTAAGCAGTGTTCCCTATCCTGTAACTTTGTGATAATCAAGACTGCCTCAACACAGGACACAGGCCTGCTGCTGTAAGAGTCACTGTCAATAAGCTGTGTTCCCTATCCTGTAACTTTGTGATAATCAAGACTGCCTCAACACAGGACACAGGCCTGCTACTTTAAGAGGCACGGTCATTAAGCTGTGTTACCTATCCTGTAAGTTTGTGATAATCAAGACTGCCTAAACACAGGACACAGGCCTGCTGCTATAAGAGGCACTGTCAATAAGCTGTGTTCCCTATCCTGTTACATTTTGATAATCAAGACTGCCTCAACACAGGACACAGGCCTGCTACTTTAAGAGGCACGGTCAATAAGCTGTGTTACCTATCCTGTAACTTTGTGATAATCAAGACTGCCTCAACACAGGACACAGGCCTGCTGCTGTAAGAGGCACTGTCAATAAGCTGTGTTCCCTATCCTGTAACATTTTGATAATCAAGACTGCCTCAACACAGGACACAGGCCTGCTGCTCTAAGAGGCACTGTCAATAAGCTGTGTTCCCTATCCTGTAACATTTTGATAATCAAGACTGCCTCAACACAGGACACAGGCCTGCTGCTCTAAGAGGCACGGTCAATAAGCTGTGTTCCCTATCCTGTAACTTTGTGATAATCAAGACTGCCTCAACACAGGACACAGGCCTGCTGCTGTAAGAGGCACTGTCAATAAGCTGTGTTCCCTATCCTGTAACATTTTGATAATCAAGACTGCCTCAACACAGGACACAGGCCTGCTACTTTAAGAGGCACTGTCAATAAGCTGTGTTCCCTATCCTGTAACTTTGTGATAATCAAGACTGCCTCAACACAGGACACAGGCCTGCTGATGTAAGAGGCACGGTCAATAAGCAGTGTTCCCTATCCTGTAACTTTGTGATAATCAAGACTGCCTCAACACAGGACACAGGCCTGCTGCTCTAAGAGGCACTGTCAATAAGCTGTGTTACCTATCCTGTAACTTTGTGATAATCAAGACTGCCTCAACACAGGACACAGGCCTGCTGCTGTAAGAGGCACGGTCAATAAGCTGTGTTACCTATCCTGTAACTTTGTGATAATCAAGACTGCCTCAACACAGGACACAGGCCTGCTGCTGTAAGAGGCACTGTCAATAAGCTGTGTTCCCTATCCTGTAACATTTTGATAATCAAGACTGCCTCAACACAGAACACAGGCCTGCTGCTGTAAGAGGCACTGTCAATAAGCTGTGTTCCCTATCCTGTAACATTTTGATAATCAAGACTGCCTCAACACAGGACACAGGCCTGCTGCTCTAAGAGGCACGGTCAATAAGCTGTGTTCCCTATCCTGTAACTTTGTGATAATCAAGACTGCCTCAACACAGGACACAGGCCTGCTGCTGTAAGAGGCACTGTCAATAAGCTGTGTTCCCTATCCTGTAACATTTTGATAATCAAGACTGCCTCAACACAGGACACAGGCCTGCTACTTTAAGAGGCACTGTCAATAAGCTGTGTTCCCTATCCTGTAACTTTGTGATAATCAAGACTGCCTCAACACAGGACACAGGCCTGCTGATGTAAGAGGCACGGTCAATAAGCAGTGTTCCCTATCCTGTAACTTTGTGATAATCAAGACTGCCTCAACACAGGACACAGGCCTGCTGCTGTAAGAGGCACGGTCAATAAGTTGTTTTCCCTATCCTGTCGTGTGATAACAAACTGCAGACAGTCCAATATAACGTCAGCAGTGCTACAGTACATGCTGATAATGTTGCCCTCCAAAACCAATGCACTCAGCACGACTGCTGAACACTTTGTTGTTGACTTTGTATTGTTGTGTAATGTCAACAGAGAGAATTGCTGAAAGTGATAGAGAAGGGGAAAGGCGGAGGGGGAGGATGATTTTTGCAGTACAGAACTTTAATGGCAGCGCATCGTACTGGAACTGACATTTTACTCATCCAGTACGAGTTATTCTTTAACATAGAACTGAATTCATATGAAAATACAACAGACAGTTGTAGAACTTATTGGCCCAACGTTAGCCTTCAATTAACATTTACGTTTCTAATTTTAAATTAAGTTGCTACATTTACAACTTTTCCTTCTAAGAGAATTGATACGCCCTTTAAATTGTAATTCATGTATCTTGTGTAACAACAAAACTTCTATTTTATAGATGTTTGTTTTTGAAGAAAGAAAACAACGAGTAAAGTGTGTTACTGATGTGTATGTGATTATTTGTGTTCTTGATTGATTGTGTAACACTGATGTGTATGTGATTATTTGTGTAAAAGTTTGATTGTGTAACATTAATGTGTATGTGATTACTTGTGTACAAGATTGATTGTGTAACACTAATGTGTATGTGATTATTTGTGTACAAGTTTGATTGTGTAACACTAATGTGTATGTGATTATTTGTGTAAAAGATTGATTGTTTAACACTAATGTGTATGTGATTATTTGTGTACAAAATTGATTGTGTAACACTAATATGTATGTGATTATTTGTGTACAAGATTGATTGTGTAACACTAATGTGTATGTGATAATTTGTGTAAAAGTTTGATTGTTTAACACTAATGTGTACGTGATTATTTGTGTAAAAGATTGATTGTGTAGTTCTAATATGTACATGATTATTTGTGTAAAAGTTTGATTGTGTAACACTAATGTGTATGTGAATATTTGTGTACAAGTTTGATTGTGTAACACTAATGTGTATGTGATTATTTGTGTAAAAGATTGATTGTGTAACACTAATGTGTATGTGATTATTTGTGTTCAAGATTGATTGTGTAACACTAATGTGTATGTGATTATTTGTGTAAAAGATTGATTGTGTAACACTAATGTGTATGTGATTATTTGTATACAAGTTTGATTGTGTAACACTAATGTGTATGTGTTTATTTGTGTACAAGTTTGATTGTGTAACAGTAATGTGTATGTGTTTATTTGTGTACAAGATTGATTGTTTAACACTGATGATTATGTGTTTATTTGTATACAAGATTGATTGTGTAACACTAATGTGTATGTGTTTATTTGTGTACAAGATTGATTGTTTAACACTGATGTTTATGTGTTTATTTGTATACAAGTTTGATTGTGTAACACTAATGTTTATGTGATTATTTGTATACAAGATTGATTGTGTAACACTAATGTGTATGTGTTTATTTGTGTACAATATTGATTGTGTTATACTAATGTGTTTATGATTAATTGTATACAAGTTTGATTGTGTAACACTAATGTGTATGTGATTATTTGTGTACTAGATTGATTGTGTAACACTAATGTGCATGTGATTATTTGTATACAAGTTTGATTGTGTAACACTAATGTGTATGTTTTTATTTGTGTACAAGATTGATTGTGTAACACTAATGTGTATGTGATTATTTGCGTACAAGATTTATTGTGTAACAAGTGTCATGGAGCTTGTTTACGCTTTATTAAAGGCAAAAACTTGCTGTTCTGTGCTTGTATAATTATGAAGGAAAGAGCAATATAATAATATATGGCACTGTAAAATATGCTATATCAATATTACAGGTTATGTCTTTATAGAGATGTTCCTAGCACAGCTGCATAAAGCAGCACTGCAGTTTTCTGCTATCCTATGCAGTTCTGTAATCAGTATAAATGTAGCCAGCTGTCCAGAACTTACAAAGTTCGCAACTTGCACAGTCGGTGATCCTGTGATATCAAATTGTCATGTATTAGAGAGTATCACAGTGCGATGTGTGCAGTGCGACCGACTGTCTTGGTGATACACAAATGTTCACATCTAAAACCTCACAATAGTAGACAATAGTCGTGGTGATAAACACAACAAGTGCACCTCTAAAACCTCACAATACGTATGATGACACAGTTGATACACACAACAAGTTCACCTCTGAAACCTCACAATACTTTCGATGACACAGTTGGTACACATAAGTTCACCTCTGAAACCTCACAATACGTACGATGACACAGTTGATACACACAACAAGTTCACCTCTAAAACCTCACAATACGTACGATGACACAGTTGTTACACACAAGTTCACCTCTAAAACCTCACAATACGTACGATGACACAGTTGATACACACAACAATTTCACCTCTAAAATCTCACAATACGTACGATGACACAGTTGATACACACAACATGTTCACCTCTAAAACCTCACAACCCTCCCAGGGGACACCGCCTTAACGAAGCACTGTCCGTGCGGGTGTGGAGGTTTTGAGTGCCCCAAAGAAGCTGGGGCTAAACCGGCGGTAGCTTAGCTACTGGTAGGGTCTCCCAAGCCGGGCAGGCCTCAGCTGAGGGGCCAGACGAAGTGTGTTCCACAACGACCTGTCTGAACCAACAAACTTTCCATAACATCCTTCCTATTAGCCCAAGTCAAAGTGTGAGTTATCGTGCCGAGGACTGTATGGCACTGGGTTGGAAAAACAGCAGTGCATCTACGATCCCCTCGGGGAACCGGGCAGCACCCCGTTGTATTTATGCCTTCCACCCGTAAGGGGTTCTGCGGGTGGTGACTGTTATTTCCCCATTACTTGTGGGAATAAAATGGACACAGTAATTAATGGTCTTGATCAAGGATTGACTGAGGCTGTAGACTGATACAAGTTGTAAGTTCTGAGCTGAGTTCTGATGAACCTGATCATAAAGCACCTGTGGCTGCAAACTTGATACTGAGGCTGTAGGCTCTGAGCCTTTCGCTGTCTCTTCTGATGAGGACAGACTGACTGCAGGTGTCTTTATGATCAAACCGCAGACCAGGCGACTCTCGGGAGTGCAGCGGAAGCAGCTCATTAAATTAAGAGAATGCTGTGGCGTGAAGTAGTGGGGGTGTGACCAGACCCCTCTCTTACTCGAGCATTGCACCTTCGATGAACCTGATCAAGGAACGGATGTGGCTGCAGAATTGATAATTGAAAGGCTAAGGGTTAGCACAATAAGCCTAAGGCTGCTGTGCATCCGGATGTAATGCCGACGGGCCATTAGAAAGAAGAAGAAGAAGAAGAAGAAGAAAACCTCACAATACGTACGATGACACAGTTGTTACACACAAGTTCACCTCTAAAATCTCACAATACGTATGATGACACAGTTGATACACACAACAAGTTCACCTCTAAAACCTCACAATACGTACGATGACACAGTTGATACACACAACAAGTTCACCTCTAAAACCTCACAATACGTACGATGACACAGTTGATACACACAACAAGTTTACCTCTAAAACCTCACATTACGTACGATGACACAGTTGATACACACAACAATTTCATCTCTAAAACCTCACAATACGTACGCTGACACGGTTTCCTGTGACGTTTTGCTGCCCAGTCAGCAGTGCGATCGCTATAAAGTCTCACGATGCATGTCTTGCAGTCAGTATATCAGCGGTCAGCACATTACTTGCAAGAACCTCAGAACAGTCTGCCACGTCTGCAGTCTGTGATGGCCGTGCTGAGAGTTGAACTGCTGGAGGTTTTCCTCACACGATGTGGGTCGTAACACGTGGTAGGATGCTGAGTGGTGTTGGGCCTTGTGATGGGGCCGAGGTTACGGAACACAAGTCTGTGTGCCAATGTGCGAATTACTTTGCGCTTTAAGACGAAGATGCAGAATATGAGTGCCCCCTGCAGTGCATTAGCTGCATCAGCCAGGTACCAGATCCACGGTGGTTCAGTCACAAACGAAGACACGATCTCCAGTGTCCACGTGACACCCATCACGACAAACAGCTTTGCGTTCATGATCAGCCTAGAACAGAAAACAGGACACACTGTGTAACAGTTAGAGACAAAGACGAATTTGTAACTAAGTAGTGACGGTGACACATTGCATTGTTTGTTGTTCCAGTGTTGTTCTAATCTAACACAGTGTTTGCATAAACATCTAATTGTTACTTTTCCTACCGCAAACCGAAAATAAAGCACTCAATATGTCTCCATATACCGGTAGAGCTCAATGCGCTCTGTTTGTGACTGAGTGACTAAGTCACACGCAGGTTAACACGGTGATGGTCGACCTTAACACAGCAATGATAAGCACAACTTGTGTTTGACGTCACAGCCGGGTTGTCGTTGTTACGCTAGAAAGTAGATTTGGAGAGACGACAGAAGCTGGGACAAAGGAACGACGGCTGACTTACGCATGCGTACATTATCAGAGCATTTACACTTCGTGCAATATGTTGCCTAATTACTTAAGAAACAATATATTGTAGTTCCTCCCCCAGAGTGTTGTTTCTACGCAGCTCAATGTTCCGAAGAAGGTTCTATCGGCAAAGTCCGAGAAGGCAATCACTGGATCTCCTATTTCTAAAGTCGCTGCCACGAAGCTATTTATTTACCCAACAAGCAATCGGTAACTGCTCTGCTTTTGTTTGCAATCTATCTTCTCCGGCGTGTCAAATTTCCTAACAGCAGTCGAAAGGTAGCCTGCACTTTGCTGTATGCACACAACAGTTATTTTGCAAAGTTACAAAAATGGTACAATTAATTTAAATTTAAAGTAAAATGATCTGTATTACTTACAAAAAAAATACTTTACAAAAATCAGTTTCAAATTTACACATTCAATTTGCCACGTCGCAGTTAAATTAACTGCTCGCCCTTTTCCTCAAATAAACAAATTGTTGTATCGCGTTACTAAATTTAGGATTTAAAATTCTGTCGCCAAAATATTAATACACCAAAAGTGCTCTGTTCTAATAAGTGTTAACCAAAAACAAATATAAATTCCACATAGCTCACTCACCTTGAATGCTCAGCCATAAACCAAAGTTTTTCATTGTAACCAAAATAGCTTCACGGTAGCTTTACGTTCTCGCCACAAAACTACTGAAACGTAAATGAGGGCGTTTGTCTTGCGGAGTTCCATTAAGTAGACAATTCAGGAATTACCGACTCGGCATTCTTTACAGTGCGGTGAACCGTAGTCAATGTTCACTGCACAGCAAGTAATAACTACGTGTGGCAATGTTAACAGAATTACAAACCAAATGACAAAACTTAAAAAGTAAATCTAACGCTATTATTCATTCATTACAATATTAAAAATTTGTGTATTGAGGTGTCATAGTGTGCCACCTGTCATATGTCAGGTGTCATAGTGTGCCACCTGTCATATGTCACTTGTCATATTGTGCCACCTGTCATATGTCAGGCCCAATTCTAGTAACAAAATGTCTGTAGTCCTGCCAGTATGTACGGTAGCCTTAATGTACAATTACTCTAAGAAATAAACGTGATTTCAAGCTTCCGCCGCAATGTTGATGTAATCTGTGGTTTACTCTAAAAATTTACTGCTGTGTCTGCTTTTCGTGAAGTGTATTGCCAACCTATAACAACTGCACTGAGCAAAAGTCACTTTGAGCAGGCGATAGAGGATCAGGCTTTTAAATATCCCTCCAATTATTGAGCCAAAGATGCAATACAAGTTTACAGGAGCGCCCTGTTTTACTCTAACTTGAGTCCTCTTCATCCCCCCATGTCTACAAACACATGCACGCAAACACGCAGCACGCAGGCCTCACACAAATGTACATTAACACACGCACGCACACGCAAGCATATAAACCTAAGATTTCAAAATCTTACATTTTGTCCCCTTATATATGGGGTCAGTGTTGTAGTTACCGATACATACACCAGGGTGCTGTGTCTACTGAAAGCAATCTATCGATGTGAGACGTGGAGAAATACCATTACTCCGTCGGTATTGCAGCCTGTACATTTACAGATTAACATTATACCTACAGAGTAACACGGTTTGTTCCCTAAAGCTGTGTTTCCAAAACGCAAATGGCTTGCACATTGGTTGAAATTGTGATTTTGTAGTACGAGATGAACAATGTAAATGTTAACTGAAGACACCAGACATGGATAGGATCTGTCAAATAGTGTCAGCAGTTGTACTGCTTACCTAATGGTATTGTATATGACAAGACTGTGCATAGGAGCTGTCAAATACTGTCAGCAGTTGTGCTGCTTACCTAATGGTATTGTATATGACAAGACTGTGCATAGGATCTGTCAAATAGTGTCAGCACTTGTACTGCTTACCTAATGGTATTGTATATGACAAGACTGTGCATAGGATCTGTCAAATAGTGTCAGCAGTTGTACTGCTTACCTAATGGTATTGTATATGACAAGACTGTGCATAGGATCTGTCAAATAGTGTCAGCAGTTGTACTGCTTACCTAATGGTATTGTATATGACAAGACTGTGCATAGGATCTGTCAAATAGTGTCAGCAGTTGTACTGCTTACCTAATGGTATTGTATATGACAAGACTGTGCATAGGATCTGTCAAATACTGTCAGCAGTTGTGCTGCTTACCTAATGGTATTGTATATGACAAGACTGTGCATAGGATCTGTCAAATAGTGTCAGCAGTTGTACTGCTTACCTAATGGTATTGTATATGACAAGACTGTGCATAGGATCTGTCAAATAGTGTCAGCAGTTGTACTGCTTACCTAATGGTATTGTATATGACAAGATTGTGCATAGGATCTGTCAAATAGTGTCAGCAGTTGTACTGCTTACCTAATGGTATTGTATATGACAAGACTGTGCATAGGATCTGTCAAATAGTGTCAGCAGTTGTACTGCTTACCTAATGGTATTGTATATGACAAGACTGTGCATAGGATCTGTTAAATAGTGTCAGCAGTTGTACTGCTTACCTAATGGTATTGTACATGACAAGACTGTGCATAAGGTTTGTCAAATAGTGTCAGCAGTTGTACTGCTTACCTAATGGTATTGTATACGAAAAGACTGTGCATAGGATCTGTCAAATAGTGTCAGCAGTTGTACTGCTTACCTAATGGTATTGTATATGACAAGACTGTGCATAGGATCTGTCAAATAGTGTCAGCAGTTGTACTGCTTACCTAATGGTATTGTATATGACAAGACTATCCATAGGACCTGTCAAACACTGTCAGCAGTTGTACTGCTTACAAAATGGTATTGTATATGACAAGACTGTGCATAGGATCGGTCAAATACTGTGAGCAGTTGTACTGCTTACCTAATGGTATTGCATATGACAAGACTGTGCATAGGAACTGTCAAATATTGTCAGCAGATGTACTGCTTACCTAATGGTGCTGTTTATGACAAGACTGTGCATAGGATCTGTCAAATAGTGTCAGCAGTTGTACTGCTTACCTAATGGTAATGTATATGACAAGACTGTGCATAGGAGCTGTCAAATACTGTCAGCAGTTGTACTGCTTACCTAATGGTATTGTATATGACAAGACTCTGCATAGGATCTGTCAAATACTGTCCGCAGTTGTACTGCTTACCTAATGGTATTGTATATGACATAACTGTGCATAGGATCTCTCAAATATTTTCCGCAGTTGTACTGCTTACCTAATGGTATTGTATATGACATGACTGTGCATAGGATCTCTCAAATATTTTCCGCAGTTGAACTGCTTACCTAATGGTATTGTATATGACAAGACTGTGCTTAGGATCTGTCAAATACTGTCAGCAGTTGTATTGCTTACATAATGGAATTGTATATGACAAGACTGTGCATAGGATCTGTCAAAAACTGTCAGCAGTTGTACTGCTTACCTAATGGTATTGTATATGACAAGACTGTGCATAGGATCTGTCAAATATTGTCAGCAGTTTTACTGCTTACCTAATGGTATTGTATATGACAAGACTGTGCATAGGATCTGTCAAATATTGTCAGCAGTTTTACTGCTTACCTAATGGTACTGTATATGACAAGACTGTGCATAGGATCTGTCAAATATTGTCAGCAGTTGTACTGCTTTCTTAATGGTATTCTATATGACAAGACTGTGCATAGGATCTGTCAAATAGTGTCAGCAGTTGTACTGCTTACCTAATGGTATTTTATATGACATGACTGTGCATAGGATCTGTCAAATACAGTCCGCAGTTGTACTGCTTACCTAATGGTATTGTATATGACATGACTGTGCATAGGATCTGTCAAATATTGTCCGCAGTTCTACTGATTACCTAATGGTATTGTATATGACAAGACTGTGCATAGGATCTGTCAAATATTGTCCGCAGTTTTATTGCTTACCTAATGGTATTGTATATGACAAGACTGTGCATAGGATCTGTCAAATACTGTCAGCAGTTGTACTGCTTACTTAATGGTATTGTATATGACAAGACTGTGCATAGGATCTGTCAAATACTGTCAGCAGTTGTACTGCTTACCTAATGGTATTGTATATGACAAGACTGTGCATAGGATCTGTCAAATACTGTCAGCAGTTGTACTGCTTACCTAATGGTATTCTATATGACAAGACTGTGCATCGAAACTGAAATGCTTGCAGAATGGAACACAGAGTGTATAAAATGGATAAAAGTGATAGGTTATAATGTCATGACAAGAAAATTTTTACAGAAGTCCCTACACAAATTAGAAAATACAGTTTCAAAGTATGGGCTGATAATTACAAAGAACAAAACTAAAATATTGACATCCAACGGAGGGGAACACTGTCAACAGCAAGATAGTAATTAATAACAAAATAATATAAAAATAAACATGTACAATTAATTAGATGCACAGTGCTTATGACGGGAAACAAATGTAACTAACTAATTAACTCCATGTAGCAGATTCCTTCTTGAGAAGCTAACAGGTCGTCAGCTAGTCAAAAAATTCCCCGCGTTTCATGGAACCCGAAGGTTCATTACGGCACTCACAAGAGCCCACCACCTGTCCCTATCCTGAGCCATATCAATCCAGTCCATACCTCCCATCCCACTTCTTGAAGATCCTTTTCCGTATATAAAAATAAGATCCCTGCTTTTACTGCGCCACCTTTGTCCCACCTAACCTCCTGTACACCCTCTAAATCTAATTACTACCTAGCTACTTCCCTAGCCACTGTCATATGTGACCCTGACCTGTACAGGCTCCTTACGTTCCAAGTTCCGATGTAACTAAAGAACTAACAAAATGATTAGACATAACAGCAAACATGAACCAAGTTCTAAACGGTCAGCAAGCCAGAAGCAAACAACACTACAAATGTATCATACAGCACACATCGTAGTGCGTGGCAGTGACACTGGGACACTAAGAGGACATGACATGTGTAGGATCGGAGAAGCATAGATAAAAGATTGAGAATACAAGCAAAATACACGCTGTTTGACCACAAAAATCAAGATTATGCATAAAATATGAAATATTCAGATATCGAGTTACTCGCTGTATTCAGTCCACATCCCTGCAATGTACGCTATGTAACATAACCAAGTCATCATGTTTATTTGACGTCACAATGTTTTGCAAATGACGTCATATAGTTCCTGTCACTAAGTGTTATAAAGTCTCTTGTCACATTATCATGTTCATTTGACGTCACAATGCTGTGCAACTGACGTCACGCTGTTCCTGTCTCTAAGTGTTCTACAGTCTCTTGTCACTTCGCCATGTTCATTTGACGTCACATTGTTGTGCAACTGACGTCACGCTGTTCCTGTCTCTAAGTGTTCTACAGTCTCTTGTCATTTCGTCATGTTCATTTGACGTCACATTGTTGTGCAACTGAAGTCACACAGTTCCTGATACTAAGTGTTCTAGTCTTTTGTCAATTTGCAATGTTCATTTGATATCACAATTTTCTGAAACTGACTTCATGCAGTTCCTGTCACTAAGTGTTCTACAGTCTCTTGTCAATTCGTCATGTTCATTTGACGTCACAATATTGTGCAAAAGACGTCATGCAATTCCTGTCACTAAGTGTTCTACAGTCTCTTGTCTCTTCGTCATGTTTATTTGATGTCACAATGTTGTGCAAATGACGTCACACAGTTCCTGTCACTAAGTGTTCTACAGTCTCTAGTCACTTCGTAATGTTTATTTGATGTAAAAATGTTGTGCAACTAACGTCACACAGTTCCCGTCACTAAATGTTCTACAGTCTCTTGTCACTTGGTCATATTCATTTGATATCACAATATTGTGCATCTGACGTCATACAGTTACTCGTCACTAAGTGCTCTACAGTCTCATTTCACTTCGTATTGTTTATTTGACGTCAAAATGTTGTGCAACTTACGTCAAGCTGTTCCTGTCACTAGGTGTTCTGCAGTCTCTAGTCACTTCGTCATGTTCATTTGATATCACACTGTTGTGCAACTGACGTCTTGCAGGTCTTATCACTAAGTGTTCTACAGTCTCTTGTCACTTCGTCATGTTCATTTGATATCAAAAAGTTGTGCAACTGACACTATACAGTTCCTCGTCGCTAAGTGTTCTAGAGTCTAATGTCATTCCGTCATGTTCATTTGACGTCAAAATGTTGTGCAAATAACGTCACACAGTTCCTGTCACTAAGTGTTCTATAGCCTCTTGTCACTTCATCATGTTCATTTTACGTCAAAATCCTGTGCAACTGATGTCACGCTGTTCCTGTCACTAAGTGTTCTACAGTCTCTTGTCACTTCGTCATTTTCATATGATGTCACAATATTGTGCAACTGAAGTCACACAGTTCCTGATACTAAGTGTTCTAGTTTTTTGTCAATTTGCAATGTTCATTTGATATCACAATTTTCTGAAACTGACGTCATGCAGTTCCTGTCACTAAGTGTTCTACAGTCTCTTGTCTCTTCGTCATGTTCATTTGATGTAACAATGTTGTGCAACTAACGTCACACAGTTCCCGTCACCAAATGTTCTACAGTCTTTTGTCACTTGGTCATGTTCATTTGATATCACAATATTGTGCATCTGACGTCATACAGTTACTCGTCACTAATTGTTCTACAGTCTCATGTCACTTCGTATTGTTTATTTGACGTCAAAATGTTGTGCAACTTACGTCAAGCTGTTCCTGTACTAGGTGTTCTGCAGTCTCTAGTCACTTCGTCATGTTCAATCGATATCACACTGTTGTGCAACTGACGTCTTGCAGGTCTTATCACTAAGTGTTCTACAGTCTCTTGTCACTTCGTCATGTTCATTTGATATCACAATGTTGTGCAACTGACGTAATTCATTTTCTGTCACTAATTGTTCTACAGTCTCTTATCACTTCATCATGTTCATTTGACGTCAAAGTTTTGTTCAACTGACGAAACGCTGTTCCTGTGTCTAAGCGTTCTACAGTCTCTTGTCACTTCATCATGTTCATTTGATGTCACAATTTTGTTCAAATAACGACAAGCTCTTCCCGTCACTAAGTGTTCTACAGTTTCTTGTCACTTCGTCATTTTCATTTGATATGACAATTTTGTGCAACTAACGTCATTCAGTTCTTGTCACTAAGTGTTCTATAGTCTTTTGTTACTTCATCATGTTCATCTGACGTCAAAATTTTGTTCAACTGACGAAACGCTCTTCCTGTCTCTAAGTGTTCTACAGTCTCTTGTCATTTCGTCACGTTCATTTGATGTCACAATTTTGTGCAACTAACGTCACACAGTTCCTGATACTAAGTGTTCTAGTCTTTTGTCACTTTGCAATATTCATTTGATATCACAATGTTGTGAAACTGACGTCATGCAGTTCCTGTCACTAAGTGTTCTACAGTCCTTTTTCACTTCGTCATGTTCATTTGACGTCACAATGTTGTGCAACTGACGTCATGCAATTCCTGTCACTAAGTTTTCTACAGTCTCTTTCACATCGTCATGTTCATTTGATGTCACAATGTTGTGCAAATGACGTCACACAGTTCCTGTCACTAAGTGTTCTACAGTCACTAGTCACTTCGTCATGTTTATTTGATGTCACAATGTTGTGCAACTAACGTCACACAGTTTCTGTCACTAAATGTTCTACAGTCTCTTGTCACTTGGTCATGTTCATTTGATATCACAATATTGTGCAACTGACGTCATACAGTTCCTCGTCACTAAGTGTTCTACAGTTTCATGTCATTTCGTCATGTTCGTTTGACGTCAAAAATTTGTGCAACTGACGTCACACAGTTTCTGTCACTAAGTGTTTTACAGTCTCTTGTCACCTCGTCATGTTCATTTGATATCACAATGTTGTGCAACTGATGTAATGCATTTCCTGTCACTAAGTGTTAGACAGTCACTTGTCACTTCATCATGTTCATTTGACTTCAAAATTTTGTTCAACTGAAGAAACGCTCAACCTGTCTCTAAGTGTTCTACAGTCTCTTGTCACTTCATCATGTTCATTTGATGTCACAATGTTGTTCAAATGACGACACGCTCTTCCTGTCACTAAGTGTTCTACAGTCTCTTGTCACTTCATCATTTTCAATTGATATGACAATTTTGTGCAACTAACGTCATTCAGTTCTTGTCACTAAGTGTTCTATAGTCTCTTGTCACTTCGTCACGTTCATTTGATGTCACAATGTTGTGCAACTAACGTCATGCAGTTCCTGTCACTAAGTGTTCTATAGTCTCTTGTCATTTCGTCATGTTCATTTGATGTCACAAAGTTGTGCACCTGACGTCACACAGTTCCTGTCACTAATTGTTCTGCAGTCTCTTGTCACTTCGTCATGTTCATTTGATGTCAATATGTTGTGCAACTGACGTCACACAGTTCCTGTCACTAATTGTTCTACAGCCTCTTGTCACTTCGTCATGTTCATTTGATGTCACTATTTTGTGCAACTGACGTCACACAGTTCCTGCCACTAATTGTTCTACAGTCTCTTGTCACTTCGTCATATTCATTTGATGTCACTATTTTGTGCAACTGACGTCACACGGTTCCTGTCACTAATTGTTCTACAGTCTCTTGTCACTTCGTCATGTTCATTTGATGTCACTACTTTGTGCAACTGACGTCACACACTTCCTGTCACTAATTGTTCTACAGTCTCTTGTCACTTCGTCATGTTCATTTGATGTCACAATGTTTTGCAAATAACGTCATGCAGTTCCTGTCACTAATTGTTCTACAGTCTCTTGTCATTTCGTCATGTTCATTTGATTCCACATTGTTTTGCAACTGACGTTACGCTGTTCCTCGTCACTAAGTGTTCTACAGTCTCTTGTTACTTCGTCCGTCTTATATGCAAGCAGTATCCGGAGCACCCTGTACCGGTATGGCTACTAGGGCAGTCACTGTGTGAATTTGTGCGAATTGTTTGTTTATACATGGGCTTCTCTACACGTTACATGGAACATTGTATCGGTACATAACAGTAAGGACGGTGGAATGTCAGATATTAACTTGAAACTAAGAATAGGAAATTAAGAATACAGACATGAGAAGAAAAGCAATTTTGTAATAAAAGTTTTGCCAGTTTATCAGTTACAGCACAAATATTTCGCAAATCTGAAGCCGCCATTTTTAGCAGTTTTTCGGATATAGCACTAGTGTTTCCCAAGTCAGGAGCCGCCACTGCTCGCAATTTATCAGATATAGTACTTGCGTTTCACACGTAAAGAGCCGCCAATGCTTGCATTTAACAGGATACAGCACTGGTGTGTAACAAGTCAAGTGCCCCACTGTTTGCATTTAACAGGATACAGCACTAGTGTGTCACAAGTCAAGTGCCCCACTGCTTGCATTTAACAGGATACAGCACTAGTGTGTCACAAGTCAAGTGCCCCCACTGCTTGCATTTAACAGGGTACAGCACTAGTGTGTCTCAAATCAGAAGCCGCCACTGCTTGCAGTTTATCGGATACAGCACTATAGTGTCACAAGACAGGAGCCGCCACTGCTTGCAGTTTATCTGATACAGCACTATAGTGTCACAAGACAGGAGCCGCCACTGTTTGCAGTTTATCGGATACAGCACTATAGTATCACAAGACAGGAGCCGCCACTGCTTGTAGTTTATCGGATACAGCACTATAGTGTCACAAGTCAGGAGCTGCCACTGCTTGCAGTTTATCGGATACAGCACTATAGTGTCACAAGACAGGAGCCGCCACTGCTTCCAATTCCTTGAAGTCAAATATAGATAAAATAACTCCTGGTTCTAGCTCACAGCTCACGCTGTCTGAGGTTAAAGTTCTGTTCGTGTACGTTCACACAACAGCACCAACAGTAGCTAAATGTACAGTGTCTGTGTTCATCTACACAGGTGGCGTGTTACGTCTGTAAAAGCAAGTTCTTGGAAACGTAAATTGTGGTCATTTATGTTAAAAGATATCAAATGTCAAAAATATCAGACAGTAACATCTTTCATCCGTTCTAATCATTAGCTTCTTGATAGTCAGAAACGAAAGCCGGATCGGGGTGTATATAGAAGGCAGATATTATGCAGGAGCTTTGCTTGCATAGTTGTGGTTGGTTTATTGGAGGAAATTTGTAAATCTGCTGTCAGATTGGAAGGTACATAAATAGACAAATGTAGTTAATGACAGAAATCATCACTGCTACAGACAAACAAAAGTGTCACATATTCCAACGAAGGACGCCGAATATCGTTCAATAAACAGAAATCGCCTTGTTCGTTCTACAGCTGCTCTGTATTGCACTTTGGTGCACTTGTAAACAGAATGTGCACAGCTGCACGTATTTGTGTTGCTGTGTCTGTCTGTATGTTTGTCTGTGTGTTTGTCTGTGTGTGTGTCTGTCTGTCTGTCTGTGTATATCAACTCGAGAACTGGTAAAGATTTTGTTATTAAATTTGATACTGAAGACTTCTATTAATATCTCCTGTTAGTCAGGCAACTACAACATTCGCTCCCAATAGCTACATGCTTGTCTGCGTGCATCGCGAGTGGCAGTAGGTGAATAGTATTTAGTGCAGTGGAACGTATTGCGAGAAACAGCTGCAGGTCTGCTGAAGGGAACACGTGTGTTGACTGCAGTAGAGTTCAGACGGTCAGTAATTTACACTTCAAAGACAATATTAACCTTAACTACATTTAATGATTAAGCTCGTACCGCACAGTAAACACACTCCGTCTCAGTTATACTAACCAGTCAGTTAATGTTGTACAGTGAAATAATCGCTGTTTGTTCTGAGATCCACACAAAACACATAAATACACTCCGTACCGCGCAGTAAACACACTCCGTCTCAGTTATACAAACCAGTCAGTTAATGTTGTACAGTGAAATAATCGCTGTTTGTTCTGAGATCCACACAAAACACATAAATACAGTCCGTACCGCGCAGTAAACACACTCCGTCTCAGTTATACAAACCAGTCAGTTAATGTTGTACAGTGAAATAATCGCTGTTTGTTCTGAGATCCACACAAAACACATAAATACAGTCCGTACCGCGCACTAAACACACTCCGTCTCAGTTATACAAACCAGTCAGTTAATGTTGTACAGTGAAATAATCGCTGTTTGTTCTGAGATCCACACAAAACACATAAATACACTGTGTGGGCAGAACGTAAAATTTGTGAATAGTAAACTTGTGGTACGTATAGTAACCACTGGCCTTAAATTACGAAACATAACACATAAATACACTGTATGGGCAGAAAGTGGAACATTTGAACGTTAAAAATGGTGGTACATGTAGTAACCACTGGGCTTTCATTTCCAAATCGCAAACCAGGTAAAATGCACAGACACATATTTGCACACAAACTTAACGTTGTCTAATTATTCGCTCTATAATGCGGTCTGTTTTGCAGTGTCACGTTTAGCTACAATAAAGTCGTACAGCAATGTAGCAATGTAGAGGGATGTGTGGGCCTGAGAGCCTCAAGTGTAGACACAGTGTGTGAATATGTGTGTCTGTACCTGTCGAATGTGACGTACACAGAATTAGTGTACGTACGAGATTTCAGGCCTTCGCTGTGTTGTAGTTGAGAACTTTGCCAACCAACCCACGCCTCGCATATACAAAGTTAGTTTATTTCAGCCTCATAAACCATATCAATCCACTATATATCTTTACACACTGTAATAATTTCATTATATACACTAACTGCTATAATTCCCAACACAAAGCCACACACACGCCACATTCCTAGCCACAGTACGTGTAGCCGGAACACACTGTTTGCTATTGTCACGTGCTGACAGTACACTGTTTGCTACTGTCACGTTCAGACAGTACACTGATTGCTACTGTCACGTGCAGACAGTACACTGATTGCTACTGTCACGTTCAGACAGTACACTGTTTGCTACTGTCACGTTCAGACAGTACACTGTTTGCTACTGTCACGTGCAGACAGTACACTGATTGCTACTGTCACGTTCAGACAGTACACTTTTTGCTACTGTCACGTGCATACAGTTCACTGATTGCTACTGTCACGTGCAGACAGTACACTGATTGCTACTGTCACGTGCAGACAGTACACTGATTGCTTATTTACAGCGGGACTGCAAATATTGCTTGGGAATACTTGACAAATACAGGGACAGTAATAAACTGTTACAAATATTTGTTGGTGTTCAAACAGGACAACTGAAGGAGGAACACTTTTACTGTCATCACTGGTGATTATACTGATGACTTTTATTCTGTTTTATGCAGCCACACCTTTTCAAAGAACGCGATATTATATGTAGCTGATAACCTTTGCAATAACTATAACCGCCATTTGTGTAACAATCTCAGTTCCCATCGCGTGTGTGTGGCAGAAACTGCAGACGTTTCAGCATCATCGTGGCTTTGTTCGCTTTCTTTTGAGTGTATGATAAAATACAGCATTCTGTGCCTACAGTGCTCGTGACTTCAACTGTCACATTTCACTGGAAAGGTTGAAGGTTGATAAAAGCGACTCTGATTTAGTGTATGTGTGGGGGTGAATTTCTGTAAATAAGAAGGGTAAAGGATTGCAGATTAGATTTATCTGGCTCAAGACATGGTCCATTGGCTGGCTTGTGGACGCACGGTACTGAATATGCTGGTGGCATTTATTCGACATTGTGTTGAGTGGCTAAACGACTGGTAGTTACTCAATTGAGCTAGTTACGTACGTTTATTGTTTGGGGAGAGAGGAGGAAGTTGCGACACAATTCAGTGTAATGGCGGCCTGTAATTGTCCGGTCTGTCGTGTGAAACGTGGAGCGACAGTAGGGAGATGACTGACGGAGGAAATTGAAGTTCTGAAGTTAACGTGTCGTAGTTATATTGTGTACTTCTGTGGGCTTTTGTGGAGATTGAATCCGGAAGTTTTAGTGGTGAAACTGGTGAATAACAGCTTTTGTTACGGCCTGGCATAGATAGTTAATTTCTTACAATGTCTGAATTTAAAATACGTTTTGTAAGCTTGTTCACAATTATAGGTAGTCACCTATGTACCTATGTACGTATGTATGTATGTACGTATGTATGTATGTACGTATGTATGTTTGTATGTATGTATGTTAACTATGTGCCTGTGATGTGAGGTTTGACGAAAGAATAAAGTCATATAAATATCAGTATTATGACCCCCTGCAGTCTGGTAATTTATTCACGTTGCAGAGGAATGTATTGCCTCCATTTTCAGTACAAACCAGAAGACTGACAGAGCGATTTCCTCCAAAACATTAGAGACTAGAAACAGACTTCACGCTTTCACATGTTCAACTAACCATCTGTCTGTTTACAGAGCAACACCAATGGTTCGTGTTACTGTCTGGCCGCAGTTGCTGCTTGTGGTTTTGATACTGCGGCAGTCAGCTGCACAGTCTGAGCAGTTGGAGCGAGATATAGTGAGTATAACAGAGCTGAAACACAAGAACGAACTTCCGGCTGGCAATTGTGATGTGTGTAGTTATATAAATATATGCAGTATTTGCAAACTGCTCGTGTTATTAAGCAATACGTATGTTACTGTGTCTTGAGTACAAAGATATATAAACTGTGCAGTTACAGCATTTGACTGTAACATTTGTGCAGTCAGCTTTTTTCGTACGCAGAGCCCAAACAACTGCGAGAACTGTTTGCTTGCTCGTAACTATATAACTAACTCCAAGGTGATAGTCCTCCTTTAGAAGCTAGTAGTTCCTCAGCTAGTCCAAATCTCCTGGTATTGCAAGGAACCTGAATTTTCATTACCGTTCTCACAATTGCTCACCCTCTTTCTGGCATGAGTAATATCAATCCAGTCCACGCCCTACCATCCCACATTTAGGATCGATTTGAATATTATCCTTTCATATACGCCGAGGTAATCCGCGTGGTCCCTTTCCCTCACGTTTCCCCCCCAAACCCCTGTATGACACTCTCATCTCCGCCATAAATTCAGTATTCCCAGCCCATCACACTCTTCTTCATTTCAACACACAAATATTATTTGGTGAGCAGTGCAAATCATGAAGATCGTCATTTCCAGTCTGTTTTCTAAGGTAAATAAATGTTTAAATACATATGAAAATGTTTAAATGTATTTGTTTTAAACAATAATCAGTCTCAAATCATTTCATACGTTATACAGTTCATTGAATTGTGTGTGTGTTATATAACGTTAAAAGCACCACTCTGTTATTTGCAAATACAGGAACATTTGGTGAAAAATATTCCTATATCGCAAGCAACAACAAAGGAACTTAACGAGTCAGAAGCTGTCAACAGTGGTTTAAAGAAACAACTAGAAGTGAAAGAAGAAGACCTGAAGAGTATCAATGAGAAACAGACAGAGCTGCAGACTACCATCGATGGTCTAACAAAGTCAGTGAAGTCACTCAACCTGACGTCACATTTGCGGTGTGGGACACCGGAATATGTAAGTACATGTAAGATAACAGCTGTCAGAGTAAGTTCACTGAAGTACTTTAGATAATCAAGCACGTCAAAATTGGGTCAAACATCAACGTTTCGGAGAACTTAACTACCACCATCATCAGGGTCACATTTACATAATGGTCTTGCACCACATGTTTATATATACAGAGTTGTGTTAGCGATTTGCACCGGTTGAAGTGTGAGTCGACTGCAGCGCCTGCAGATGTGTGCGGCCGGTAATTAATTGTGACGTTGGTAAAAATAGCGATCTTGGTATTGGACTGACGAAATGTGGGAAACTGAGTTACTTAGTGTTTACAAAGCGGTGAATATTTTAGTGTTAATACGTACCGGCCAGCTTAGATATGTCGCACAAATTGTGCGTACCGCACAGTACAGTAAGCTGTCTGTTACTGAGATACTTAGTGTTACATAGCGGTGAAAATTTTAGTGTTAATACGTACCGGCCTGCTTAGATGTGTCGCACAAATTGTGCGTACCGTACAGTACAGTAAGCTGTCTGTTACTGAGATATATAGTGTTACATAGCGGTGAATATTGTAGTGTTAATACGTACCGGTCTGCTTCGTTGTGTAGCACAAATTGTGCGTACCGTACAGTACAGTAAGCTGTCTGTTAATGAGATACTTAGTGTTACATAGCAATGAATAGTTTAGTGTAAATACGTACCGGCCTGCTTAGCTGCGTTGCACAAATTGTGCGTACCGTACAGTACAGTAAGCTGTCTGTAAATGAGATACTTAGTGTTACATAGCGATGAATAGTTTAGTGTAAATACGTACCGGCCTGCTTAGCTGTGTTGCACAAATTGTGCGTACCGTACAGTACAGTAAGCTGTCTGGTACTGAGATACTTAGTGTTACATAGCGGTGAATAGTTTAGTGTTAATACGTACCGCCCTGCTTAGCTTTGTTGCACAAATTGTGCGTACCTTACAGTACAGTAAGCTGTCTGTAAATGAGATACTTAGTGTTACATAGCGATGAATAGTTTAGTGTAAATACGTACCGGCCTGCTTAGCTGTGTTGCACAAATTGTGCGTACCTTACAGTACAGTAAGCTGTCTGTAAATGAGATACTTAGTGTTACATAGCGATGAATAGTTTAGTGTAAATACGTACCGGCCTGCTTAGCTGTGTTGCACAAATTGTGCGTACCGTACAGTACAGTAAGCTGTCTGTTACTGAGATACTTAGTGTTGCATAGCGGTGAATAGTTTAGTGTTAATACGTACCGGCCTGCTTAGCTGTGTTACACAAATTGTGCGTACCGTACAGTACAGTAAGCTGTCTGTTGTTACAGTTAATGTTGCTCATATCTGCATTTCCATATGTCATGTGTAGTTATTATGTCATGGAACGTGACTTGGTTGATGGACATTTAGATATTATGTTATTATAAGAATATCCGCGGTTTGCAAGACCAAAGCGATACAGGGAACTGGGGTCAGGGGAACCGCGACCTTTATGAAATCTAATCGAAGTGTACCAAAGTCTCTTGTTTCGTTTACATAATAAATGCCTAACAGTTTGTAAGTGGCAGCGGTAGAGGAAGGTTGTGATAAGTGCTGTGTACGACGAGCGTTAGTTGTTGTTGTTGAGTAGCGACTTCGCCGGCAGCAATCCAGTGATTGCTGGCCGGGAAGGGTTAAATAGTAAGTTAATTGCAGTGTGTGAGTGATAAACAATCATTAACATTACGGGAGTTCAACCCCAAGTTTTTCTTCTTGACTCCAGAACAAAACGCAAACGGATTCAACCACGAGTGGAAATTAAGGCAAGTACGTCCTTTGAATCCCACAATTATTTCTTAGTTCTATCGGACACCGATTCTGAAACTGAAACTGCTGAATCAACACCGCCCCCCGCGACGCAAAAGGAAAGCATACGGCCAATAGTGATTTATAGTTATTTAACGAATCATTCCCAGACCCTAAAAACACTCAATGACAAACTGTCCAGCCCGGTCGTTGTCAAAACCAAGCCAAATAAGCTACTGTTATATACGAAAACAGTGACGGACTATGAGTTGCTACTGAGGGAAATAAAAACGACCAACTTGGCCTATCATTCATATCCCCTGCCGAACAAACATCAACCGAGGGTCACATTAAAGGGGATCCCTCCAAATGTATCACTAGAAGAAATCACTGAAGAACTAACTCAGCGAAGATGACAGTTGATAAACATAAGACTGATTACCCCTCGAGACAAGACAACAGACCAGATCATCCAAAAATACCCAATCTTTATCATAACATTCCGGGAAGTTACTGACCTTAGGGAAGTATATAAGATCAACAACCTATGCCACTGCATGATCCGCTGGGAGAAATACCGAGCTAAAAGACCGATACAGCAATGTTTTAATTGTCAACAATTCGGACACTCATCGGCCTTCTGTGGACCAACAGATCAATGTGTGAAATGTAAACAACCCCACCAAACGCAAAACTGCTCAAAGCTACAATCCGAGCCCCCTTCATGTGTCAACTGTGGGGGTGAACACCCGGCGAATTTCTCTGGGTGTCCTACGTATAAGAAGATTCTAGAATCCAGAACTCGGAAACAACCCACTCCACACTATCGGCCTCCACAAACAACCCCCTCACGAGCTCATTTTCCACCCCTGGGTCAACCCCGGAAGACACAAAAACCAGTAAGCACTTGGGCCCAGATCGCGGCCCAAAATCCTGACCGCCCAGATGAGACGTCTCTCCCTTCACTACTAGGATCCTTAAAATCTATCATGGTTTCTGTCAATTTTCAAACGATCGGCGTTGCTTTACGAACATTAGCTACGCGCCTACAGGACGCGAGAGACCCACTTGACCAGATGAAGCTCATCTTTGAAACCCTTCTGAATGGTTTTATATCATCACCATAAGACGGAATATACGCATGATGCAGTGGAATGCGAATTCCATACTACAAAGAAAATATGAGTTAAAACACTTCCTAAAGACCAATCGGATAGAGATAGCAGCCATCTGTGAGACTAAACTCTCCCCGCGCCGCAAAATTACAGTCCCGGGGTATCTATATACCGGCAGGATCGCAACCACCATGGAGGTGGGGTGTTACTCCTCATTCATAAGGATCTCCAGCATGACAGCATACACCTCATCGGGACAACGGACATGGAACAGGTATCGGTAATTTTACACTCGCCACCGGATAAGAGGATCCTGATAGTTTCCGGATATAATCCACCGAACAGGGCTCTCTGTGATAAGGATCTCGAACCTATCTTCGCCACAAATATACCGGCAATATTGCTAGGCGATCTAAACAGCAAGCATATAGCATGGAGCTGCGAATCTAATGACAAAAATGGGACTATTGTGCTGCCAAATCAGTGACCATACACTCCCCATTCTATCCCACCCACTTCCCCTCACGGGGGCAACCTAGCGTTTTAGATATCTCCCTAGCCAAGGGTTGTTCCCTCTCTGCTCCACAGTTCATACCGTCATTATCCTCAGACCATAATCCGGTAGTTTGCAAACTTCGATGGACTCCTGCAACAGCAAAAATACACCTGCAATTTGACTACGATTCTGCTAACTGGAACCACTACCAGCACCAGCTTGACCACTTTTTGCAAAATCCACCGCAGATCACTGAACCCCAAGACATTGACAGGGCACTTCATTCTTTCACTGCACCGATTCAAATGGCTGCAAATTCGTCTATACCGAAACAGGGTACCACAGCACGCAGCCTCAAAATCCAGCCGGCGATACGCGCCCTGATGAAGCACCGAAATTATACTCGAAGGCGATATCAATGCACACCGTATGTAACATACAGATGGGGACTTCATTTTCTCAATCGCCTGATTTCTACACGACTGACGAAACATCGAAATGATAAGCGGACTTCGTTTCTCCGTACGCTGCACCCCAACAAAACACAGTTATGGCAGGTGACAAGGTATTTTACAAAGTCACGGGAGCCCATTCCGCCTTTAACTCATCACGGTACGCAATTTTATGTGGCACACGAAAAAGCAGACATCCTAGCTAACCACTTTGAGGCGACCCATGATTTGACCACTCCCTCAACGTTAACCCGACATGCATGTGCAGTGGAAAGACTGGTAAAGAAATTTAGTCAGCGGATGGGGCAAAGGGCCGACGCTACACACAACATTACCCAAACGGAAGTTCGAACCCTTATTCGGAAGCTAAAACGACGAAAATCACGGGGTGAAGACGGAATAACAAATATTCTGATTCGCAAATTCACTCCTACTACGATCACTCATTTGACTATTATCTTCAACGCAGTTTTACGACTTGGATATTTTCCGGAACGATGGAAACATGCAATAGTCTTGGCGATCCCACAACAGAAGAAGCCACCTCATGATCCGAGTTCATATCGACCAATCAGTCTCTTACCCGTTTTAAGTAAACTGTTGGAACGAACGGTGGAAAAACGTATTACAAGATACGCTCGCCAGAAACATATCATCCCAGACGAACAACTTGGGTTTCGAAAACGCCATTCCACAACAGCCCAATTAACTCGACATACGGACGTTATCACCCATTGATATAATATCAATAAGCATACTGGCCTGGTCTTGTTGGACATCGAAAAGGAATTTGATACCATCTGGGTGCAAGGATTAATCTATAAACTCATCACTTACAACTTCCCGGCATACCTGATTCACTTCCTTCTGTCCTATCTTACCAATCGATCTTTCTCAGTAACTGTCTCCGGATCCTGTTCACCCCAAAAACAAATCAAGGCTGGCCTCCCGCAGGGGGCAGTATTGTCCCCGATCCTTTTCACCATCTATACTGCTGATCTACCGAGACTACCTCATACCCAATTGGCCCTGTTTGCTGATGATACGGCCATATACACACAATCCTGGCGCACTGATACAATAACCCGACGTCTCACCAACGCCATCGACAGACTCCGCTCATACTTCTTGCGGTGGCGACTTAAGGTCAATCTAGCAAAAACGGACGCTATCATCTTCACGAAAAGACGATCCAACCCTCCAAGGTCTAATATTGCGTGGTCATCGGCAGTCACCTATTTGGGCCTACGTTTGACGAACACACTGAACTTCACGTCACACATACACCAAGCGACGCACAAGGCGATAGGCATCCTGATGCAACTCTTCCCCCTCCTAGCTAAGGAGTCTACTCTCTCAACGGACACAAAACTGCTCATCTACAAGGCCACTATCCGGTCGACACTGACATATGCGACTCCGACGTGGTGTTCTGTAAGTGCATCGACGTACCAGATACTTGAGGTGGTGCAAAATAAATGCTCGCCAGTAATTGCCAATGCCCCGCGCGGCACACCCATCTTCCGCCTACTATCATCCTTGGGTGTTGAACCCATCCAGACATATGTCCGGCGAATAGCGGCTCGTTTTTACACTAACTGTTACCTGCATCCTAATCCACTAGTAGGGTCTATCGGCCAAAATAATCTGTGTGATTTGACCAGAATGTACGAAAGATATAAGCATAAACGTCCAAAACACTGCTTGCTCTGAGTAAAGCAGGGTGAAAGGTAGTGTTTTTATGCTATTTTTTTTTAATTTTCACTACTCCTAATTTTCGTTGGTTTGTCATGGTTACAATTAGTGACCAGGGAGATGTTCCTGAATATTAAGAGTCATACGGAAGCTGGTTTTTGGTACAGCTTGCAAACAGTTTATGATACAGGTTTTGTACTTCGAAAGGATAATAAAGCTCTCTCTTTTTAAAAAAAAAAAGCCTATTAACGTTGGTCACAGAACACAAATACAAGAAGCTCCAAGCAATAAGCTCCTCTATTAAAACGTTTGTGTTTCTAAAATTATTTTCGAATGTCATTACATCGCTGTTAGTGGCCGCGATAGCTCAGTCGGTATAGCGACTCGCTACGGGCTGAACGGTCCGGGGATCGAATCCCGGTGTGGGCGTAATTTTTCGCAGCAGTCTAGAACGGCCTTGGGGCCTACCCAGCCTCCAATACAATGGGTAACGTGTCATTTCCGGGGGTAAAGTGGCCAGGGCGTAGAGTTGACTACCCACCCACATCTAGTGTCAGGGTTAAAGAAAGAGTACAGCTATACCTCTACTCCCCCTCTGTGCCTTCGAGGCATGTTATAGGGTGAGCTTTACCTTTACTATATTACAGCGCTGTTATCAGTAAAGTCTTATCGCTTTGTGCTGAAGCTACTGACCGCTGCTTTGTGTCAACAAAGTAACAACAATTTCCCAGATCAGTTCTTAACACCTTTCCTATTTCACAGGCTTCTGGTCCTGCATATCTGTACGTTATCTTGGTGCATTGTTGTGTTGAACTGCTTACGTCAATACAGACACTGTGTACTGTAAACTGTAACAAGTCACATCAACATTCCAACTGCCATCATGCATGTAACTGCCGTCTTACAAGCAATATTTTGCACACAATATCTTGGCACACTTATGTTCTCGCTCCGTACCAAATTCCACTCGCCATGTTCCAACGGTCCATCAGTTATCAGAATCAAACCCGACAGCTAAACAAACTGTGTGAACTGCCGGCAAATTATTTTACATCCTCTAAAACAAAATTGCCTTTGTAAAAGCGCATATTTTCAAACAATGTATTACCACAAGTAATTTCATGTCCTCACGTTAAGTATCACAATTATAGCTGTGACGTCACAAGATCGTCAGTCCGCCATGTTGCCATTACATAGTGCAGTAAGTTAAAGTTACATGTTTGTAGTGTAATGCTATGACATAGCCTTCATACGAAGATTAGTGAAAGTCGGTCAGATGCTTAAAGTGTTGAAACGTAAGTCAGTGCGTGGAACTTGGTTGGTGAGTGATTGCTGTGCTGGGAAGTAGTCTGATAATACGTGTACATGTGTGTAGGTGATAAATACATTTGTATAAACTTTAGGTACAGTAAATGTGTGCCTGTGCTTAATTAAGCACCTCGCCGTGAACAAGTATGGCGGAGTGCAGGCATAGTTCCACGCAGCCTTGACTTCAAACCTGGATTGCGATAAGAAGAGAGATTCACGCCAAGGCCGCTTTTATCATTGGGAAAAATAAGGACACAGCTCATTTGTCCCATTCTGTCACACAAGACAGAGCCTCTAGCCAATACAATCTCTTCTACAGCAAGGTTTCTCAAATTGTGGTACGCGTACCACTACTTGGACGTGTAACATTGTTCATTGTTATGCGGCCGTAATAAAATTTGCAATAAAAATGGGTACCTATTTAAAAAATAAATAAAATATAACACATATAATATATTTGCTAATACACAACATCTCTGCCGTCAGTCGGTCTTTCCAATTTCAGCGTTTTGTTTCAATACAGAAAGCTGTTGGTGGTACACTGAATTTGTTATATTTCATGTAGTGGTAAGACAGTAAATATGTTAAAACGTCTATTGTACAGGTCTGCCAGGCTCTGATTGTGGCTGCTAAGTGGGGAGATGTGGACAGTGTAAAGAGTTTGGTGAAGTGTGACAGCAATGACAGCTGCACTTCACGTGATGATGATTACCGTATTACACCGCTGATTTGTGCTGCTACATTTGGCCATGTGGAGGTGGTGCGGGTGTTGCTGGAGGGCGGCGCTAACGTAGACAGAGTTGATTTTGAACGGCGTACCGCTCTGCATTGGGTAGCCATATGTGGACATCCGGATGTGTGCCGTCTGTTGCTGGACTGGGGAGCGAAGGTGGATGCTCTGAACAAGTGGCAAATGACTCCGCTGCATTATGCGGCATTGATGGGACATTTGTCTGTGGTGAAGCTGCTTGTGGAGAGGGGAGCGGATGTTAGTGTGAAGAATGTTGACGGTAAGACCGCGAGTGACTTGGCGCGGCTTTTTAAAAAGGAAGATGTGGCAGACTGGCTGGACTTGGTAAGACGTGGCTAAGGACTGTTAACTGTATAAAGCACAGTGGTAACTATATGTACCGAACATTCAATATGTCTACATTCAGGCCACACAGTGTATTTATCGGCTTTGTATAATTCTGACAATAAAGAGCCTTTATTTATCCGGCAACTCATATCAATACTTCACTCACGTGTGTTGTGTTTGGTGTGTTGTTGTGGTGTGTTGTGTGTGTTGTGTTGTGTGTGTTGTGTTGTGTGTGGTGTGTGGTGTATGGTGTAATGTTTGTGGTGTATGGTGTGTTGTGTGTGGTATGTTGTTTGTGTTGTGTGGTGTTGTGTGTGCGGTGTTTTGTATGTGTTGTGTTGTGTGTGGTTTAGTGTGTGTGGTGTGTGTCGTGTTGTGTTGTGTGTGTGTGTGGTGTTTTGTGTGTTGTGTGTGGTGCGTTGTGTGTGGTTTGTGTTTTGTTGTGTGTTATGTGTGGTGTGTTGTGTGTGGTGTGTTGTGTGTTGTGTGTGGTTGCTTGTGTGTGGTGTGTTGTGTATGGTGTGTTGTATGTTGTGTGTTGTGTGTACAATGCTTTGTGTTGTGTGAGGGGTGTGTTTTGTGGTGTGTGGTGTGTTGTTTGTGGTGTTTTGTGTGTTGTGTGCTGAGTGGTGTGTTGTGTGTGGTATGTTGTGTTTGGTGTGTTGTGTATTGTGTTTGTTGTGTTGTGTGTGTTGTGTTATATGTGTTTGTGTTGTGTGTTTGTGTGTGGTGTTTTGTATGCGTTGTGTTGTGTGAGGTGTGTGGTTTGTGGTGTGTGGTATGTTGTGTGTGGTGTGTTGTGTATGGTGTGTTGTGTTTGGTGTGTCGTGTGTGGTATGTGGTATTTCTTGTGTTGTGTGTGGTATGTTGTGATGTGTGAGGTGTGTGGTGTGTGGTGTGTTGTTTGTGGTGTGTGTTATGTTGTGTGTGGAATGTTTTGTGTGGTGTGTTGTGTTTGGTGTGTTGTGTGTGGTGTGTGGTGTGTTGTGTGTCTTGTGTTGTATGAGGGGTGTGGTGTGTGGTTTGTGGTATGTGGTGTGTTGTTTTTGGTGTGGTGTGTGTTGTGTTGTGTGTGGTGTGTTGTGTTTGGTGGGTTGCGTGCGGTGTGTTGTTTGTAGTAGTTTGTGTTGTGTGTGTTGTGTAGTGTGTGGTGTTTTGTATGTATTGTGTTGTGTGTGGTGTGTTGTGTTTGGTGTGTTGTGTTGTGTGAGGTGTGTGGTTTGTGGTGTTTTGTTTTGGTGTGTGGTGTGTTGTGTTTCGTGTTATGTTGTGTGTGGTGTGTTGTGTTTGGTGTGTTGCGTGTGGTGTGTGGTGTGTTGTTTGTAGTTTGTTGTGTTGTGAATGGCGTGTTGTGTGGTGTGTTTTGTGATGTGTGTCGTGTGTTGTGTGTGGTGTGTTGTGTGTGGTGTGTTGTGTGTGGTGTGTTGTGTGTGTATTGTTGTGTGAAGTGTGAGGTTTGTAGTTTGTGGTTTGTGATGTGTGGTGTGTTGTGTTTTGTGTGTTGTGTTGTGTGAGGTGTGTGGTTTGTGTGTTTTGTTTTGGTGTGTGGTGTGTTGTGTTTTGTGTTATGTTGTGTGTGGTGTGTTGTGTTTGGTGTGTTGCGTGTGGTGTGTTGTGTTTGATGTGTTGCGTGTGGTGTGTGGTGTGTTGTTTGTTGTTTTTTGTGTTGTGAATGGTGTGTTGTGTGGTGTGTTTTGTGTTGTGTGTTGTGTGTTGTGAGTGGTGTGTTGTGTGTGGTGTGTTGTGTGTGGTGTGTTGTGTGTGGTGTGTTTTGTTTGTGTTGTGTTGTGTGAAGTGTGAGGTGTGTTGCGTATGGTATGTGGTTTGTTGTTTGTAGTTTGTTGTGTGTTTCGGTTGTTATGGGCGAAATATTTTTATTTTCTCGAGGTTCCTCGCCAATTTATACAGCAGAGCATAAAAGACCGAAGCATGCCTTGCTATAATTAGAGTAGAATTATTGGGTAGTGTTTTTATGTGTTAGAGTTTTTCACTACAGACACCTAGATGCGAGCACTTATACGTATCGGTCGGGAGGTTGTACCGAAACAGTTGGTAACTGGAACAACTGTCTAATCTATATCTCTTATGTTGTGTCATTGATGTAAACACGGAAGGAGTGTATAATAGGATTAAAAAAATACAGCAGTATGACCTTGACGTAATGACAGTGCAGCATGTCAGCAAATGTTGCAAAACGTTCGACAACAGTCGATCGGACATCGTAGTGGTGATCGCACCGGTCGGCGCAACACATCAAAGACGGGTGCGACCGTAGCACGGTTGGAGGAACTGATTTTGGAAAACTGACAATTCAAAATTCGACGTCACAAATTCCACAAGAGGGAGAAAGTGGAAATTGCTGTTCGTGAATTGCTACGCATACAACAGCCCGATTTCTATCGCTACGGAATTTCTAAACTCGTTGCAAGTTTAAAACAAATACATCAATGTGCTCGGCGATGATGATGACAAAAAATTATACAGCTGAGGGATAAACCACCAACACTTAACACTGTAATGACTTGCATATAACAGTTATAACCTAGGAAACCATTCTTATTGAACAACATTCACGTGCAGTTATACTTCTTCCGTGTGAGACACACAGACAAACAAGTCGACTGCTTCTCCCGTCAAGCCGGACCGACTCCTAAAGCTACTCTTACTTGTTTTTGTCCGCTTGGTATCTTCTCTTGCACCGGTCGCCTATGGAGTTCTGCTGCATGCGGTGGATTTCCGCCTTCACCTTGGAACAACTTCGAGCAGTGAGCACGAACAGGACCACGTTGCACGTGATCATGGGGGATACGGGTCCGAAAAAGTACTCCGCGATGCTGTACGTAGCCTCTGGAACAGTCAGACGTATTGCTACTAGACTCAATAAGCATCTCACACTTCCACCTGAACGGGGCTACCTAACATTTCTTTTAAAGGGATTTCCTATTTTGTGACACTTTGTGACACATTCTGTCCACTAAATAAAAAATTTCACCCTCTGATCGGTACCGCTTTACCCCCTGACTGTCCACTAAATGAATAATTTCACCCTCTCTACGGTACCGCTTTACCCCTGACTGTCCACTAAATGAACAATTTCACCCTCAGTCCGGTACCGCTTTACCCCTGACTGTCCACTAAATGAAAAATTTCACCCTCTGTCCAGTACCGCTTTACCCCTGACTGTCCACTAAATGAACAATTTCACCCTCTGTCCGGTACCGCTTTACCACTGACTGTCCACTAAATGAAAAATTTCACCCTCTGTCCGGTACCGCTTTACCCCTGACTGTCCATAAATGAACAATTTCACCCTCTGACCGGTACCGCTTTATCCCCTGACGTCCACCCGTCAGTGTACGTCGATACACTAACACAGTCAAGCTGTATTACTTGAGAACCAGCAGGAGTAGACGCCCATATCAGGTTTCATCACAGCTGGTGACAGATGCTGGACGTCCATTGCGGCAGTAATGGAGGTGAGGGCGCTGGGGAGGCCCCATGCGTACATGGAGTACACAGCGAAGCGACGCCCCTCTCGCTGCTTGCTGCTGCCGACGCCTTGACCGACTGAGCGTATGAGTCTGGACAGAGAGACATTGTGTTATTATAAAGGAAAATATCAACATGGTAAATTAAAGAGAGATAAAATGTTTATGGGCATGTAGAAAGAGTGGGAGCCGATCTCAGTGGCCGTGTGGTCTAAGGCGTGGGTCTGCGGCCGCCTGCTTACTAGGATTGTGGGTTCGAATCCCACCAGTGGCATGGATGTCTGTCTCTTGTGAGTGTTGTGTATTGTCAGGTAGCGGTCCCTGCGTCGAGCTGATCACTCGTCCAGAGGAGTCCTACCGAGTGTGGTGTGTCTGAGTGTGATCGTGAAGCCTCGAAAACTGAGGCTGTCTAGGCCCCCAAGGAGTTGTCGAGCCATTGGAAAAGAAAAGAAGAAGAAGAAAGGAAAGAGTGGGAATTACGGAGTGTGTGTAGATAAAATTGTGTCGTGAGGCTTGAAGTAAAGAAAGCAGTTGAGCAACCTAGGCTTGCAAGACAGGATAATATTACAATGGATCTGAAGTAGTAGATTTTTAGGCTGTGGATTGGAATTTTTTTGGCCTAGGATATGGTCCTATAAACCTACAGGTTCAGGAGTTGGTTGGCTAGGTGAGGGACATTTTGCTTTCAAAGACATCGCTTGGTGGATTCTGTCAACGTATGAAAATTAACTCACTGATCGACTTTAGTGAAATTTGAAGCTGTCATGTGTGTCATTGTTAACACTAAGATCTTTTTGTGTATGACGTCGTGAAGGTATTAGTTAGACACCGTGGTTTGGAGGAATTTGCGTCTCCAAGTTCAGGGTGGAAATAAAGATGGAAACAGCGAATTTATGCGATGTATTAGTACACATCTGCCAGTTTAGACGGCGGCACATCACAGACGTTTGTACCGTGAATATTCATTGGTTTTGTATAGAGTTATGTAGCGTAAGTTGGCAAAGTGCTAACACATGTAATTTATCATGGTAAAAAGCATTGTGAAACAAAACACAAATAAGTTGTGTTTTGTCATTTTGATGAACGACTTCCTCCAAAATGTCAAATGTCTCCCATATGCTGTTTGTTTTTGAAGCTCAAACTTAACACGGAACACTTTGCTTTGGCGTCACGGCGTGGCGCATGCGCCTTAACATATTTCTGAATATCAAACAAATTTAACTGCTATGTCAGTTACATATACATGGAGTTATAATAATTTTTCATAAATTTGTGAGTTAAATTTGTGTGAACTGCAGTTGCAACGTAGCTGTAGCTGACAGACTGTGACGTATGTCCACGTGTGACTTTGTCCACACAGAGCATGTTGAGTTTACATCTGTTCACATGAAACTGTTAACATCAAGTTGCGGACGGCGTAAACAATTCTTGTTTTGCCCTCTAAAGCTCATTGGTTATAATATGTACCGCCAGGTCTAACATTCAACAATTCTACGTTCTGCAGTGTGATTGCAGTGACCATACATGTCCAGCCTGAACACCAAGAAGTATGGCTGCTGTCACCATACATGTCCAGTCTGAACACCAAGAAGTGTGGCTGCTGTCACCATACATGTCCAGCCTGAACACCAAGAAGTGTGGCTGCTGTCACCAGACATGTCCAGCCTGAACACCAAGAAGTGTGGCTGCTATCACCATATATGTCCAGCCTGAACACCAAGAAGTGTGGCTGCTATCACCATACATGTCCAGCCTGAACACCAAGACGTGTGGCTGCTGTCACCATACATGTCCAGCCTGATCACCAAGTGTGGCTGTGCAGACAAACCAAACTATGGGAAGACAATTTGGCACCGAGAGCGACCATTTAGCCGGTGGTAATATATGTCGATGTCTGGTGCTTCAAGATACAGCAGAGTAGCCTACTAACCTAAGCCATCGTCTTCACCGTTCCTTGTTAAGTGTTTGCTGTGTCGTTAATGATAATGGGGCCTTGCATTGCGTCAGGCGGTTAAGCGACGGCCTATCATCGCTAAGGACCTGTTTCAATCCCAGGAGGGTTAATGTGAGTTTAGCACTGTGACAGGTTTTTCTCCGAGTAATATGGTTTTTCCCTGTCAGTATCATTCCACTTGCTCCATACTCATTCCTATATTTCCGACGTAATGGAACCTTAGCAATTAACCGCGTCGTTAAATAACGCACTTAAAATTAACACGCGACTCATTGGTACGAACAAATTTACATAGACTATTTCATGCATTCTGAGTAGCAGGCGGCATTTAAGTGCTGTGTTCAATCACTGTGTCACACTAATATAAAGCAACCCCATTACAGGCCTGGACAGGCCCTTAGTGATCCAGGAGGTTGAGGCTCCCAGATTTGTAGACAATCGGCACATGAGGGTGGTAAGGTTGTCAGCCCTACGCACCGGCCGCCTTTACCCAGCAGGAAAGAATCCTGGTACTCATTTCTGTTAGAGGCTGAGTCGACCCCAGGACCATAGTGCGACCGAAACGATTATGTCAATGAAAAATTCCAGTTACGTCATCGGGAATCGAACCCGCGACGTTCCGGTTTGTAGCGCAGTGCTTCAACCAAATGCGCCACCGCGTGTCCCCACCGTCACAATAGTGACAGAACATATTCTAGTGCGCGAGGTGAGTTTAAGGGCCCAAAATTATATCCGGTCTGCAATAACACGTGTTACTTCCATTTATTCGTGTCTTATTTAACGACGATGACAAGTATCGCCGAGCAGTGAACTTGAAAGCGTCTGGACTGTATCGGTCGTGACCTAAGTTCAGATATGCCGAAATGTCTCTGGAGTGACTTAGGAAGACCGCGTAAAACCTCATTATCACAGCGTCACGCTGCTTTAATTTGCCAGTGTTCCGGATTCCAAGACACGAACCCGGTGCCTCAAGAACACACCCAGGAGCGCCGTCCAGCAACATCTGTCGTTTAGACAGGGGGTACAAAACCAAAATGAAAGGGTACCAAAGGGAAAATTTTAAAATTTGAGGCTGGCCTCACATTGTTGTAAACAACAAAGACGGCAAATAATTTGCTTAAAATTGAAGACGCCATTAAGAATGCCTGTTTCTTACTTTCAATAACAACTTTATTACAACTCTTTAATTTTAAACTTTATAACAGGCTCTTGTAACATCTTTGGGGCTTAAAAAAACAGTTTTAATCCCTGTAATTAAGCTTGTTTGGACCCTGACCAGGGAGTAGATATACTGGAGGTATGGCCGATGATTGAGCCGACAGGAAGCGAATGTAAACAAAGAAGTGAAAGGTGTTATAGAATGTAAACAATTCCCCACTCCACAGGTCAACGACATTTTAGGATGTAAACAAACCCCCAACCCATCTATTAGTGATATTTCCTGATGTACACCTCTAGTTCAACGACTTTTAGGATGTAAATAAGCCCTACCCTAATTAATGGTTGTTACGATAAATCCCCTACCCAACAGGTCAACGACCTTGTAGGACGTAAACAAAACCTCACCCTTCAGATAAGTGATTTTTTTTATGTAAACCTCTAGGTTAACGACCTTCAGGATGTAAGCAATCCCCCCACCGTAATTAATTACTGTTCAATAAATATTAGGTTAATTAAATAGGTATATGAAATGATATTATTAAATATAATTAAAGGTTTTTGCACAAAGTAGTTAAATAAATTAACAGTAACTAAACGTTTGAGCGTTAAGCTAAAATGCAAATATTAAACTGCTTTTTTTGCCATTTTTACGTAACTGAACTATTTTTTTAAAAAAAAAACGAACTTGTATTTAACTTACTTATGTTATGAACATCGTTGGTTTACTGAGCGACTGATGAACAAAGGCTACAACCCGGAACGTCGCGGTTCGATTCCCGATGGTGTCATTGGAATTAATTTCTTGACATAATCGTTTCGGTCGCACTATGGCCCTGGGGTCGACTCAGCCTCTAAAGAAATTAGTACCAGGAATATTTCCTGGGGGTAAAGGCGGCCGGTGCGTAGGGCTGACAACCTTACCACCTTCATGTGCCGATTGTCTACAAATCTGGGAGCCTCAAACTCCTCGAAACCTCAGGGCCTGTCTAGGCCTGTAATGGCATTGCTGTACCTTTTACATATATAATTCAGTTTACTCGTTGCTATTACAGCACTAGTCGTCCACAAAACTGCAAGATCAAGTCTAACATTTTTCGGCCTAGAACATAATTCCTATTTTTGTTTGTGTCTTGTGTTCCAACTTTTTCTCGATACGATAAATTTTTAACGACTTACACAATGTGTTACACAGCGGTTGATAACACAAACACATTAATGTCTTCGTGTTAAGTGAGAGTTATTGTTTTCTGGTATTAACCAAAAATGGATCGAATTACAGTGTTCGCCAATATCCCAAAATTATGCCATATTAATTTACTGAGTGGACCAAGTCACCGGTTGCTTCCATCCAATTCGTATTTCTTCGTAAGTTTGTTTTCATAATTTTTAATAAATTTTAGCTGAAATGTGGAGGCACCCCATTATGATTTAGTCACATTCATCCCAGTTTTGCAAGGAGAAAATAGGCACATAGGCACATCCTGTGAAAAGGCAGTCATTCAATTTCCATAAAGTTTCTGTAATACAAAGTTGTTATACTTCCCTCGATCACACGCGGTCATTCAGTTTCCATAAAGTTTCTATAATACACAGCTATTACACGTCCCTCGATCACACGCGGTCATTCAGTTTCCATAAATTTTCTGTAATACACAGCAGACACACGTCCCTCAATTACACGCGGTCATTCAGTTTCCATAAAGTTTCTATAATACACAGTTATTACACGTCCCTCGATCACACGCGGTCATTCAGTTTCCATAAAGTTTCTGTAATACACAGCAGTCACACGTCCCTCGATCACACGCGGTCATTCAGTTTCAATAAAGTTTCTGAAATACAAGCTGTCACACGACCCTCGAATCACACGCGGTCATTCAGTTTCATAAAGTTTCTGCAATACACAGCTGTCACACGTCCCTCGACCACACGGTCATTCAGTTTCCATAAAGTTTCTGTAATACACAGCTGTCACACGTCCCTCGATCACACGCGGTCATTCAGTATCCATAAACTTTCTGTAATACACAGCTGTAACACTTCCCTCGATCAAACGCGTTAAATCAGTTTCCATAAAGTTTCTGTAATACACAGCTGTCACACTTCCCTCGATCACACGCGGTCATTCAGTTTCCATAAAGTTTCTGTAATACACAGAAGTCACACGTCCCTCGATCACACGCGGTCATTCAGTATCCATAAACTTTCTGTAATACAAAGCTGTAACACTTCCCTCGATCAAACGCGTTAAATCAGTTTCCATTAAGTTTCTGTAATACACAGCTGTCACACTTCCCTCGATCACACGCGGTCATTCAGTTTCCATAAAGTTTCTGTAATACACAGAAGTCACACGTCCCTCGATCACACGCGGTCATTCAGTATCCATAAACTTTCTGTAATACAAAGCTGTAACACTTCCCTCGATCAAACGCGTTAAATCAGTTTCCATAAGTTTCTGTAATACACAGCTGTCACACATTCCCTCGATCACACGCGGTCATTCAGTTCCATAAACTTTCTGTAATACACAGCTGTCACACTTCCCTCGATCAAACGCGTTAAATCAGTTTCCATAAAGTTTCTGTAATACACAGCTGTCACATTCCCTCGATCACACGCGGTCATTCAGTTTCCATAAAGTTTCTGTAATACACAGCAGTCACACTCCCTCGATCACACGCGGTCATTCATTATCATAAACTTTCTGTAATACACAGCTTTCACAACTTCCCTCATCACACGCGGTCATTCAGTTTCCATAAAGTTTCTGTAATACACAGCTGTCACACTTCCCTCGATCACACGCGGTCATTCAGTTTCCATAAAGTTTCTGTAATACACAGCAGTCACATTCCCTCGATCACACGCGGTCATTAGTTATCCATAAACTTTCTGTAATACACAGCGCACACTTCCCTCGATCAACGCGTTTAATCAGTTTCATAAAGTTTCTGTAATACACAGCTGTCACATTCCCTCGATCACACGCGGTCATCAGTATCCATAATTCTGAATACAATGTCACATTCCTCGATCAACTACCAAAAGTTCTGTAACACACTTCACCTTCCTCGATCAAACGCGTTTAAATCAGTTTCCATAAAGTTTCTGTAATACACAGCTGTCACAATTCCCTCGATCACACGCGGTCATTCAGTTCCATAAAGTTTCTGTAATACACAGCTGTCACACTTCCCTCGATCAAACGCGTTAAATCAGTTTCCATAAAGTGTCTGTAATACACAGCTGTCACACTTCCCTCGATCAAAGCGGTATTCAGTTCATAAAGTGTCTGTAAACCAGCTGTACACTTCCCTCGATAAACGCGTTAAATCAGTTCCATAAAGTGTCTGTAATACACAGCTGTCACACTTCCCTCGATCAAACGCGTTAAATCAGTTTCCATAAAGTTTCTGTAATACACAGCTGTTCACACTTCCCTCATAACACGCGGTCATTCAGTTTCATAAAGTTTCTGCAATACACAGCTGTCACACGCACTCGATCACACGCGGTCATTCAGTTTCATAAAGTTTCTGCAATACACAGCTGTCACACGTCCTCGACCACACGCGGTCATTCAGTATCCTATAAACTTTCTGTAATACACAGCTGTCACACTTCCCTCGATCAAACGCGTTAAATCAGTTTCATTAATTTCTGTAATACACATGCCTGTCACATTTCTTCCTCGATCAAACGCGTGTTAAATCAGTTTCCATTAAGTTTCTGTAATACACGGCTGTCACACTTCCCTCGATCACACGCGGTCATTCAGTTTCCATAAAGTTTCTGTAATACACAGAAGTCACACGTCCCTCGATCACACGCGGTCATTCAGTATCCATAAACTTTCTGTAATACACAGCTGTAAAACATCCCTCAATCACACGCGGTCATTCAGTATCCATAAACTTTCTGTAATACACAGCTGTCACACTTCCCTCAATCACACGCGGTCATTCAGTATCCATAAACTTTCTGTAATACACAGCTGTAAAACTTCCCTCGATCACACGCGGTCATTCAGTTTCCATAAAGTTTCTGCAATACACAGAAGTCACACTTCCCTCAATCACACGCGGTCATTCAGTATCCATAAACTTTCTGTAATACACAGCTGTAAAACGTCCCTCAATCACACGCGGTCATTCAGTATCTATAAACTTTCTGTAATACACAGCTGTAAAACGTCCCTCAATCACACGCGGTCATTCAGTATCTATAAACTTTCTGTAATACACAGCTGTAACACTTCCCTCGATCAAACGCGTTAAATCAGTTTCCATTAAGTTTCTGTAATACACGGCTGTCACACTTCCCTCGATCAAACGCGTTAAATCAGTTTCCATTAAGTTTCTGTAATACACAGCTGTCACACTTCCCTCAATCACACGCGGTCATTCAGTATCCATAAACTTTCTGTAATACACAGCTGTAAAACGTCCCTCAATCACACGCGGTCATTCAGTATCTATAAACTTTCTGTAATACACAGCTGTAACACTTCCCTCGATCAAACGCGTTAAATCAGTTTCCATTAAGTTTCTGTAATACACGGCTGTCACACTTCCCTCGATCACACGCGGTCATTCAGTTTCCATAAAGTTTCTGTAATACACAGAAGTCACACGTCCCTCGATCACACGCGGTCATTCAGTATCCATAAACTTTCTGTAACACACAGCTGTAAAACATCCCTCAATCACACGCGGTCATTCAGTATCCATAAACTTTCTGTAATACACAGCTGTAAAACTTCCCTCAATCACACGCGGTCATTCAGTATCCATAAACTTTCTGTAATACACAGCTGTAAAACATCCCTCAATCACACGCGGTCATTCAGTATCCATAAAGTTTCTGTAATACACAGCTGTAACACTTCCCTCGATCAAACGCGTTAAATCAGTTTCCATAAAGTGTCTGTAATACACAGCTGTTACACGTCCCTCGATCACACGCGGTCATTCAGTTTCCATAAAGTTTATGTAATACACAGAAGTCACACGTCCCTCGATCACACGCGGTCATTCAGTATCCATAAACTTTCTGTAATACACAGTTGTTACACTTCACTTGATCGCAAGCGGTCATTCAGTTTCCATAAAGTTTCTGTAATACACAGCTGTAACACTTCCCTCGAACAAACGCGTTAAATCAGTTTCCATAAAGTTTCTGTAATACACAGCTGTAACACTTCCCTCGAACAAACGCGTTAAATCAGTTTCCATAAAGTTTATGTAATACACAGAAGTCACACGTCCCTCGATCACACGCGGTCATTCAGTTTCCATAAAGTTTCTGTAATACACAGCTGTAACACTTCCCTCGAACAAACGCGTTAAATCAGTTTCCATAAAGTTTCTGTAATACACAGAAGTCACACGTCCCTCGATCACACGCGGTCATTCAGTTTCCATAAAGTTTCTGTAATACACAGCTGTAACACTTCCCTCGAACAAACGCGTTAAATCAGTTTCCATAAAGTTTCTGTAATACACAGAAGTCACACGTCCCTCGATCACACGCGGTCATTCAGTTTCCATAAAGTTTCTGTAATACACAGCTGTAACACTTCCCTCGAACAAACGCGTTAAATCAGTTTCCATAAAGTTTATGTAATACACAGAAGTCACACGACCCTCGATCACACGCGGTCATTCAGTTTCCATAAAGTTTCTGTAATACACAGCTGTAACACTTCCCTCGAACAAACGCGTTAAATCAGTTTCCATAAAGTTTCTGTAATACAAAGAAGTCACACGTCCCTCGATCACACGCGGTCATTCAGTTTCCATAAAGTTTCTGTAATACACAGCTGTAACACTTCCCTCGAACAAACGCGTTAAATCAGTTTCCATAAAGTTTCTGTAATACACAGCTGTAACACTTCCCTCGAACAAACGCGTTAAATCAGTTTCCATAAAGTTTATGTAATACACAGAAGTCACACGTCCCTCGATCACACGCGGTCATTCAGTTTCCATAAAGTTTCTGTAATACACAGCTGTAACACTTCCCTCGAACAAACGCGTTAAATCAGTTTCCATAAAGTTTCTGTAATACACAGCTGTCACACTTCCCTCGATCACACGCGGTCATTCAGTTTCCATTAAGTTTCTGTAATACACAGAAGTCATACGTCCCTCGATCACACGCGGTCATTCAGTTTCCATAAAGTTTCTGTAATACACAGATGTCACACGTCCCTCGATCACACGCGGTCATTCAGTTTCCATAAAGTTTTTGTAATACACATCTGCTAAACGTTCCTCGATCACACGCGGTCATTCAGTTTCCATAAAGTTTCTGTAATACACAGATGTCACACGTCCCTCGATCACACGCGATCATTCAGTTTCCATAAAATTTCTGTAATACACAGCTGTTACACTTACCTCGATCACACGCGGTAATTTAGTTTCCATAAAGTTTCTGTAATACACAGTTGTCACATGTCCCTCGATCACACGCAGTCATTCAGTTTCCATAAAGTTTCTGTAATACACAGCTGTTACACGTCCCTCGATCACACGCGGTCATTCAGTTTCCATAAAGTTTCTGTAATACACAGCTGTTACACGTCCCTCCATCACACTCGGTCATTCAGTTTCCATAAAGTTTCTGTAATACACAGCTGTTACACGTCCCTCCATCACACGCGGTCATTCAGTTTCCATAAAGTTTCTGTAATACACAGCTGTTACACGTCCCTCCATCACACGCGGTCATTCAGTTTCCATAAAGTTTCTGTAACACACAGCTGTTACACGTCCCTCGATCACACGCGGTCATTCAGTTTCCATAAAGTTCCTGTAACACACAGCTGTTACACGTCCCTCGATCGCACGCGGTCATTCAGTTTCCATAAAGTTCCTGTAATACACAGCTGTTACACGTCCCTCGATCACACGCGGTCCAGTCATGTTATTGCGTGATGCTACACACCACACGTTAACTGAAACCCACTATTGAAAATGGCTTTGTGTTTTCTGGTGTGGATTTTACTGGTCTCAAAACTGCGAAGGCCTTGTGTTGGTAATACCATCCCCGTGTAAATTGAGCGCATCCGTGAACAGATTGTCAGGCAGAATTTGCAGCCTGCACAACATCGCTGTACACAGTTGCTGTGATCTGCCAGTAGAATGCGCTGCAGTCTGTGAAGTTGATACGGATATCAACAGTCACGGTGCACAGTTGTCATACTGTGTCTGTGCTACAGCTGTCTTCGTGGGTGTTGTGGCTAGGGCTTGTGTAATCTGCTGCCAAGACATCACCTTCTGCATGCAGTGGTGCAGTTTGTTCAGGCACTGCGCTACATGTCGGAAGGTTGAAGGTTCCATTGTCAATAGTGTCATTGGAATTTTTCATCGACATATTCCTTCCGGCAGAATTATGGCCCTGGAGGCGACACAGCCTTTAACATAAATGTATACCAGGAATATTTCCGGGGAAGGGGGGGGTTGGGTTAATGTGGCCGGTGCGTGCGGCTGAAACACTTGACCACATTCATGTGCCGATTGACTTAAAATATGGTAACCTCAACACCTGGAACCCTCAGGGTATGTCCAGTATATACAGGTGGCATGTAGGTAGAAAGATATTGTTACAACGTACCTTAAACAATGACGACTTACAGTACGATTTGAATTTAACTGGCTCAGGAAAGGTCCACCGGTAAACACGGTAACTAAACTTCCACTCCTTCTAAGCACGCCCATTTACGTCACCAATAAGTGACTGCCTTGTCTCGACATGCATTCTGGTCCAGGGAATGACAGTAACGAGATTTGGCATCAACTTATTGTGACATGACACTGAGATTTCCTGTGAACGTCCCACTTTTGTGACATGAATTTTTCGTTCTGCATGCGAAGCCAGTTTGTCCAAAAAACGCTAAACTCAGAGGTTCATGGCGATATGAGTGTAAGTACAGGTGGATGACAAGTATTTGGCATCAACTTATTGTGACATGACACTGAGATTTCCTGTGAACGTCCCACTTTTGTGACATGAATTTTCGTTCTGCATGCGAAGCCAGTTTGTCCAAAAAACGCTAAACTCAGAGGTTCATGGCGATATGAGTGTAAGTACAGGTGGATGACAAGTATTTGGCATATAAGTCCTACGACAGCCTCAACACAGGACACAGGCCTGCTGCTGTAAGAGGCATGGTCAATAAGAAGTGTTCCCTTTCCTGTAACTTTGTGATAATCAAGACTGCCTCAACATAGGACACAGGCCTGCAGCTGTAAGAGGCACGGTCAATAAGCAGTGTTCCATATCCTGTAACTTTGTGATAATCAAGAATGCCTCAACACAGGACACAGGCCTGCTGTTGTAAGAGACACGTTCAATAAGCTGTGTTCCCTATCCTGTAACTTTGTGATAATCAAGACTGCCTCAACACAGGACACAGGCCTGCTGCTGTAAGAGGCACGGTCAATAAGCAGTGTTTGCTACCCTGAAACTATGTGATAATCAAGACTGCCTCAACATAGGACACAGGCCTGCAGCTGTAAGAGGCACGGTCAATAAGCAGTGTTCCATATCCTGTAACTTTGTGATAATCAAGACTGCCTCAACACAGGCCACAGGCCTGCTGCTGTAACAGGCACGGTCAATAAGCAGTGTTCCCTATCCTGTAACTTTGTGATAATCAAGACTGCCTCAACATAGGACACAGGCCTGCAGCTGTAAGAGGCACGGTCAATAAGCAGTGTTCCATATCCTGTAACTTTGTGATAATCAAGACTGCCTCAACACAGGACACAGGCCTGCTGCTGTAAGAGGCACGGTCAATAAGCAGTGTTCCATATCCTGTAACTTTGTGATAATCAAGAATGCCTCAACACAGGACACAGGCCTGCTGTTGTAAGAGACACGTTCAATAAGCTGTGTTCCCTATCCTGTAACTTTGTGATAATCAAGACTGCCTCAACACAGGACACAGGCCTGCTGCTGTAAGAGGCACGGTCAATAAGCAGTGTTTCCTACCCTGAAACTATGTGATAATCAAGACTGCCTCAACACAGGACACAGGCCTGCTGCTGTAAGAGGCACGGTCAATAAGCTGTGTTCCCTATTCTGTAAATTTGTGATAAACACATACGTATCAGTGTTACACTATCAATCTTTTACACAAATAATCACATATATATTAGTGTTATACAATCAATCTTTTACACAGATAATCATACACACGTTAGTGTTACACAACCTAGGAACCTAGGAAGTGTCAAATATTGTCAGCAGTTGTACTGCTTAACTTATGGTATTGTATATGACAAGATTGTGCATAGGATCTGTCAAATAGTGTCAGCAGTTGTACTGCATACCTAATGGTATTGTATATGACAAGACTGTGCATAGGATCTGTCAAATAGTGTCAGCAGTTTTACTGCTTACCTAATGGTGCTTTATATGACAAGACTGTGCATAGAATCTGTAAAATACTGTCAGCAGTTGAACTGCTTTCCTAATGGTATTGTATATGACAAGACTGTGCATAGGATCTGTCAAACATTGTCAGCAGTTGTACTGCTTACATAATGGTATTGTATATGACAAGACTGTGCATAGGATCTGTCAAACATTGTCAGCAGTTGTACTGCTTAACTAATGGTATTGTATATGACAAGAATGTGCATAGGAACTGTCAAATATTGTCAGCAGTTGTACTGCTTACCTAATGGTATTGTATATGACATGACTGTGCATAGGATCTGTCAAATACTGTCAGCAGTTGTACTGCTTACCTAATGGTATTCTATATGACAAGACTGTGCATAAGATATGTCAAATACTGTCAGCAGGTGTACTGCTTACCTAATGGTATTCTATATGACAAGACTGTGCATAAGATCTGTCAAATACTGTCAGCAGTTGTACTGCTTACCTAATGGTATTGTATATGACAAGGCTGTACATAGGATTTGTCAAAAACTGTCAGCAGTTGTACTGCTTACCTAATGGTATTCTATATGACAAGACTGTGCATAGGATCTGTTAAATACTGTCAGCAGTTGTACTGCTTACATAATGGTATTCTATATGACAAGACTGTACATAGGATCTGTCAAAGAGTGTCAGCAGTTGTACTGCTTACATAATGGTATTCTACATAACAAGACTGTGCATAGGATCTGTCAAATACTGTCAGCAGTTGAACTGCTTACATAATGGTATTGTATATGACAAGACTGTGCATAGAATCTGTCAAACATTGTCAGCAATTGTACTGCTTAACTAATGGTATTGTATATGACAAGAATGTGCATAGGAACTGCCAAATATTTTCAGCAGTTGTACTGCTTAATTAATGGTATTGTATATGACAAAACTGTGCATAGGATCTATCAAATACTGTCCGCAGTTGTACTTCTTACCTAATGGTATTGTATATGACAAGACTGTGCATAGAATATGTCAAATACTGTCCGCAGTTTTACTGCTTACCTAATGGTATTGTATATGACAAAACTGTGCATAAAATCTGTCAAATAAATGCAGCAGTTGTACTGCTTACCTAATGGTATTGTATATGACAAGACTGTGCATAGGATCTGTCAAAAACTGTCAGCAGTTGTACTGCTTACATAATGGTATTGTATATGACAAAACTGTGCATAAGATCTGTCAAATAATTGCAGCAGTTGTATTGCTTACATAATGGTATTTTATATGACAAGACTGTGCATAGGATCTTTCAAATACTGTCAGCAGTTGTACTGCTTACCTAATGGTATTGTATATGACAAGACTCTGCATAGGATCTGTCAAATACTGTCAGCAGTTGTACTGATTACCTTATGGTATTGTATATGACAAGACTGTGCATAGGATCTGTCAAATACTGTCAGCAGTTGTACTGCTTACCTTATGGTAATGTATATGACAAGACTGTGCATAGGATCTGTCAAATACTGTCAGCAGTTGTACTGCTTATCTTATGGTAATGTATATGACAAGACTGTGGATAGGATCTGTCAAAAACTGTCAGCAGTTGTACTGCTTATCTTATGGTATTGTATATGACAAGACTGTGCATAAGTTCAGTCAAATGCTGTCAGCAGTTGTACTGCTTACATAATGGTATTGTATATGACAAGACTGTGCATAGGATCTGTCAAATACTGTCAGCAGTTGTACTGCTTACTTAATGGTGTTCTATATGACAAGATTGTGCATAGAATCTGTCAAATATTGTCCGCAGTTTTATTGCTTACATAATGGTATTTTATATGACAAGACTGTGCATAGGATCTTTCAAATACTGTCAGCAGTTGTACTGCTTACCTAATGGTATTGTATATGACAAGACTCTGCATAGGATCTGTCAAATACTGTCAGCAGTTGTACTGCTTACCTAATGGTATTGTATATGTCAAAACTGTGCATAGGATCTGTCAAATGCTGTCAGCAGTTGTACTGCTTACATAATGGTATTGTATATGACAAGACTGTGCATAGGATCTGTCAAATACTGTCAGCAGTTGTACTGCTTACCTAATGGTATTGTATATGACAAGACTGTGCATAGGATCTGTCAAATATTGTCAGCAGTTTTACTGCTTACCTAATGGTATTCTATATGACAAGACTGTGCATAGGATCTGTCAAATGCTGTCAGCAGTTGTACTGCTTACATAATGGTATTGTGTATGACAAGACTGTGCATAGGATCTGTCAAATACTGTCAGCAGTTGTACTGCTTACCTAATGGTATTCTATATGACAAGACTGTGCATCGAAACTGAAATACTTGCAGAATGGAACATAGACTATATAAAGGGATAAAAGTGATTGGTTATAATATCAGGACCAGAAAATTTTTACAGAAATCCCTACACAAATTATAAAATACAGTTTCAAAGTATGGGCTGATAATTACAAAGAACAAAACTAAAATATTAACATCCAACGGAGGGGAACACTGTCAACAGCATGATAGTAATTAATAACAAAATAATATAAAAATAAACATGTACAATTAATTCGAAGCACAGTGCTTATGACGGGAAACAGATGTAACTAACTAATTAACTCCATGTAGCAGATTCCTTCTTGAGAAGCTAACAGGCCATCAGCTAGTCAAGATATTCCCCGCGTTTTATGGAACCCGAAGTTTCATTACCGCATTCACAACAGCCCACCTCCTGTCCCTATCCATAGCCATATCAATCCAGTCCATACCGCCCATCCCAATTCTTAAAGATCCTTTCCCATATATAAAAGTATAATCCCTGCTCTTACTGCGCCACCTATCCCTACCACCTATACCTGTCCCACCTATAATCCTGTACACCCTCTAAATCTAATTAGTACCTACCTACTTCCCTAGCCACTGTCATAGGTGACCCTGACCTATACAGGATCCTTACGTTCCAAGTTCCGATGTAACTAACGAAGTAACAAAATGATTAGACATACCAGCAAATATGAGCCAAGTTCTAAACGGTCAGCAAGCCAGAAACAAACAAAACAACGAATGTATCATACAGCACACACCGTACTGCACGGCAGTGACACTGGTACACTAAGAGGACAAGACATTTGTAGGATCAGAGAAACATAAATAAAAGTTTGAAAATATCAACAAAATACACGCTATTTGAACACAAAAATTAAGATTATGCATAAAATATGAAACATGCAGCTATCGAATTACTCGTTGTACTCCCTCCACATCCCTGCAATGTATGGTACGTAACATAACCACGTCATCAGGTTCATTTGACGTCACAATGTTTTGCAACTGATGTCAAACAGTTCCTGTCACTAAGCGTTATACAGTCTCTTGTCACTTCGTCATGCTCATTTGACGTCAAATGCTGTGCAACTGACGTCATGCAGTTACTGTCACTAAGTGTTCTACAGTCTCTTGTCACTTCGTCATGTTCATTTGATGTCACAATAGTGTGCAAATGACATCACACATTTCCTGTCACTAAGTGTTCTACAGTCCCTTGTCACTTCGTCATGTTCATTTGATGTCACAATGGTATGCAAATGACGTCACACAGTTCTTGTCACTAAGTGTTCTACAGTCTCTTGTCACTTCGTCATGTTCATTTGATGTCACAATTGTGTTCAAATGACGTCACACAGATCCTGTCACTAAGTGTTCTACAGTCTCTTGTCACTTCGTCATGTTCATTTGATGTCACAATGGTGTGCAAATGACGTCACACAGTTCCTGTCACTAAGTGTTCTACAGTCTCTTGTCACTTCGTCGTGTTCATTTGATGTCACAATGTTGTGCAACTGACACCATACAGTTCCTCGTCACTAAGTGTTCTACAGTCTAATGTCATTTCGATATGTTCATTTGACGTCGCAATGTTGGGCAAATAACGTCACACAGTTCATGTAACTAAGTGTTCAACAGTCTCTTGTCACTTCGTCATGTTCATTTGACGTCAAAATACTGTGCAACTGACGTCACGCTGTTCCTGTCACTAAGTGTTCTACAGTCTCTTGTCACTTCGTCATGTTCATTTGACGTCACAATGTTGTGCAACTTACGTCATGCTATTCCTGTCACTAAGTGTTCTACAGTCTCTAGTCACTTCGTCATGTTCATTTGATGTCACAATGTTTTGCAATTGACGTCATGCAATTCCTGTCACTAAGTGTTCTACAGTCTCTAGTCACTTCGTCATGTTCATTTGATGTCACAATGTTGTGCAACTGACGTCATGCAATTCCTGTCACTAAGTGTTCTACAGTCTCTAGTCACTTCGTCATGTTCATTTGAATTCACAATGTTGTGCCACTGACGTCATGCAATTCCTGTCACTAAGTGTTCTACAGTCTCTAGTCACTTCGTCATGTTCATTTGATGTCACAATGTTGTGCAACTGACGTCATGCAATTCCTGTCACTAAGTGTTCTACAGTCTCTGTCACTTCGTCATGTTCATTTGATGTCACAATGGTGTGAAAATAACGTCACACAGTTCCTGTCACTAAGTGTTCTACAGTCTCTTGTCACTTCGTCATGTTTATTTGATGTCACAATGTTGTGCAACTGACACCATACAGTTCCTCGTCACTAGGTTTTCTACAGTCTAATGTCATTCCATCATGTTCATTTGACGTCACAATTTTGTGCAAATAACGTCACACAGTTCCTGTAACTAAGTGTTCTACAGTCTCTTGTCACTTCGTCATGTTCATTTGACGTCAAAATACTGTGCAACTGACGTCACGCTGTTCCTGTCACTAAGCGTTCTACAGTCTCTTGTCACTTCGTCATGTTCATTTGACGTCACAATGTTGTGCAACTGACGTCATGCAATTTTTGTCACTAAGTGTTCTACAGTCTCTAGTCACTTCGTCATGTTCATTTGATGTCACAATGTTGTGCAACTGACGTCACACAGTTCGTGTCACTAAATGTTCTACTGTCTCTTGCCACTTCGTCATGTTCATTTGACGTCAAAATTTAGTGCAACTGACGTCATACATTTCCTCGTCACTAAGTGTTCTACAGTCTCATGTCATTTCGTCATGTTCATTTGACCTCAAAAAGTAGTGCAACTGACGTCATACAGTTCCTCGTCACTAAGTGTTCTACAGTCTCATGTCATTTCGTCATGTTCATTTGACGTCAAAAAGTAGTCCAACTGAAGTCATACAGTTCCTCGTCACTAAGTGTTCTACAATCTCATGTCATTTCGTCATGTTCATTTGACGTCAAAAATTAGTGCAACTGACGTCATACATTTCCTCGTCACTAAGTGTTCTACATTCTCATGTCATTTCGTCATGTTCATTTGACGTCAAAAAGTAGTGCAACTGACGTCATACAGTTCCTCGTCACTAAGTGTTTTACAGTCTCATGTCATTTCGTCATGTTCATTTGACGTCAAAAAGTAGTGCAACTGACGTCATACAGTTCCTCGTCACTAAGTGTTTTACAGTCTCATGTCATTTCGTCATGTTTATTTGACGTCAAAAAGTAGTGCAACTGACGTCACACAGTTCCTGTCACTAAGTGTTTTACAGTCTCATGTCACCTCGTCATGTTCATTTGATATCACAATGTTATGCAAATGAAGTCATGCAGTTTCTGTCACCAAGTGTTCTACAGTCTCTTGTCATTTCGTCATGTTTATTTGACGTCAAAAGTAGTGCAACTGACGTCACACAGTTCCTGTCACTAAGTGTTTTACAGTCTCATGTCACCTCGTCATGTTCATTTGATATCACAATGTTGTGCAACTGAAGTCATGCAGTTTCTGTCACCAAGTGTTCTACAGTCTCATGTCATTTCGTCATGTTTATTTGACGTCAAAAAGTAGTGCAACTGACGTCACACAGTTCCTGTCACTAAGTGTTTTACAGTCTCATGTCACCTCGTCATGTTCATTTGATATCACAATGTTGTGCAACTGAAGTCATGCAGTTTCTGTCACCAAGTGTTCTACAGTCTCTTGTCACTTCGTCATGTTCATTTGATATCACACTGTTGTGCAACTGACGTCTTGCAGTTTCTGTCACTAAATGTTCTATAGTCTCTTGTCATTTCGTCATGTTCATTTGATGTCACAAAGTTGTGCAACTGACGTCACGCTGTTCCTCGTCACTAAGTGTTCTACAGTCTCTTGTCACTTCGTCCCTCTTATATGCAAGCAATCTCCGGAGCACCCTGTACCGGTATGGCTACTACGGGCAGTCACTGTGTGAATTTGTGCGAAGTGTTTGTCTATACAGTGGCTTCTGTACACGTTACGTGGACATTGTATCGGTACATAACAGTAAGGACGGTGGACTGTCAGATATTAACTTGAATCTAAGAATAGGAATTTAAGAACACAGACATGAGAATAAAAGCAATTTTTTTATTAAAGTTTTGCCAGTTTATCAGTTAGAGAACAAATATTTCTCAAATCTGAAGTCGCCACTTTTTGCAGTTTTTATGATTTAGCAATAGTGTTTCCCAAGTCAGGAGCCGCCACTGCTCCCATTTTATCAGATATAGTACTAGCGTTTCACAAGTAAAGAGCCGCCACTGCTTGCAGTTAATCGGATACAGCACTAGTGTTTCACAAGAAAGGAGCCGCCACTGCTTGCATTTAATTGGGTACAGCACTAGTGGTGTCACAAGAAAAGAGCCGACATTGCTTGCAGTTAATCGGATACAGCATAGTTTGTCACAATTCAAGTGCCGCCACGTTTGCAGTTACAGGATACAGCACTAGTGTTTCACAAGTAAAGAGCCGCCACTGCTTGCATTTAATCGGTACAGCACTAGTGTTTCACAAGAAAGGACCCGCCACTGCTTGCATTTAATCGGGTACAGCACTAGTGTGTCACAAAAAGAGCGACATTGCTTGCAGTTAATCGGATACAGCAGTAGTTTGTCACAATTCAAGTGCGCCACTGTTGCAGTTAACAGGATACAGCACTAGTGTGTCACAAGTCAAGTGCCGCCACTGCTTGCATTTAACAGGATACAGCACTAGTGTGTCACAAGTCAAGTGCCCCACTGCTTGCATTTAACAGGATACAGCACTAGTGTGTCACAAGTCAAGTGCCCCACTGCTTGCATTTAACAAGATACAGCACTAGTGTGTCACAACTCAAGTGCCGCCACTGCTTGCATTTAACAGGACGCAGCACTAGTGTGTCACATGTCAAGTGCCGCCACTGCTTGCATTTAAAAGGGTACAGCACTAGTGTGTCTCAAATCAGAAGCCGCCACTGCTTGCAGTTTATCGGATACAGCACTATAGTGTCACAAAACAGGAGCCGCCACTGTGAGCAGTTTATCGGATTCAGCACTATAGTGTCACAAGACAGGAACCGCCACTGCTTGCAGTTTATCGGATACAGCACTATAATGTCACAAGACAAGAGCCGCCACTGCTTGCAGTTTATCGGATACAGCACTATAGTGTCACAAGACAGGAGCCGCCACTGCTTCCAATTCCTTGAACTCAAATATAGATAAAATAAATCCTGGTTCTAGCTCACAGCTCACGCTGTCTGAGGTTAAAGTTCTGTTCGTGTACGTTCACACAACAGCACCAACAGTAGCTAAATGTACAGTGTCTGTGTTCTTCTACACAGGTGGCGTGTTACGTCTGTAAAAGCAAGTTCTTGGAAACGTAAATTGTGGTCATTTATGTTAAAAGATATCAAATGTCAAAAATATCAGACAGTAACATCTTTCATCCGTTCTAATCATTAGTTTCTTGAAAGTCAGAAACGAACGCCGGATCGGGGTGTATATAGAAGGCAGTTATTATGCAGGAACGTTGCTTGCATAGTTGTGGTTGGTTTATTGGAGGAAATTTGAACATCTGCTGTCAGATGGGAAGGTACATAAATAGACAAATGTAGTTAATGACAGAAATCATCACTGCTACAGACAAACAAAAGTGTCACATGTTCCAACGAAGGACGCCGAATTTCGTTCACTAAAATGAAGTAGCCTTGTTCATTATACAGCTGCTGTGTATTGCAATTTGGTGCACTTGCAAACAGAATGTGCACAGCTGCACCTATTTGCGTTGCAGTGTATGTCTGTCTTTCTGTGTGTTTGTCTGTGTGTGTGTCTGTCTGTCTGTCTGTGTATATCAACTCGAGAACTGCTAAAGAGTTTGTTATTAATTTTGATACTGAAGACTTCTATTAATATCTCCTGTTAGTCAGGCAACTACAACGACAGATACCCCCAATAGCTACATGCTTGTCTGCGTGCATCGCGAGCGGCAGTAGGTGAATAGTATTTAGTGCAGTGGAACGTATTGCGAGAAACAGCTGCAGGTCTGCTGAAGGGAACACGTGTGTTGACTGCAGTAGAGATCAGACGGTCAGTACTTTACACTTCAAAAACAATATTAACCTTAACTACATTTAATGATTACGCTCGGACCGCACAGTAAACACATTCCGTCTCAGTTATACAAACCAGTCAGTTAATGCTGTACAGTGAAATAATCGCTGTTTGTTCTAAGATCCACACAAAACACATAAATAAAGTCCGTACCGCTCAGTAAACACACTCCGTCTTAGTTATACAAACCAGTCAGTTAATGTTGTACAGTGAAATAATCGCTGTTTGTTCTGAGATCCACACAAAACACATAAATACAGTCCGTACCGCCCAGTAAACACACTCCGTCTCAGTTATACAAACCAGTCAGTTAATGTTGTACAGTGAAATAATCGCTGTTTGTTCTGAGATCCACACAAAACACATAAATACAGTCCGTACCGCCCAGTAAACACACTCAGTCTCAGTTATACAAACCAGTCAGTTAATGCTGTACATTGAAATAATCGCTGTTTGTTCTGAGATCCACACAAAACACATAAATACAGTCCGTACCGCGCAGTAAACACACACCGTCTCAGTTATACAAACCATTCAGTTAATGTTGTACAGTGAAATAATCGCAGTTTGTTCTGAGATCCACACAAAACACATAAATACAGTCCGTACCGCGCAGTAAACACACTCCGTCTCAGTTATACAAACCATTCAGTTATGTTGTACAGTGAAATAATCGCTGTTTGTTCTGAGATCCACACAAAACACATAAATACAGTCCGTACCGCCCATAAACACACTCCGTCTCAGTTATACAAACCAGTCAGTTAATGTTGTACAGTGAAATAATCGCTGTTTGTTCTAGATCCACACAAAACACATAAATACAGTCCGTACCGCAGTAAACACACTCCGTCTCAGTTATACAAACCAGTCAGTTAATGTGTACAGTGAAATAATCGCTGTTTGTTCTGAGATCACACAAAACACATAAATACAGTCCGTCCCGCGCAGTAAACACACACTCCGTCTCAGTTATACAAACCATTCAGTTAATGTTGTACAGTGAAATAATCGCTGTTTGTTCTTAGATCCACACAAAACACATAAATACAGTCCGTACAGCCCAGTAAACACACTCCTCTCAGTTATACAAACCAGTCAGTTAATGTTGTACAGTGAAATAATCGCTGCTTTGTTCTGAGATCCACACAAAACACATAAATACAGTCCGTACCGCCAGTAAACACACTCCGCTCAGTTATACAAACCATCAGTTAATGTTGTACAGTGAAATAATCGCTGTTTGTTCTGAGATCCACACAAAACACATAAATACAGTCCTACCGCCCAGTAAACACACTCCTTCTCAGTTATTAAATCCAGTCAGTTAATGTTGTACATTGAAATAATCGCTGTTTGTTCTGAGATCCACACAAAACACATAAATACAGCCGTACCGCCAGTAACACACTCCGTCTCAGTTATACAAACCATTCAGTAATGTTGTACAGTGAAATAATCGCTGTTTGTTCTGAGATCCACACAAAACACATAAATGCAGTCCGTACCGCCCAGTAAACACACTCCGTCTCAGTTATCAAACCATTCAGTTAATGTTGTACAGTGAAATAATCGCTGTTTGTTCTGAGATCCACACAAAACACATAAATACAGTCCGTACCGCGCAGTAAACACACTCCGTCTCAGTTATACAAACCATTCAGTTAATGTTGTACAGTGAAATAATCGCTCTTTGTTCTGAGATCCACACAAAACACATAAATACAGTCCTACCGCCCAGTAAACACACCCGTCTCAGTTATACAAACCATCAGTTAATGTTGTACAGTGAAATAATCGCTGTTTGTTCTGAGATCCACACAAAACACATAAATACAGACCGTACCAGCCGTGAAACACACTCCGTCTCAGTTATACAAACCAGTCAGTTAATGTTGTACAGTGAAATAATCGCTGTTTGTTCTGAGATTCCACACAAAACACAGAAATCAGTCCGTACAGCCAGTAAACACACTCCGTCTCAGTTATGCAAACCATTCAGTTAATGTTGTACAGTGAAATAATCGCTTTTGTTCTGAGATCCACACAAAACACATAAATACAGTCCGTACCGCCCATAAACACACTCCGCCTCAGTTATACAAACCAGTCAGTTAATGCTGTACAGTGAAATAATCGCTGTTTGTTCTGAGATCCACACAGAACACATAAATACACTGTGTGGGCAGAACGTAAAATTTGTGAATAGTAAACTTGTGGTACATATAGTAACCACTGGCCTTAAATTTCGAAACATAACACATAAATACACTGTGTGGGCAGAAAGTGGAACATTTGAACGTTAAAAATGGTGGTACATATAGTAACCACTGGGCTTTAATTTTCAAATCGCAAACCAGGTAAAATGCACAGACACATCCTTGCACACAAACTTAACGTTGTCTAATTATTCGCTCTATAATGCGGTCTGTTTTGCAGTGTCACGTTTAGCTACAATAAAGTCGTACAGCAGTGTAGCAACGTAGAGGGATGTGTGGGCCTGAGAGCCTCAAGTGTAGACACAGTGTGTGAATATGTGTGTCTGTACCTGTCGAATGTGACGTACACAGAATTAGTGTACGTACGAGATTTCAGGCCTTCGCTGCGGTGTAGTTGAGAACTTTGCTCTTACGATATCCCGAAACTTCGGTAACAAACCAACCCACGCCTCGCATATACAAAGTCAGTTTATTTCAGACTCGTGAGCCATTTCAATCCACTTTATATCTTTACACACTGTAATAATTTCAGTATATACACTAACTGCTATAATTTCCAACACAAAGCCACACATACGCCACATTCCTAGCCACAGTACGTGTAGCCGGTACACACTGTTTGCAACTGTCACGTGCTGACAGTACACTGTTTGCTACTTTCACGTTCAGACAGTACACTGTTAGCTACTGTCACGTTCAGACAGTACACTGATTGCTACTGTCACGTGCAGACAGTACACTGATTGCTACTGTCACGTTCAGACAGTACACTGTTTGCTACTGTCACGTTTAGACAGTACACTGTTTGCTACTGTCACGTGCAGACAGTACACTGATTGCTACTGTCACGTGCAGACAGTACACTGATTGCTACTTTCACGTTCAGACAGTACACTTTTTGCTACTGTCACGTGCATACAATACACTGATTGCTACTGTCACGTGCAGACAGTACACTGAATGCTTATTTACAGCGGGACTGCAAATATTGCTTGGGAATTGCTTGACAAATACAGGGACAGTAATAAACTGTTACAAATATTTGTTGCTGTTCAAACAGGACAACAGAAGGAGGAACACTTTTACTGTCATCACTGGTGATTATACTGATGACTTTTATTCTGTTTTATGCAGCCACACCTTTTCAAAGAACGCGATATTATATGTAGCTGATAACCTTTGCAATAACTATAAACGCCATTTGTGTAACAATCTCAGTTCCCATCGCGTGTGTGTGGCAGAATCTGCAGAAGTTTCAGCATCATTGTGGCTTTGTTCGCTTTCTTTTGAGTGTATGATAAAATACAGCATTCTGTGCCTACAGTGCTCGTGAACTCAACTGTCACATTTCACTGGAAAGGTTGAAGGTTGATAAAAGCGACTCTGATTTAATGTATGTGTGGGGGTGAATTTCTTTATATAAGTAGGGTGAAGGATTGTAGATTAGATTTATCTGGCTCAAGACATGATCCAATGACTGGCTTGTGGACGCACGGTACTGAATATGCTGGTGGCATTTATTCGACATTGTGTTGAGTGGCTAAACGACTGGTAGTTTCTCAATTGAGCTAGTTACGTACGTTTATTGTTTGGGGGAGAGAGGAGGAAGTTGCGACACAATGTCAGTGTAATGGCGGCCTGTAATGGTCTGGTCTGTCGTGTGAAACGTGGAGCGACAGTAGGGAGATGACTGACGGAGGGAAACTGAAGTGTTGAAGTTAATTTGGCGTAGTTACATTGTGTACTTGTGTGGACTTTTGTGGAGATGACTGACTGAGGGTATTGAAGTGCTCAGAATTTAACGTGTCGTAGTTACATTGTGCATTTCTGTGGACTTTTCCTAGATTGAATCCGGAAGTTTTAGTGGTGAAACTGGTGAATAACAGCTTTTGTTACGGCCTGGCATAGATAGTTAATTTCTTACAATGTCAGAATTTAAAATACGTTTTGTAAGCATGTTCACAACTATATGTAGTCACCTATGTACCTATGCATGTATGTATGTATGTATGTTAACTATGTGCCTGTGATGTGAGGTTTGACGAAAGAATAAAGTCATATAAAGATCATATTATGACCCCCTGCAGTCTGGTAATTTATTCACGTTACAGAGGAATGTATTGCCTCCATTTTCAGTACAAACCAGAAGATTGACGGAGCGATTTCCTCCAAAACATTAGAGACTAGAAACAGACTTCACGCTTTCACATGTTCAACTAACCACCTGTCTGTTTACAGAGCAACACCAATGGTTCGTGTTACTCTCTGGCCGCAGTTGCTGCTTGTGGTTTTGATACTGCGGCAGTCAGCTGCACAGTCTGAGCAGTTGGAGCGATATATAGTGAGTATAACAGAGCTGAAACACAGGAACGAACTTCGGCTGGCAATTGTGATGTGTGTAGTTATATAATATATGCAGTATTTGCAAACTGCTCGTGTTATTAAGCAATACGTATGTTACTGTGTCTTGAGTACAAACATATATAAACTGTGCAGTTACAGCATTTGACTGTAACATTTGTGCAGTCAGCTTTTTTCGTACGCAGAGCCCAAACAACTGCGAGAACTGTTTGCGTGCTCGTAACTATATAACTAACTCCATGGTGATAGTCCTCTTTGAGAAGCTAGTAGTTCCTCAGCTAGTCCAAATCTCCTTGTATTGCAAGAAACCTCAATTTTCATTACCGTTCTCACAATTGCTCACCCTCATTCTGGCTCGAGTAACATCAATCCAGTCTACGCCTTACCATCCATCTTTTAGGATCGATTTGAATATTATCCTTTCATATACGCCGAGGTATTCCGCGTGGTCCCTTTCCCTCACGTTTCCCCACCAAACCCCTGTATGACACTCTCATCTCCGCCATAAATTCAGTATTCCCAGCCCATCACACTCTTCTTCATTTCAACACAAATATTATTTGGTGAGCAGTGCAAATCATGAAGATCGTCATTACGAGTCTGTTTTCTAAGGTAAATAAATGTTTAAATAGATATGAAAATGTTTAAATGTATTTGTTTTAAACAATAATCTGTCTCAAATTATTTCATACGTTATACATTCATTGAATTGTGTGTGAGTTATATAACGTTAAAAGCAAACCACTCTGTTATTTGCAAATACAGGAACATCTGGCGAAACAAATTCTTAGATCGCAAGCTACAGCCAGAAAACTTAACGAGTCAGAAGCTGTCAACAGTGGTTTAAAGAAACAACTAGAAGTGAAAGAAGAAGTCCTGAAGAGTATCAATGAGAAACAGACACAGCTGCAGACTACCATCGATGATCTAACAAAGACACTGGATTCACTCAACCAGACGTCAAATTTGCGGTGTGGGACACCGGAATATTTAAGTACATGTAAGATAACAGCTGTCACAGTAAGTTCACTGAAGTACCTTAGATAATCAAGCACGTCTAAATTGGGCCAAACATCAACGTTTCGTAGAATTTAACTACCACCATCATCAGGGTCACATTTACATAATGGTCTTGCACCACATGTTTATATATACAGAGTTGTGTTAGCGATTTGCACCGGTTGAAAGTGTGAGTCGAATGCAGCGCCTGCAGATGTGTGCGGCCGGTAATTAATTGTGACGTTGGTAAACATAGCGATCTTGGAATTGGACTGACGAAATGTGGGAAACTGAGATACTTAGTGTTACATAGCGGAGAATATTGTAGTGTTAATACGTACCGGCCTGCTTAGATGTGTCGCACAAATTGTGCGTACCGTACAGTACAGTAAGCTGTCTGTTACTGAGATATATAGTGTTACATAGCGAGAATATTGTAGTGTTAATACGTACCGCCTGCTTAGATGTTCGCACAAATTGTGCGTACGTACAGTACAGTAAGCTGTCTGTTACTGAGATACTTAGTGTTACATAGCGGTGAATAGTTTAATTTAATACGTACCGGCCTGCTTAGCTGCGTTGCACAAATTGTGCGTACCGTACAGTACAGTAGGCTGTCTGTTAATGAGATACTTAGTGTTACATAGCGGTAAATAGTTTAGTGTTAATACGTACCGGCCTGCTTAGCTGCGTTGCACAAATTGTGCGTACCGTACAGTACAGTAAACTGTCTGTTACTGAGATACTTAGTGTTACATAGCGGTTAATAGTTTAGTGTTAATACGTACCGGCCTGCTTAGCTGCGTTGCACAAATTGTGCGTACCGTACAGTACAGTAGGCTGTCTGTTAATGAGATACTTAGTGTTACATAGCGGTGAATAGTTTAATGTTAATACGTACCGGCCTGATTAGCTGCGTTGCACAAATTGTGCGTACCGTACAGTACAGTAGGCTGTCTGTTAATGAGATACTTAGTGTTACATAGCGGTGAATAGTTTAATGTTAATACGTACCGGCCTGCTTAGCTGCGTTGCACAAATTGTGCGTACCGTACAGTACAGTAAACTGTCTGTTACTGAGATACTTAGTGTTACATAGCGGTTAATAGTTTAGTGTTAATACGTACCGCCCTGCTTAACTGTGTTGCACAAATTTTGCCTACCGTACAGCGCAGTAAGCTGTCTGTTACTGAGATACTTAGTGTTACATAGCGGTGAAAAGTTTAGTGTTAATACGTACCGCCCTGCTTAGCTGTGTTGCACAAATTTGGGTATCGCACAGTACAGTAAGCTGTCTGTTGTTACAGTTAATGTTGCTCATATCTGCATTTCCATATGTCATGTGTTGTTATTATGTGTCATGGAACGTGACTTGGTTGATGGACATTTAGATATTATGTTATTATAACAATATCCGTCGTTTCCAAGACCAAAGCGATACAGGGAACTGGGGTTAGGGAACCGCGTCCTTTATGAAATCTAATCGAAGTGTAGCAAAGTCCCTTGTTTCGTTTACACAAGAAATGCCTAACAGTTTGTAAGTGGCAGCGGTAGAGGAAGGTTGTGATACGTGCTGTGTACGACGAGCTTTAGTTGTTGTTGTTGAGTAGCGACTTCGCCGGCAGCAATCCAGTGATTGCTGGCCGGGAAGGGTTAAATAGTAAGTTAATTACAGTGAGTGAGTGATAAACAATCATGAACATTACGGGAGTTCAACCCCAAGATTTTCGTCTTGACTCCAGAACAAAACGCAAACGGATTCAACCACGAGTGGAAATTAAGGCAAGTACGTCCTTTGAATCCCACAATTATTTCTTAGTTCTATCGGACACCGATTCTAAAACTGAAACTGCTGAATCAACACCGCCCCCCGCGACGCAAAAAGAAAGCATACGGCCAATAGTGATTTATAGTTATTTAACGAATTATTCCCAGACCCTAAAAACACTCAATGACAAACTGTCCAGCCCGGTCGTTGTCAAAACCAAGCCAAATAAGCTACTGTTATATACGAAAACAGTGACGGACTATGAGTTGCTACTGAGGGAAATAAAAACGGCCAACTTGGCCTATCATACATATCCCCTGCCGAACAAACATCAACCGAGGGTCACATTAAAGGGGATCCCTCCAAATGTATCACTAGAAGAAATCACTGAAGAACTAACTCAGCGAAGATGACAGTTGATAAACATAAGACTGATTACCCGTCGAGACAAGACAACAGACCAGATCATCCAAAAATACCCAATCTTTATCATAACATTCCGGGAAGTTACTGACCTTAGGGAAGTATATAAGATCAACAACCTATGCCACTGCATGATCCGCTGGGAGAAATACCGAGCTAAAAGACCGATACAGCAATGTATTAATTTTCAACAATTCGGACACTCATCGGCCTTCTGTGGACGACCAGCTCAATGTGTGAAATGTAAACAACCCCACCAAACGCAAAACTGCTCAAAGCTACAATCCGAGCCCCCTTCATGTGTCAACTGTGGGGGTGAACACCCGGCGAATTTCTCTGGGTGTCCTACGTATAAGAAGATTCTAGAATCCAGAACTCGGAAACAACCCACTCCACACTATCGGCCTCCACAAACAACCCCCTCACGAGCTCATTTTCCTCCCCTGGGTCAACCCCGGAAGAAACAAAAACCAGCAAGCACTTGGCCCAGATCGCGGCCCAAAATCCTGACCGCCCAGATGAGACGTCTCTCCCTTCACTACTAGGATCCTTAAAATCTATCATGGTTTCTGTCAATTTTCAATCGATCGGCGTTGCTTTACGAACATTAGCTACGCGCCTACAGGACGCGAGAGACCCACTTGACCAGATGATGCTCATCTTTGAAACCCTTCTTAATGGTTTTATATCATCACCATAAGAAGGAATATACGCATGATGCAGTGGAATGCGAATTCCATACTACAAAGAAAATATCAGTTAGAACACTTCCTAAAGACCAATCGGATAGAGATAGCAGCCATCTGTGAGACTAAACTCTCCCCGCGCCGCAAACTTACGGTCCCGGTGTATTCTATATACCGGCAGGATCGCAACCACCATGGAGGTGGGGTGTTACTCCTCATTCATAAGGATCTCCAGCATGACAGCATACACCTCTTCGTGACAAAGGACATGGAACATGTATCGGTAATTTTACACTCGCCACCGGATAAGAGGATCCTGATAGTTTCCGGATATAATCCACCGAACAGGGCTCTCTGTGATAAGGATCTCGAACCTATATTCGCCACAAATATACCGGCAATATTGCTAGGCGACCTAAACAGCAAGCATATAGCATGGAACTGCGAATCTAATGACAAAAATGGGACTATTGTGCTGCCAAATCAGTGACCATACACTCCCCAGCCTATCCCACCCACTTCCCCTCACGGGGGCAACCTAGCGTTTTAGATATCTCCCTAGCCGAGGGTTGTTCCCTCTCTGCTCCACAGTCCATACCGTCATTATCCTCAGACCATAATCCGGTCGTTTGCAAACTTCGATGGACTCCTGCAACAGCAAAAATACACCTGCAATTTGACTACGATTCTGCTAACTGGAACCACTACCAGCACCAGCTTGACCACTTTTTGCAAAATCCACCGCAGATCACTGAACCCCAAGACATTGACAGGGCACATCTTTCTTTCACTGCAGCGGTTCAAATGGCTGCAAATTCGTCTATACCGAAACGGGGTACCACAGCACGCAGCCTCAAAATCCAGCGCAGTTTTACGACTTGGAGTTTTCCGGAACGATGGAAACATGCAATAGTCTTGGCGATCCCACAACAGAAGAAGCCACCTCATGATCAGAGTTCATATCGACCAATCAGTCTCTTATCCGCTTTAAGTAAACTGTTGGAAAGAACGGTGGAAAAACCTATTACAAGATACGCTCGCCAGAAACATATCATCCCAGACGAACAATTTGGTTTCGAAAACGCCATTCCACAACAGCCCAATTAACTCGACTTACGGACGTTATCACCCATTGATATAATATCAATAAGCATACTGGCCTGGTCTTGTTGGACATCGAAAAGGCATTTGATACCATCTGGGTGCAAGGATTAATCTACAAACTCATCACTTACAACTTCCCGGCGTACCTGATTCACTTCCTTCTGTCCTATCTTACCAATCGATCTTTCTCAGTAACTGTCTCCGGATCCTGTTCACCCCAAAAACAAATCAAGGCTGGCCTCCCGCAGGGGGCAGTATTGTCCCCGATCCTTTTCACCATCTATACTGCTGATCTACCGAGACTACCTCATACCCAATTGGCCCTGTTTGCTGATGATACGGCCATATACACACAATCCTGGCGCACTGATACAATAACCCGACGTCTCACCAACGCCATCGACAGACTCCGCTCATACTTCTTGCGGTGGCGACTTAAGATCAATCTACAAAAACGGACTCTATCATCTTCACGAAAAGACGACCCAAACCTCCAAGGTCTAACATTCCGTGGTCATCGGCAGTCACCTATTTGGGCCTACGTTTGACGAACACACTGAACTTCACGTCACACATACACCAAGCGACGCACAAGGCGATAGGCATCCTGATGCAACTCTTCACCCTCCTAGCTAAGGAGTCTACTCTCTCAACGGACACAAAACTGCTCATCTACAAGGCCACTATCCGGTCGACACTGACATATGCGGCTCCGACGTGGTGTTCTCTAAGTGCATCGACGTACCAGATACTTGAGGTGGTGCAAAATAAATGCTTGCCAGTAATTGCCAATGCCCCGCGCGGCACACCCATCTTCCGCCTACTATCATCCTTGGGTGTTGAACCCATCCAGACATATGTCCGGAGAATACCGGCTCGTTTTTACACTAACTGTTACCTGCATCCTAATCCACTAGTAGGGTCTATCGGCCAAAATAATCTGTGTGATTTGACCAGAATGTACGAAAGATATAAGCACAAACGTCCAAAACACTGCTTGCTCTGAGCACAGCAGGGTGAAAGGTAGTGTTTTTATGCTATTTTTTTTTAATTTTCACTACTCCTAATTTTCGTTGGTTTGTCATGGTTAAAATTAGTGACCATGGAGATGTTCCTGACTATTAAGAGTCATACGGAAGCTGGATTTTGGTACAGCTTGCAAACAGTTTATGATACATGTTTTGTACTTGGAAACGATAATAAAGCTCTCTCTTTTTAAAAAAAAAAGCCTAACAACGTTGGTCCAGAACACAAATACAAGAAGCCTCAAGCAATAAGCTCCTCTATTAAAACGTTTGTGTTTCTAAAATTATTTTCGAATGTCATTACATCGCTGTTAGTGGCCGCGATAGCTCAGTCGGTATAGCGACTCGCTACGGGCTGAACGGTCAGGGGATCGAAACCCGGTGGGGGCGTAATTTTTCGCAGCAGTCTAGAACGGCCTTGGGGCCTACCCAGCCTCCAATATAATGAGTAACGTGTCATTTCCGGGGGTAAAGTGGCCAGGGCCTAGAGTTGACTACCCACCCACATCTAGTGTCAGGGTTAAAGAAAGAGTACAGCTATACCTCTACTCCCCCTCTGTGCCTTCGAGGCATGTTATAGGGTGAGCTTTACCTTTGCCATATTACAGCGCTGTTATCAGTAAAGTCTTATCGCTTTGTGCTGAAGCTACTGACCGTTGCTTTGTGTCAACAAAGTAACAACAATTTCCCAGATCAGTTCTTAACACCTTTCCTATTCACAGCTTCTGGTCCTGCATATCTGTACGTTATCTTGGTGCATTTTTGTGTTAACTGCTTACGTCATACAGACACTGTGTACTGTAAACTGTAACAAGTCACATCAAAACTCCAACTGCCATCATGCATGTAACTGCCGCCTTACAAGCAATATTTTGCACACAATATCTTGGCACACTTTGTTCTCGCTCCGTACCAAATTCCACTCGCCATGTTCCAACGGTCCATCAGTTATCAAATCAAACCGACAGCTAAACAAATTGTGTGAACTGCCGGCAAATTATTTTACATCCTCTAAAACAAAATTGCCTTTGTAAAAGCGCATATTTTCAAACAATGTATTACCACAAGTAATTTCATGTACTCACGTTAAGTATCACAATTATAGCTGTGACGTCACAAGATCGTCAGTCCGCCATGTTGCCATTACATAGTGCAGTAAGTTAAAGTTACATCTTTGTAGTATAATGCTATGACATAGCCTTCATACGAAGATTTGTGAAAGTCGGTCAGATGCTTAAAGTGTTGAAACGTAAGTCAGTGTGTGGAACTTGGTTGGTGAGTGATTGCTGTGCTGGGAAGTAGTCTGATAATACGTGTATATGTGTGTAGCTGATAAATACAGTTGTATAAACTTTAGGTACAGTAAATGTGTGCCTGTGCTTAATTAAGCACCACGCCGTGAACAAGTACGGCGGAGTGCAGGCATAGTTCCACGCAGCCTTGACCTCGAACCTGGATTGAGATAAGAAGAGAGATTCACGCCCCGGCAGCTTTTATCATTGGGAAAAATAAGGACACAGCTCATTTGTCCCAGTCTGTCACACAAGACAGAGCCTCTAGCCAATACAATGTCTTCTACAGCAAGGTTTCTCAAATTGTGGTACGCGTACCACTAGTTGGACGTGTAACATTGTTCATTGTTATGCGGCCGTAATAAAATTTGCAATAAAAATGGGTACCTATTTAAAAAATAAATAAAATATAACACATATAATATATTTGCTAATACCCAACATCCCCGCCGTCAGTCGGTCTTTCCAATTTCAGCGTTTTATTTCAATACAGAAAGCTGTTGGTGGTACACTTAAATTGTTATATTTCATGTAGCGGTAAGACAGTAAAATGTTAAAACGTCTATTATACAGGTCTGTCGGTCTCTGCTTGACGCTGCTAAGTCGGGAGACGTGGACAGTGCAAAGAGGATGGTGAAGTGTGACAGCAATGACAACTGCACTGATGATGATGAGTACCGTAATACACCGCTGATATATGCTGCTGAACATGGCCATGTGGAGGTGGTGCGGGTGTTGCTGGAGGGCGGTGCTAACGTAGACAGAGCTGATGCTTATGGGCATACAGCTCTGAATTTAGCAGCCACGTTTGGACATCTGGATGTGTGCCGTCTGTTGCTGGACTGGGGAGCGAAGGTGGATGCTCTGAACAAGTGGCAAATGACTCCGCTGCATTATGCGGCAGTGAACGGACATTTGTCTGTGGTGAAGCTGCTTGTGGAGAGGGGAGCAGATGTTAGTGCAAAGGATGGCAAAGGTCGGACCGCGAGTGTCTGGACGCTGGTTGGTGGAAAGAAAGATGTGGCAGATTGGCTGGACATGGTAAGAGGTGGCTAAGGACTGTTAACTGTATAAAGCACAGTGGTAACTATATGTACCGAACATTCAACATGTCTGCATTCAGGCCACACAGTGTATTTATCGGCTTTGTATAATTCTGACAATAAAGAGCCTTTATTTATCCGGCAACTCATATCAATACTTCACTCACGTGTGTTGTGTTTGGTGTGTTGTGTGTGGTGTGTTGTTTGTGGTGTGTTGTGTGTATTGTTGTGTGAAGTATGAGGTTTGTAGTGTGTGGTTTGTGATGTGTGGTGTGTTGTTTTGTGTGTTGTGTTGTGTGAGGTGTGTGGTTTGTGGCGTTTTGTTTTGGTGTGTGCTGTGTTGTGTTTTGTGTTATGTAGTGTGTGGTGTGTTGTGTTTGGTGTGTTGCGTGTGGTGTGTGGTGTGTTGTTTGTTGTTTGTTGTTTGTTGTGTTGTGAATGGTGTGTTGTGTGGTGGGTTTTGTTTTGCGTGTGGTGTGATGTGAGTGGTGTGTTGTGTGTGGTGTGTTGTGTGTGGTGTGTTGTGTGTGTTGTGTTGTGTGAAGTGTGAGGTGTGTTGCGTATGATATGTGGTTTGTTGTTTGTAGTTTGTTGTGTGTTTCGGTTGTTATGGGCGAAATATTTTTATTCCCTCGAAGTTCCTCGCCAATTTATACAGCAGAGCATAAAAGACCGAAGCATGCCTTGCTATAATTAGAGTAGAATTATTGGGTAGTGTTTTATGTGTTAGAGTTTTTCACTACAGACACCTAGATGCGAGCACTTATACGTATCGGTCGGGAGGTTGTACCGAAACAGTTGGTAACTGGAACAACTGTCTGATCTATATCTCTTATGTTGTGTCATTGATGTAAACACGGAAGGAGAGTATAAAAGGATTAAAAAAATACAGCAGTATGACGATGACGTAATGACAGAGCAGCATGTCAGCAAATGTTGCAAAACTTTCGACAACAGTCGATCGGACATCGTTGTGCTGATCGCACCGGTCGGCGCGGCACATCAAAACGGATGTGACCGTAGCACGGGTGGGGGAACTGATTTTGGAAAACTGACAATTCAAAATTCGACGTCACAAATTCCACAAGAGGGAGAAAGTGGAAATTGCTGTTCGTGAATTGCTACGCATACAACAGCCCGATTTCTATCGCTACGGAATTTCTAAACTATTTGCAAGTTTAAAAAAAATACATCAATGTGCTCGGCGATGATGATGACAAAAAATTATACAGCTGTGGGATAAACCAGCAACACTTAACACTGTAATGACTTGTCATATAACAGTTATGACCTAGGGAACCTTACTTATTGAACAACATTCACGTGCAGTTATACTTCTTCCCTGCGAGCCACACAGACAAACAAGTCGGCTGCTTCTCCCGTCAAGCTGGACCGACTCCTAAAGCTACTCTTACTTGTTTTTGTCCGCTTGGTATCTTCTCTTGCACCGGTCGCCTATGGAGTTCTGCTGCATGCGGTGGATTTCCGCCTTCACCTGGGAACAACTTCGAGCAGTGAGCACGAACAGGACCACGTTGTACGTGATCATGAGGGATACGAGTCCGAAAAAGTACACCGCGATGCCGTACGTAGCCTCTGGAAGAGTCAGACGTATTGCTACTAGACTCAATAAGCATTCACACTTCCACCTGAACGGGGCTACCTAACATTTCTTTTACAGGGATTTCCTATTTTGTGACACTTTGTGACACATTCCGTCCACTAAATAAATAATTTGACCCTCTGACCGGTACCGCTTTACCCCTGACTGTCCACTAAATGAATAATTTCACCCTCTGTCCGGTACCGATTTACCCCTGACTGTCCACTAAATGAACAATTTCACCCCCTGTCCGGTACCGATTTACCCCTGACTGTCCACTAAATGAACAATTTCACCCTCTGTCCGGTACCGATTTACCCCTGACTGTCCACTAAATGAACAATTTCACCCTCTGTCCAGTACCGCTTTACCCCTGACTGTCCACTAAATGAACAATTTCACCCTCTGTCCGGTATCGCTTTACCCCTGACTGTCCACTAAATGAACAATTTCACCCTCTGTCCGATACCGCTTTACCCCTGACTATCCACTAAATGAACAATTTCACCCTCTGACCGGTACCGCTTTACCCCTGACTGTCCACTAAATGAACAATTTCACCCTCTGACCGGTACCGCTTTACCCCTGACTGTCCACTAAATGAACAATTTCACCCTCTGTCCGGTACCGCTTTACCCCTGACTGTCCACTAAATGAACAATTTCACCCTCTGTCCGGTACCGCTTTACCCCTGACGTCCACCCGTCAGTGTACGTCAATACACTAACACAGTCAAGCTGTATTACTTGAGAACCAGCAGCAGTAGACGCCCACATCAGGTTTCAGCACAGACGGTGACAGATGCAGGACGTCCATTGCGGCAGTAATGGAGGTGAGGGCGCTGGGGAGGCCCCAGGCGTACATGGAGTCAACAGCGAAGCGACACCTCTCTCGCTGCTTCCTGCTGCCGACGCCTTGACCGACTGAGCGTATGAGACTATACAGAGAGACATTGTGTTATTATAAAGGAAAATATCAACATGGTAAATTAAAGAGAGATAAAATGTTTATGGGCATGTAGAAAGAGTGAAAGCGTGGGTCTGCGGCCGCCTGCTTACTAGGATTGTGGGTTCGAATCCCACCAGTGGCATGGATGTCTGTCTCTTGTGAGTGTTGTGTGTTGTCAGATAGAGGTCTCTGCGTCGATCTGATCACTCGTCCAGAGGAGTCCTACCGAGTTTGGTGTGTCTGAGTGTGATCGTGAAGCCTCGAAAAATGAGGCTGTCTAGGCCCCCAAGGGGCTGTCGAGCCATTGGAAAAAAAAGAAGAAGAAGAAAAGAAAGAGTGGGAATTACGGAGTGTGGGTAGATAAAATTGTGTGGTGAGGCTTGAAGTAAAGAAAGTACTTGAGCAACCTAGGCTTGCAAAAGAGTATAATATTACAATGGATCTGAAGTAGTAGATTTTTAGGCTGTGGATTGGAATGGTTTGGCCTAGGATATGGTCCAATAAACCTACAGGTTCAGGAGTTGGTTGGGTAGGTGAGGGACATTTTGCTTTCAAAGACATCGCTTGGTGGATTCTGTCAACGTATGAAAATTAACTCACTGATCGACTTTAGTGAAATTTGAAGCTGTCATGTGCGTCATTGTTAACACTAAGATCTTTTTGTGTATGACGTCGTGAAGGTATTAGTTAGACACCGTGGTTTGGAGGAATTTGCGTCTCCAAGTTCAGGGTGGAAATAAAGATGGAAACAGCGAGTTTATGCGATGTATTAGTACACATATGCCAGTTTAGACGGCGGCACATCACAGACGTTTGTACCGTGGATATTCATTGGTTTTGTTTAGAGTTATGTAGCTTAAGTTGGCAAAGTGCTAACACATGTAATTTATCATGGTAAAAAGCATTGTGAAACAAAACACAAATAAATTGTGTTTTTTCTTGTATGATGAACGACTTCCTCCAAAATGTCAAATGTCTCCCATATGCTGTTTGTTTTTGAAGCTCAAACTTAACACGGAACACTTTGCTTTGGCGTCACGGCGTGGCGCATGCGCCTTAACATATTTCTGAATATTAAACACATTTAACTGCTGTCAGTTACATATACATGGAGTTATAATAATTTTTCATAAATTTGTGAGTTAAATTTGTGTGAACTGCAGTTGCAACGTAGCTGTAGCTGACAGACTGTGACGTATGTCCACGTGTGACAGTGATCACACAGAGCATGCTGAGTTTACATCTTTTCACATGTAGCTGTTAACATCAAGTTGCGGATGGCGTAAACAATTCTTGTTTTGCCCTCTAAAGCTCAGTGGTTATAATATGTACCGCCAGGTCTAACATTCAACAATTCTACGTTCTGCAGTGTGATTGCAGTGACCATACATGTCCAGCCTGAACACCAAGAATTGTGGCTGCTGTCACCATACATGTCCAGCCTGAACACCAAGAAGTGTGGCTGCTGTCACCATACATGTCCAGCCTGAACACCAAGAAGTGTGGCTGCTGTCACCATACATGTCCAGCCTGAACACCAAGAAGTGTGGCTGCTGTCACCATACATGTCTAGCCTGAACACCAAGAAGTGTGGCTGCTGTCACCATACATGTCCAGCCTGAACACCAAGAAGTGTGGCTGCTATCACCACACATGTCCAGCCTGAACACCAAGACGTGTGGCTGCTGTCACCATACATGTCCAGCCTGAACACCAACAAGTGTGGCTGCTGTCACCATACATGTCCACCCTGAACACCAAGAAGTGTGGCTGCTATCACCATACATGTCCAGCCTGAACACCAAGACGTGTGGCTGCTGTCACCATACATGTCAAGCCTGATCACCAAGTGTGGCTGTGCAGACAAACCAAACTATGGGAAGACAATTTGGCACCGAGAGCGACCAGTTAGCCGGTGGTACTATATGTTGATGTCTGGTGCTTCAAGATACAGCAGAGTAGCATACTAACCTAAGCCATCTTCTTCACCGTTCCTTGTTAAGTGTTTGCTGTGTCGTTAATGATAATGGGGCCTTGCAATGCGTCAGGCGGTTAGGCGACGGCCTATCATCGCTAAGGACCTGTTTCAATCCCAGGAGGGTTAATGTGAGTTTAGCAGTGGACAGGTTTTTCTCCGAGTAATATGGATTTCCCCTGTCAGTATCATTCCACTTGCTCCATACTCATTCCTATATTTCCGACGTGATAGAACCTTAGCAATTAACAGCGTCGTTAAATAACGCACTTAAAATTAACACGCGACTCATTGGTACGAACAAATTTACATAGACAATTTCATGCATTCTGAGTAGCAGGCGGCATTTAAGTGCTGTGTTAAATCACTGTTTCACACTAATATAAAGCAACCCCATTACAGGCCTGGACAGGCCCTTAGTGTTCCAGGAGGTTGAGGCTCCCAGATTTGTAGACAATCGGCACATGAGGGTGGTAAGGTTGTCAGCCCAACGCACCGGCCGCCTTTACCCAGCAGGAAAGAATCCTGGTACTCATTTCTGTTAGAGGCTGAGTCGACCCCAGGACCATAGTGCGACCGAAACGATTATGTCAATGAAAAATTCCAGTTACGTCATCGGGAATCGAACCCGCGACGTTCCGGTTTGTAGCGCAGTGCTTCAACCAAATGCGCCACCGCGTGTCCCCACCGTCACAATAGTGGCAGAAGATATTCTAGTGCGCGAGGTGTGTTTAAGGGCCCAAAATTATATCCGTTCTGCAGTAACACGTGTGTTACATCCATTTATTCGTGGCTTATTTAACGACGATGACAAGTATCGCCGAGCAGTAAACTGGAAAGCGTCTGGACTGTATCGGTCGTGACCTAAGTTTAGATATGCCGAAATGTCTCTGGAGTGACTTAGGAAGACCGCGTAAAACCTCATTATCACAGCGTCACGCTGCTTTAATTTGCCAGTGTTCCGGATTCCAAGACACGAATCCGGTGCCTCAAGATCACACCCAGGAGCGCCGTCCAGCCACATCGGTCGTTTAGACAGGGGTACAAAACCAAAATGAACGGGGACCAAAGGGAAAATTTTAAAATTTGATGCTGGCTCACATTGTTGTAAACAACAAAGACGGCAAATAATTTGCTTAAAAATTGAAGACGCCACTAAGAATGCCTGTTTCATACTTTCAATAACAACTTTATTACAACTCTTTAATTTTAAACTTAATAACAGGCTCTTGTAACATCTTTGGGGCTTAAAAAAAACAGTTTTAATCCCTGTAATTAAGCTTGCTTGGACCCTGACCTGGGAGTAGATATACTGGAGGTATGGCCGATGATTGAGCCGACAGGAAGCGAATGTAAACAAAGAAGTGAAAGGTGTTATAGAATGTAAAAATCCCCCACCCACAGGTCAACGACATTTTAGGATGTAAACAAACTCCCAACCCATCTATTAGTGATATTTCCTGATGTACACCTCTAGTTCACGACTTTTAGGATGTAAATAAGCCCTACCCTAATTAATGGTTGTTACGATAAATCCCCTACCCAACAGGTCAACGACCTTGTAGGACGTAAACAAAACCTCACCCTTCAGATAAGTGATTTTTTTTATGTAAACCTCTAAGGTTAACGACCTTCAGGATGTAAACAATCCCCACACCGTAATTAATTACTGTTCAATAATATTAGGTTAATTAAATATGTATATGAGATGATATTATTAAATATAATTAAAGGTTTTTGTACAAAGTTGTTAAATAAATTAACAGTAACTATACGTTTGAGCGTAAGCTACTATTTTATTTTTTTTTATTTAGATATACGGTATTTGTAAATGCGCTAATTTTAAATATTTGCAAATGCAAATACTAAACTGCTTTTTTTGCCATTATTACGTAACTGAACTATTTTTTTTTTTTTAAACGAACTTGTATTTATCTTACTTATGTTATGAACATCGTTGGTTTACTGAGCGACTGATGAACTGGAGGGTGTGGTTTTGGTGTTGCTTGGAGTGAAAATGCCTAAGGTCATATGCTATTTTTAAAATTAGAAAGTAGGTAGACTGATTGTTTACTATGACTCATTGAGACTAGAAAGTCTGTTTACAAACGCAAATAGTAAATATTAGAAAGTAGGTCGCCAGACGTATAATGCATTTAATAATAGAATTACACTTGTGTCAAGATACCCTAAGCGGGTAGACAGAGCGTCGCCAGCATGCATGTGGTAGTTGCAGGACTTTAACACAGTGTGGGAAGGGAATAAACGTTTTCAATAAATTATGTATTATTAATACACGTTTTAAAAATAAATTGTTACAATTTGTAGGTATAATGTAGAGAGCTAAGAATGGAAAATGTTAATATGCATTGACATTAAGTAGAGACCTTGAAAAGTTCAAGAAGCAAGAAAGGACGGTGGAAACGTATGTAGGTTACCTGCAAATTAAAGGCCTGGACAGGCCCTTAGTGTTCCCAGACGTCTAGACAATTGGTACATGAAGGTGCACCCACCGCCGTTAACACCAGCAGATATCCCTGGTACTCTGTTAGGGGCTGAGTCAACCCCACAACCATAGTGCGGTCAGAAGGATTTTGTCAATGAATCACGACCTTGCCGCTTGTAGCGCAATGTCCAGCTAACTATGCCACCGCGTGCCTACACCTGCTATGACAATACGTATATTTTAAGGGTAGCGAAGTGATAAACAAGGTCACTATATTTTGATGACTCATAAAACAGCAAAGGAATGTGAAAGTAAACATAAACATGTTCAGACATGTTTTGGTAGGATGAGGGATGGTGTTCTCTATTACGTCCGCGCATTTTTGTAAACGCTTTAATTTTAATATAAGCTGCTAATAAGTAAATATGCTATTTTTTTAATTTATGAATTTTAAAAGATAATTTGTAAAAGTACTATTTTAAATTTCGAACTTTTAAATAACATTTATACTACGATGTACGCTGCTAGTTTGTAAATGCGCTAACTACAATTTTAAATTTTTAACTCCTTTCGAATTTTAATGTAAGTGCTAATATGTAATTGCTATTTTTTTTAATTTATAAATTTTAAATGATAATTTGTAAATACTATTTTAATTTCGAACCTTAAATAACATTATACTACGATGTACGCTGCTAGTTTGTAAATGCGCTAACTACAATTTAAATTTTTAACTCTTTCGAATTTTAATGTAAGCTGCTAATATGTAAATGTGCTATTTTTTTAATTATAAATTTTAATGATAATTTGTAAAAATACTATTTTAAATTTCGAACCTTTAAATAACATTTATACTACGATGTACGCTGCTAGTTTGTAAATGCGCTAACTACAATTTTAAATTTTTAACTCCTTTCGAATTTTAATGTAAGCTGCTAATAAGTAAATGTGCTATTTTTTAACACAGTGAGGGAAAGGAATATTTGTTTCTCAATATTTTTCTTTTGCTTGATAGGATATAAGATTAATAAATAAATACATACATAATTTAATTAAACATATACACAATTTTTTATTACTAATGATTTACTTTATACAATCTTACTGCAACCGTTTAGTAATATATGTTGTTACAGGGTTGCGCAAAACAATATAGTTCTCTTTAAAATACAAAAATAATTTTCACATGTACACAATTTTTCCTTTTTTTTCACATGTACACAATGGTGTGTCTTACATTTTATTAATGGAATATTTTATACATTATTTCGTCGTACAATGTTTCAAAGTCAATAGCATTTGTCTGTGGTGGTGTACAGAAGGTTTTAGACTCCAGATATGTATTTCGTCATTCAATCAGTTTCGTCGTGAAGTTGATAAAGTTTGTGTATTTGCTGGTCTATACAAGAACCAGCCAACTCCATGAGATATGACCACTCAGATTTACTTAAAAACACTTGAATGTCCTCAAACATTATGCGTATATACCGTCCACAGTACATAGATAGGGTATGACGTGTATCACCAAGTTCATGCACTTCATTTTTTGCAATAGCATCCTTGAATGTCACCAAAAAAACACTGGATTTGATTTAACACCACACTACGCGAAGAACTTGTAATCTTCACTTGAGGCGTTAGGTTTTCATCCAGAAAGAGTGAGACGTACTTGGTCCTCTGCTTGTTCAGAAAATATACACGTTCTAGTAAAGACCACATCTGGAAAGGCATTTATGACAACTAGGTTGAATGGGGCATACTGCATACTGACGGCTGAGAAGGTGGAAGTGCAGCCATTGGGCTATTGAATGCGCTGATCTCATTGCGCAAACATTGTTTAACCCTTTATGGCACGGAAAGGTACAGCTTATACCAGGAAAAGTTATGTCTTCAGCCCGCGGACATCCTAGTTGAGCAATATCGATTACTGCGCGGTCGATAAGATTACTAATAAATGCTGATTTTTTAGGTCCAAAGCAATATATAGCTACAGCTGATGATGCATCTCGATGCAAAACAGTCTCCAACTCAGAGTACAATATATCACCATCATTCCAATTACACACGTGATTAATGTCCTGGTTAAGTCTTGCCGTAAATGCAGGCACTTCTTCCCAAGCGTACGGTCTCTTAAAGACATATGATGAGACCCTGTCACTGTGAGAATCGGCAGCTGCCAACTCTTTCACCACCAGTTCACCATCCCTCCCATCAATGTAGGTGAAATCTATCACTAAGAGAGCCATTGCTAACTAATTAAGTAATGCTGTACGTACCTTTATTTATAGCTGTGATTTGCACGTCTGCTGCTCCTTTTCCTCCAGGCTTCCGCAAGCAGGACAATTGCCAAAATGACGACGAAACATGCGCACTGCCTTTATATCGTTGCAGGTGTAGTCGGCAGGTGTGAACATGTTCACAAATGACGTCATTGGGTGTCCCTTAGCTCTGTGGAAAGCGTATAGGCAGCAGAAATGTCCGCAGACATTCAATCCCTGTAGTCTGTGGCGGTTAAACTTCCATGAAACTGAGTGGCGTTGCAGATAGGCTATTATTTCATGTTTGAATGGCGGGAATCCATAAGAATCAAAATAATTGGCATACCCGATTCAGAAATGCAGAGAGCTACCCAATGCGAACCGGGCATGTAATGTTTGTCAAGGTTTATTATAATTATGGAGGGCTTTATAATTGTGGACGGTAATAGATCAATAGGATACATTGCTTGAAAATATTTAACATGTTTAGTTAACACTTTGTTGATTTGAATGGTATTCATTCTACTGTGACCTTTCGGGAATTATCAATCTCAATGTGCCCAGGAAATTCGGCATACAGAATACATGTTACAGGTTCAGGTAATGGCTTTTTAAAGCGTGCTTCAATGCGCACCTTTCCTTGACGAGGTAGACTAACGTGTTCTTCGTCAGCCTCTCTGTCAGGAGTTAAGTCGAAGCCTAATATGAAAAACCCTTTTGTGAACATCTCCATGGTAATCATGTGACCACGGTCGTCGTGATGAATACCGGTACTTGAGAAAAGTGTTTCGTAAGCCCTGGTAACCCCGAAAGCGGAAGAGCAGTCCATTGTTAGTGACTCGGAAGGGTACTGAACTCCATTTACATACAAAACAATATACGTCATGTCATAATGGTGAAACTGGAATGGATTTGTACTAGCAGAACCGACAAATGCGGTGTTTTTAACAATTGCAACAAGTAACCTTTCAGGGATCGGTCCAAGGAATGCATTATCAATAGAGACCTGCTGGGCCCCAGCACTCGCTGTGAAGGTTTTAATTTGAGTATGTGTAAGAGGATAATGTGCCTTTCTCTTCATACCCAAGACATTAGCGTGAGCTAGAAGCAGAGGAGATTTCAGCTCGATCTGAGTGATAAAAAGAGTTGCATCCAAGATTTTAATACGAACTTTGGCGTCGTCTGAATTTCCCGAGAGGTAAAAGGCCTCAGGCGCACGTGTCAGTTTAATATTCATATCGACGCCATTAATTAGCATTTTATCTGAATTGAATAAGTCGGCGTGAAGTCTTCCATAGAGTTCAATTGTTTGAATCTCACTGAGATAATTTAATCTTGTGACGTAACCATTGTTTTCCTTATCTGCCCCCAACGATCCATTAGATGCTGGTGAATCGAGAAACCAGACACTTGAAAGTAAATGTGTACCAGAAGCGTCTTTGCCGTAATTTAACAACTTTTCAGTATAGGACTTATAATGGTAGTTTGTGTCATGAAGAGTTACAGACTTGCCGTTTAATGACACACTTAGTGCACTAAACAGGTTATTGACACACCCTACTGCATTTGGCACACCACTCGTGAAATCTGTTCCGTCAGTTTTTACAAGTTTAACGCGCAAAAGTAGGCGCACAGAATTCAAATCGATGTAGAAATCACAATGACCAGAGCAATGAAATTCTAACTGGCAAGGATTATCTGCAGGGGCAATAGGTTTGTATGTAACGGTGTGACTGTTTAAGATGGACGTTTGGATGCTACGCTTGAGAAAGATATCGAGACCCGATTTCAAACACTCCATAATTATTCTTTTGAAAATATATCTTTCACCTTTGCACGTTTACTTTGTAAATGAACCTTTTTCGACTTTCGCTTCCTTTTAAACACAAGCCAGAAGCAGTCATTTTCTTAATTTTGTCTTCAAGATTGTATTTTGCTTCACCGAAACGTGATTTAAGAATATCACCAACTTGTTGCCACTGTCGCTTATTAAGTAAATCAGTAAAGATATTTGAACCCGTCTTTAATGCTTCCCTACCTACAGCCTTCGCTCCTGAATACAACAAAGGCTTAACAAAACGAAATAGCCCCCTGAAGAATGACCCAATACCATTTCCCCTCTGCACTCTGAAACTTGCTCTATATACTGGACCTATATCACCACCACCACCGCTTTGATTAATGTAATACCGTGTATATTGGTACCCTATGAACTGAGTTTTATTGCACTGAGGATTTGTTTTTAAAGTGTAATGTTATTAAGCATGGAATATCACTATCGTCAGAAATAACATCTTCTCCAGACTTTGTAACAAGACGGATGGCTATTGACTCTATGAATGATTGTTCCACTGGTCTGTACAATGGGAAATGGAACCTATGATAGCCATCAGCAGACGGAAAGTGTAAAGGAGTCAGCATTCTGACGTAAGAATCGCTTACTAAATTCGGTTTAATAATATCGGTGTATACGTATATTGGCTCTGGCGCAGCAAAGTTTAAATTATCCGTTTTCGGACAGTGATACTTTGTTGGCACTACAATTAGCAGGAGTCATATTTGTCGCTGTCAAATCTTCGAGGCCGTTATACACACGAACAGGGAAGTGCGATATTATTTTTTCACCTACCTTGAGCGAATTTTGTCCATAGCAGACACCTAGAGTGTTTGTAGTGTATTTATTTGGTGGCATATGCTTATATAGATACCCGTTAAATTTAATAACAAAATTTTCTTTATCTTCAGGCGATTTGAAATGTCGCTTTAGTGTTACAAACAATTCATACAAATTTTCGTAATTTTTCACGGGGAACCGGATTTCCATCGTATCTAAACCTACGATATTGTGCAGGGGTTGCTTCTTATAAACTCTCGGATACGATATTTCGACTAAACCGACTTCCCACTTGTTGGGTTCGAGTTGAATAGGGGTGGCTAGCTTTGTTCTAAAATTAGCTATCGTATTGAGAGGAAAATAACTTTTTGAACTGTCTGACGGTAACACCACGAAAAATGATTCCATTATATTCTTTTAATATCGGAAGCGTTTACACAAGAAACCGGAAACCTTGAGGAGTTCTTCAACAGGTTCATTAATGCCTTTACCATGCCTATACACAGCGTACTTTGGGTCACCATTTACTCGGGCCATAGCAATAATTAGGGTGTGAGCCAAACACAGAAAAGCGGAATTTACAACAACGATGCTCCTCTTAATTGCACTCATTACATCGATTGAACGCCCTTCGTCTTCTCAGCATTTCTACCGTTTCCAACCGGCATCTTGACATGGTCAAGACGTACTTCGAGTCGGTCAGTCAAACCAAACCTAGCATTGCTCTGGATGACCTTCCCGAGTACTTGCCAGACCACATCAGGTTTCAATTGGTCACGGCGACGCAGACTAATACCTATCACTTTATCCTCAACATTCTCAGTATTACGAATGGTGAATCCCACCATATCTCTATTAAGCACTTCATTAACTAAGTAATTAGTCAGCCCTGTAATGCATCCCTTGAGGTATGTGATAGGGTCCTGCTCTTTTCTTAGGGGGTTAAATTTAATGAACAAACTACGCCCGGTTGCATTAAATTTTGGAAAAGATTTTGAAGTCTCATCCAAAATTTCAAACGGTGGCTCATCTGATATTTCATGCTGGGGACTGCTTCTATCAGATAAAACAGTCTCCAGCTCCGTCCGTTCTTCCATTACGGAAGGAACTTCAGAAGAAGGAAAAGCTCTCTGCCTGTTCATAAACATTTTCTTTGCCATATTTTATATTAATTCTTATGGAATCACTTACTTTAATTAGGCAAGTACAACGACAGTTACCCCCAATAGCTACATGCTTGTCTGCGTGCATCGCGAGCGGCAGTAGGTGAATAGTATTTAGTGCAGTGGAACGTATTGCGAGAAACAGCTGCAGGTCTGCTGAAGGGAACACGTGTGTTGACTGCAGTAGAGTTCAGACGGTCAGTGCTTTACACTTCAAAGACAATATTAACCTTAACTACATTTAATGATTAAGCTCGTACCGCGCAGTAAACACACTCCGTCTCGGCTATAAAAACATATCAGTTGATGCTGTACAGTGAAGTAATTGCTGTTTGTTCTGAGATCCACACAAAACACATAAATACAGTCCGTACCGAGCAGTAATCACACTCCGTCTCAGTTATACAAACCAGTCAGTTAAAGCTGTACAGTGAAATAATCGCTGTTTGTTCTGAGATCCACACAAAAACACATAAATACAGTCCGTACCGCGCAGTAAACACACTCCGTCTCAGTTATACAAACCAGTCAGTTAATGTTGTACAGTGAAATAATCGCTGTTTGTTCTGAGATCCACACAAAACACATAAATACAGTCCGTACCGCGCAGTAAACACACTCCGTCTCAGTTATACAAACCAGTCAGTTAATGTTGTACAGTGAAATAATCGCTGTTTGTTCTGAGATTCACACAAAACACATAAATACAGTCCGTACCGCGCAGTAAACACACTCCTTCTCAGTTATACAAACCAGTCAGTTAATGCTGTACATTGAAATAATCGCTGTTTGTTCTGAGATCCACACAAAACACATAAATACACTGTGTGGACAGAACGTGGAATTTATGAATGCTAAACCTGTGGTACATATAGTAACCACTGGGATTTCATTTCCAAATCGCAAACCAGGTATAATGCACAGACACATGTTTGCACACAAACTTAACGTTGTCACATTATTCACTCTATAATGCGGTCTGTTTTGCAGTGTCACGTTCAGCTACAATAAAGTCGTACAGCAGTGTAGCAATGTAGAGGGATGTGTGGGCCTGAGAGCCTCAAGTGTAGACACAGTGTGTGAATATGTGTGTCTGTACCTGTCGAATGTGACATACACAGAATTAGTGTACGTACGAGATTTCAGGCCTTCGCTGTGGTGTAGTTGAGAAATTTGGTCTTACGTTATGCTGAAACGTCGGTAACAAGCGAACCCAAGCCTCGCATATATAAAGTCAGGTTATTTCAAACCGTCAGCCATTCCAATCCACTATATAACTTTACACACTGTAATAATTTCAGTACATACACTAACTGCTATAATTTCCAACACAAAGACACACACACTGCCACATCCTTAGCCACAGTACGTGTAGCCGGTAAACAATGTTTGCTACTGTCACGTGCAGACATTACACTGTTTGCTACTCTCACGTCCAGACAGTACAATGTTTGCTACTGTCACGTGCAGGCATTACACTGTTTGCTACTGTCACGTGCAGAAAGTACACTGTTTGCTACTCTCACGTGCAGACAGTACAATGTTTGCTAATGTCACGTGCAGACAGTACACTGTTTGCTAGTGTTACGTGCAGACAGTACACTGTTTGCTACTTTCAAGTGCAGACAGTACAATGTTTGCTACTGTCACGTGCAGACAGTACACTGTTTGCTACTGTCACGTGCAGACAGAACAATGTTTGCTAATTGACAGCCGGACTACAAATATTGCGATGGAATTGCTTGAAAATTACAGGGACAGTAACAAATATTACAAATATTTGTTGCTGTTCAAACAGGACAACTGAAGGAGGAAAATTTTTTTGTTAGTATCATCACTGATGCCACATATACAACGCTGCCTATCATCCTCGGCCTGCCCACATTTACTGTAAGACATTCCTATACAGTTATCAGTAACACGTTACAATCTGCAATTGATAAGCTGTGTCAGTAAATGAAACTGCCATTTATGTAAACAGCTCTGTGCATTTCGAATGTGTGTGGTAGAAACTGCAGACGTTTCATCATCAACGTAGCTTTGTTCGATTTCACTGTAAGTAGTTTATACAAACAGCATTCTGTACCTACAGTGCTCGTGACTTCAACTGTCACATTTCACTGGAAAAGTGGAAGGTTGATAAAAGCCACTCTCATTTAATGTATGTGTGGGGGTGAATTTCTTTATATAAGTAGGGTGAAGTTTGTAGAGTGGATTTATCTGTCTGAAGAAACGGCACATAACCTGGCTTGTGGACGCACGGTACTGAATATGCTGGTGGCATATATTTGAAAATCTGTAGAGTGGATGAGCGACTGGTAGCTTCTGCATTGAGCTAGTTACGTAAGTTTATTGTTTGGGGAGGAGAGGCTGAAGTTGCGACACAATGTCAGTGTAATGGCGACCTGTAATGGTCCGGTCTGTCGTGTGAAACGTGGAGCGACATTAGGGAGATGACTGACGGAGGGAAACTGAAGTGCTGAAGTTAACGTGTCGTAGTTACATTGTGTATTTCTGTGGACTTTTGTGGAGATGAATGACGGAGGGAACCGAAGTGCTGAAGTTAACGTGTTGTAGTTACATTGTGTACTTGTGTGGACTTTTGTGGAGATGACTGACGGAGGGAACTGAAGTGCTGAAGTTAACGTGTTGTAGTTATATTGTGTAATTCTGTGGACTTTTGTGGAGATGAATGACGGAGGGAACCGAAGTGCTGAAGTTAACGTGTTGTAGTTATATTGTGTAATTCTGTGGACTTTTGTGGAGATGAATGACGGAGGGAACTGAAGTGCTGAAGTTAACGTGTTGTAGTTATATTGTGTAATTCTGTGGACTTTTGTGGAGATGAATGACGGAGGGAACCGAAGTGCTGAAGTTAACGTGTTGTAGTTATATTGTGTAATTCTGTGGACTTTTGTGGAGATGAATGACGGAGGGAACTGAAGTGCTGAAGTTAACGTGTTGTAGTTATATTGTGTAATTCTGTGGACTTTTGTGGAGATGATTGACGGAGGGAACTGAAGTGCTCAGAAGTTAACGTGTCGTAGTTACATTGTGTACTTCTGTGGACTTTTGTGGAGATGACTGACGGAGGGAACTGAAGTGCTGAAGATAACGTGTTGTAGTTATATTGTGTAATTCTGTGGACTTTTGTGGAGATGAATGACGGAGGGAACCGAAGTGCTGAAGTTAACGTGTTGTAGTTATATTGTGTAATTCTGTGGACTTTTGTGGAGATGAATGACGGAGGGAACTGAAGTGCTGAAGTTAACGTGTTGTAGATATATTGTGTAATTCTGTGGACTTTTGTGGAGATGATTGACGGAGGGAACTGAAGTGCTCAGAAGTTAACGTGTCGTAGTTATATTGTGTAATTCTGTGGACTTTTGTGGAGATGAATGACGGAGGGAACTGAAGTGCTCAGAAGTTAACGTGTTGTAGTTATATTGTGTATTTCTGTGGACTTTTGTGGAGATGACTGACGGAGGGAACTGAAGTGCTGAAGATAACGTGTCTTAGTTACAATGTGTACTTGTGTGGACTTTTTTGGAGATGATTGACGGAGGGAACTGAAGTGCTCAGATGTTAACGTGTCGTAGTTACTTTGTGTACTTCTGTGGACTTTTGTGGAGATGATTGACGGAGGGAACTGAAGTGCTGAAGTTAACGTGTTGTAGTTATATTGTGTAATTCTGTGGACTTTTGTGGAGATGAATGACGGAGGGAACTGAAGTGCTGAAGTTAACGTGTTGTAGTTATATTGTGTAATTCTGTGGACTTTTGTGGAGATGATTGACGGAGGGAACTGAAGTGCTCAGAAGTTAACGTGTCGTAGTTACATTGTGTACTTCTGTGGACTTTTGTGGAGATGACTGACGGAGGGAACTGAAGTGCTGAAGATAACGTGTTGTAGTTAATTGTGTAATTCTGTGGACTTTTGTGGAGATGAATGACGGAGGGAACCGAAGTGCTGAAGTTAACGTGTTGTAGTTATATTGTGTAATTCTGTGGACTTTTGTGGAGATGAATGACGGAGGGAACTGAAGTGCTGAAGTTAACGTGTTGTAGTTAATTGTGTAATTCTGTGGACTTTTGTGGAGATGATTGACGGAGGGAACTGAAGTGCTCAGATGTTAACGTGTCGTAGTTACTTTGTGTACTTCTGTGGACTTTTGTGGAGATGATTGACGGAGGGAACTGAAGTGCTCAGAAGTTAATGTGTCGTAGTTACATTGTGTATTTCTGTGGACTTTTGTGGAGATGAATGACGGAGGGAACTGAAGTGCTGAAGTTAACGTGTTGTAGTTATATTGTGTAATTCTGTGGACTTTTGTGGAGATGACTGACGGAGGGAACTGAAGTGCTGAAGTTAACGTGTTGTAGTTATATTGTGTAATTCTGTGGACTTTTGTGGAGATGACTGACAGAGGGAACTGAAGTGCTCAGAAGTTAACGTGTCGTAGTTACATTGTGTACTTGTGTGGACTTTTGTGGAGATGACTGACGGAGGGAACTGAAGTGCTGAAGTTAACGTGTCGTAGTTACATTTGTGTACTTCTGTGGACATTTGTGGAGATGACTGACGGAGTTAAACTGAAGTGCTCAGAAGTTAACGTGTCGTAGTTACATTGTGTACTTCTGTGGACATTTGTGGAGATGACTGACGGAGTTAAACTGAAGTGCTCAGAAGTTAACGTGTCGTAGTTACATTGTGTATTTGTGTGGACTTTTGTCGAGATGATTGACGGAGGGAACTGAAGTGTTCAGAATTTAACGTGGCGTAGTTACTTTGTGTACTTCTGTGGAATTTTGTGGAAATGTCTGACAGAGGGAACTGAAGTGCTCAGATGTTAACGTGTCGTAGTTACATTGTGTACTTCTGTGGACTTTTGTGGAGATGACTGCCTGAGGGATTCTGAAGTGCTCAGAAGTTAACGTGTCGTAGTTAAATTTTTTACTTCTGTGGACTTTTGTGGAGATGACTGGGGGAGGGAAACTGAAGTGCTCAGAAGTTAACTTGTCGTAGTTTATTTTGTATTTCTGAGGACATTTCCGAGATTGAATCCGGAAGTTTTCGTGGTGAAACCGGTGAATAACAGCCTTTGTTACGGCCTGGCATAGATAGTTAATTTCTTACAATGTCAGAAAATAAAATACTTTTATGTATACAAGTTCACAATTGTATATATGTATGTATGTGTGTATGTATGTATGTATGTATGTATGTATGTTAACCATGTGTCTCAGATGTGAGTTCTGACGAATGAATTAAGTCGTATAGTAATTCGTAATATGACCCCCTGCAGTCTGTAAGTTATTCACGTTTCAGAGGAATGAATTGCCTCCATCTTCTGTACAAACCAGAAGATTGATGGAGCGATTTCCTCCAAAACATTAGAGACCAGAAACACTCTACCAGACTTCACGCTGTCACTTGTTCAACTAACCACCTGTCTGTTTACAGAGCAACACCAATGGTTCGCGTTAATCTCTGGCTGCAGTTGCTGCTTGTGGTTTTGATACTGCGGCAGTCAGCTGCAGTGTCTGATCAGTGCAGTCAACTGAATGAAGAAATATTTCGTTTGGAGCGAGATGTAGTGAGTATAACAGTGCTGAAACACAAGAACGAACTTCAGGCTGGCAATTGTGATGTGAGTAGTTATATAAATATATGCAGTTTTTGCAAACTGCTTGTGTTATTAAGCAATACGTATGTTACTGTGTCTTGAGTACAAACATATATAAACTGTGCAGTTACAGCATTTGACTGTAACATTTGTGTAGTCAGAGATAAGGCTACAGTCAAAATAAGTTTTTTCTTAAGCAGTGCCAAAAAAGGCGAGAATTATTTGGGTGTGGTTAACTAAATAACTAACTACAAGTTTACAGTCGTCCTTGAGAAGGTAGTAGTTAGTCAGCTAGTCAAACTCTCCTTGTGTAACGTAGGTTTCTCTTATAGTGAGCTGGAGTGCTCTTATAAAACCTCGTTGTGTAGACGTGACCTGCGCTTGTCGTGTATTTTTAGAATTAGGTAACGTGTATCGCTATTAGTAGCGATACTTATTATAATTCAGGTGCCAACACCCTGTCCTGCTTATCTATGCTGACAGAGAAATTCCAGGACTATAAATTGTGGAGAAAGGAGGGGAGGTTGCTAGACTCCGTCGTAGTTGTAAATAACTCTGTGTTGTACTATCGCTGTTACAAATAACTGTGTTGTACTATCGCTGTTACAAATAACTCTGTGTTGTACTATCGCTTTTTACTACAGTGGCTTCAAGTTATACACAGTTTTTCCAATTAACATACACTTGTTGGCAATCTATTTACATGTATCCCAATATAGAATGTTTCTAGTAGCTCCGGCCAACCCACACATTTGTGAAATATCACAAAGTGAAATATTTAAATGATTGTGTTATTATAATTTTCCAATAATTTCGAATTTAGTTAATTTCACTTTCGTTACGGTAAATCACTTTAGCTACCTCTCTCAATGACGTTATCACTATAATTTGGTAATTATTACGTTGCCACCTAACTTGTTGCAGGATTAATGCAACCGTTAGCACTGTATTACCAAGGAATGGCAGTTCACACTTTATAATGCATTTTGTAAAAACTGTGGCAATTATAAAAATTTTTACTCTTTACTAAAGAATTACACTTATAAAATTCTTACACATTCTTGCATTTCCTTGCCCTGCCGCGTAATCTTCGTTATACAAATAATTATCACTAAACAATCACTGCCAAAACCCCCGGCCGAAACACGTGTCTGCACTGTCTAGCATCCCTATATAGAATCGATTACCGTCGATCTCAATTGTGTGGTAGCTAATCGATTACCGTCGGTCTCAATGGTGTGGTAGCTAATCGATTACCGTCGATCTCAAGGGTGTGATAGCTAATCACCTGAACATCAGATCTTAAAAAATAACCATGAGAACCGTTAAACGCCAAACATATCCATATATGGACTTCCCTACAAACAACCAATCAAATCTTTCAATTTCATTCAGTACCTCAGAACGTGCTAACATTTGCGTTCCTACGGCGGTGCAAATGCATAATTCTTCCTCAGCGTGTGTGTGTGTGTGTGTGAATTGCGCAGAGCTGTTTTGCATTTATGTACAGTCTGTAAAAGAAGTAAAGGAGTGGAAATTTGCACGCAAATATACAAAATGTACAGTCTACCAGTAAAATTAATTTTTCAACCAACGAATGCACATATAAATAAAATTTCACTACGCCCTACCTATGTTTCAGCCTCAATTTGGCCATCATCAGGGGCACTTTGCTAAGCACTTCACTGATCACCATCCATTTAGCACTGTTACTTGACTATTATTCCTTTAATTAACTTTAAGATGCACGATGAGCACAACGTTAAATTAGTGTACATGTAATTCATTACACTTGCATTTTAAGGAAACCGCAATTTCATTACCTTACACACAACAGCTCGCACTGTCTCCATCGTGAGTCACATCAGTTCCGTCCACGTACTTGTATCCTATTTCTAACATAAATTTCAATATCATAATTCCATCTAAGCTTAGGTCCTACCAGTGTTCCCTTTCCCTCAGTTTCCCCACCAAACCCCTGTATGACACTCTCATCTCCGCCATAAATTCAGCATTCCCAGCCCATCACACTCTTCTTCATTTCAACACACAAATATTATTCGGTAAGCAGTGCAAATCATGAAGATCGTCATCATGTTTATAGCGTAACGAAATGTTAAGTAGAACTGAAATTGTTTGAAAGCCGTGTTGCCAGTTACTTAGTAAGACATATTACTTACACTGCGTTGTATGTGTGTGATATAACGTTACATGTACCTCTGTGTTGTTTGTATGTGAGTGATATAACGTTACATGTACCTCTGTGTTGTTTGTATGTGTGTGATATAACGTTACAAGTACCTCTGTGTTGTTTGTATGTGTGTGATATAACGTTACATGTACCACTGTATTGTTTGTATTTGTGTGATATAACGTTACAAGTACCTCTGTGTTGTTTGTATGTGAGGATATAACGTTACATGTACCTATGTGTTGTTTGTATTTGTGTCATATAACGTTACATGTACCTCTGTGTTGTTTGTATGTGTGTCAATAACGTTACATGTACCTCTGTTTGTTTGATGTGAGTGATATAACGTTACAAGTACTTCTGTGTTGTTTGTATGTGTGTGATATAACGTTACAAGTACCTCTGTGTTGTTTGTATGTGTGTGATATAACGTTACAAGTACTTCTGTGTTGTTTGTGTGTGTGTGATATAACGTTACAAGTATCACTCTGTTATATGCCTATTCAGGAACAGCTGCAGACTAAAATTGATGGCCTAACAAAGACAGTGGCTTCAATTAACCAGGCGGTACAAATACTGGTTGAGAAACAGGAACAACTGCAGACTACCAACGATGTCCTAACAAAGACAGTGGAGTCACTCAACCAGACGATAAAATGGCTGTGTGGGACACCGGAAGATGTAAGTACATATAAGATAACAGCTGTCACAGTAAGTTGACTGAAGCACCTTAGACAATCAGGCACGTCAAACTTGGGTCAAACATCAACGTTTCGGAAAACTTGACTACCACCATCATAAGGGACACATTTATATAATGGTCTTGCACCACATGTTTATATATACAGAGTTGTGTTAGCGATTTGCACCGGTTGAAAGTGTGAGCCGACTGCAGCGTCTGCAGATGTGTGCGGTCGGTAATTAATTGTGACTTTGGTAAACACAGCAATCTTGTGATCGGACTGACAAATTGTGGGAAACTGAGATACTTAGTGTTACATAGCGGTGAATAGTTTAGTGTTAATACGTACCGGCCTGCTTATTTGTGTTGCACAAATTGTGCGTACCGTACAGTACAATAAGCTGTCTGTTACTGAGTTACTTAGTGTTACATAGCGGTGAATAGTTTAGTGTTAATACGTACCGGCATGCTTAGTTGTGTTGCACAAATTGTGCGTAACGTACAGTACAGTAAGCTGTCTGTTACTGAGATAATTAGTGTTACATAGCGGTGAATAGTTTAGTGTTAATATGTACCGGCCTGCTTAGCTGTGTTGCACAAATTGTGCGTACCGTACAGTACAGTAAGCTGTCTGTTACTGAGATAGTTAGTGTTACATAGCGGTGAATATTGTAGTGTTAATACGTATCGGCCTGCTTAGCTGTGTTGCACAAATTGTGCGTACCGTACAGTAGAGTAAGCTGTCTGTTGCTGAGATACTTAGTGTTACATATCGGTGAATAGTTTAGTGTTAATACGTACCGGCATGCTTAGTTGTGTTGCACAAATTGTGCGTAACGTACAGTACAGTAAGCTGTCTGTTACTGAGATAATTAGTGTTACATAGCGGTGAATAGTTTAGTGTTAATATGTACCGGCCTGCTTAGCTGTGTTGCACAAATTGTGCGTACCGTACAGTAGAGTAAGCTGTCTGTTACTGAGATAGTTAGTGTTACATAGCGGTGAATATTGTAGTGTTAATACGTATCGGCCTGCTTAGCTGTGTTGCACAAATTGTGCGTACCGTACAGTACAGTAAGCTGTCTGTTACTGAGATACTTAGTGTTACATAGTGGTGAATATTGTAGTGTTAATACGTACCGGCCTGCTTAGTTGTGTTGCACAAATTGTGCGTACCGTACAGTACAGTAAGCTGTCTGTTACTGAGTTACTTAGTGTTACATAGCGGTGAATAGTTTAGTGTTAATACGTACCGGCCTGCTTAGCTGTGTTGCACAAATTGTGCGTACCGTACAGTACAGTAAGCTGTCTGTTACTGAGTTACTTAGTGTTACATAGAGATGAATAGTTTAGTGTTAATACGTACCGGCATGCTTAGTTGTGTTGCACAAATTGTGCGTACCGTACAGTACAGTAAGCTGTCTGTTACTGAGTTACTTAGTGTTACATAGCGGTGAATAGTTTAGTGTTAATACGTACCGGCATGCTTAGTTGTGTTGCACAAATTGTGCGTACCGTACAGTACAGTAAGCTGTCTGTTACTGAGTTACTTAGTGTTACATAGCGGTGAATAGTTTAGTGTTAATACGTACCGGCATGCTTAGTTGTGTTGCACAAATTGTGCGTACCGTACAGTACAGTAAGCTGTCTGTTACTGAGTTACTTAGTGTTACATAGCGGTGAATAGTTTAGTGTTAATACGTACCGGCATGCTTAGTTGTGTTGCACAAATTGTGCGTACCGTACAGTACAGTAAGCTGTCTGTTACTGAGTTACTTAGTGTTACATAGCGGTGAATAGTTTAGTGTTAATACGTACCGGCATGCTTAGTTGTGTTGCACAAATTGTGCGTACCGTACAGTACAGTAAGCTGTCTGTTACTGAGTTACTTAGTGTTACATAGCGGTGAATAGTTTAGTGTTAATACGTACCGGCATGCTTAGTTGTGTTGCACAAATTGTGCGTACCGTACAGTACAGTAAGCTGTCTGTTACTGAGTTACTTAGTGTTACATAGCGGTGAATAGTTTAGTGTTAATACGTACCGGCCTGCTTAGCTGTGTTACACAAATTGTGCGTACCGTACAGTACAGTAAGCTGTCTGTTACTGAGATACTTAGTGTTACATAGCGGTGAATAGTTTAGTGTTAATACGTACCGGCCTGCTTAGCTGTGTTGCACAAATTGTGCGTACCGTACAGTACAGTAAGCTGTCTGTTGTTACAGTTAGTGTTGCTCATATCTGCCTGTCGATATGTCATGTGTAGTTATTATGTGTCATGCAACGTGGTTTGGTTTATGGACATTAAGAAATGATGTGATTATAAGTATTCCCGCTGTTTGCAAGACCAAAGATTTAAGGGAAACTGAGGTTAGGGTAACAGTCCATCAGTTACCAGGATCAAACCGACAAATAAACAAGATTGTGTGAACTGCCAGCAAATTATTTTACAGCCTAAAAACAAAATTATCTCTGAAAAGTTGCATATTTCCAAATAATATATTACACAAATAATTTCATGTCCCGATGTTAATTATCCCAATTCTAGCTGTAACGTCACAAGATCGTCAGTCCGCCATGCTGCCATTACGTAGTGCAGTAAGTTAAAGTTACATGTTTGTAGTGTAATGTGATGGCATAACCTTCGTACGAAGATTAGTGAAAGTCGGTCAGATGCACAAAGCTTTGAAACGTAACAACACACACACATAAAGCAAATTATGATATCATAATCTTTCTTTTTTCATTTCCATTAACGGAAGTTTGGCTTAATTTCAAGGACACAATTGACGTCGTCAGTGGTTGGAAATTGGTTCGCGATAGATTCTTGTACTGGGAAAAAATCAGTATATATATTTGTGTAGCTGATAAATACACTAGAATAAACTTCAGGAAGAATAAATGTGTGCCTGTACTTAATTAAGCCCCGCGCCATGAAGACGTATGGCCGAGTGCAGGATTGTTCCACGCAGTCCTGACCTCGAACCTAGGTTGAGATAAGAAGAGGGATTCACGCCCCGGCCGCTTCTATCATTGGGAAAAATAAGGATACTGCTCAATTGTCCCATTCTGTCACACAAGTCAGAGCCTCTAGCCAATACAGTTTTTTTACAGCAAGGTTTCTTAATTTGTGGTACGCGTAACACTTCTTGAACGCGTAATATCTTTTAATGGTAGGCGGCCGTAGTAAAAAATTGCAATAAAATAGGATACCAATTTTTAAAAATAAAGAAAATATAACACATATAATATATTTGCTAATACCCAACATCCCCGCCGTCAGTTGGTCTTTCCAATTTCAGCATTTTTATTTCAATACAGAAAGCTGTTGGTGGTACACTGAAATTGTTATATTTCATGTAGTGGTAGGACAGTAAATATGTTAAAACGTCTATTGTACAGGTCTGCCGGTCTCTGATTGACGCTGCTAAGTCGGGAGACATGAACAGGACAAAGAGGTTCGTGAAATGTTACAGCAATGACAGCTGCGCTGATGATGAAAAGTACCGTTACACACCGCTGATATATGCTGCTGAACTTGGCCATGTGGAGGTGGTGCGGGTGTTGCTGGAGGGCGGCGCTAACGTAGACAGAGCTAATGCTGATCGGAATACCGCTCTGAATGTAGCAGCCTGGGAAGGACATCTGGATGTGTGCCGTCTGTTGCTGGACTGGGGAGCGAGAGTGGGTCCTCTGAACAGGTGGAACCACAATCCGCTGCGTGATGCGGCATGCAAGGGATATATGATGATAAGAAGGGAGTGATGGCGGTAAGACCGCGAGTGACGTGGCGCGGAGTGAAGGAAAGATAGATGTGGCCGATTGGCTGGACAATGTAAGGCGTGGGTAAAGAGAGTAAACTGTATAAAGCACAGTGGTAACTATATGTACCGAACTTTAAACATGTCTGCATTCAGGCCACACAGTGTATTATGTCATCTTTCTACAATTTCCACAATAAATAGCCTTTATATCCCACAACTCACATCACAATTCACTCAGAACTTTCGCCTGACGTCAGACAGCCTGCAGATAGCCGCTAACGCAATTTGCCGTGAGCGCAGTTCAGTGCGTTTTACTGTGATATATTGCGTGTAATATCGGGTTTAACTACGTATATTAAGTATGTTACGTGAGTCGAAGGGAAGTGACTGGAATGTTACTACACTAATAGTTATTTATCTTTGTGTAGCAAGGACAAATCATTTGTTCTAAGTCCAACAGCCAGCTGCCCTTCGCTATAATCGAACCTAGATCTTCTGATCTATAATCAGTAAAGTCATGACTGTACAATCCCGGTCCATTCCAGTTCACTTGGTGAAACACAAGGAACGTGACAGTAAAATTTAGTCACAAATTTAAGAAAGTCTTAACAGCCCCTCCCTTCTTTACCCTACTTAGGGGATGACGGCTGCCATCGTCTCTGGTTCCTTATTGTGTTTGCAATGCTCCGCAGGTGCAATGCGGTAACCAAGCAGTGTGCAAAACAGCGACAGTACGAAGTCTTACAAATACAATCAAACAAAATTTAATAACCACTAAAACACAAAAAAATAACAATCTAACAATTTCATACACCAAATACACACGATATCTGTTTACACAAATTAAAGCCCTCAAAATAATCGGGCAGTGCCAATAAAACCAAATTATAACTCAACAGACACCCTGTTGCCTTACCCGCCGAAGCAAAGACGCCAAATATAATTTTGAAAAACAAAGACTTAACAGAATTTCAAGATCGCTTTTTCTTCGACGGTCCGTAAGCAACTGACTTGACTGTGCTAAAGTCATCAGGTCTCTCCTTCCTAAAGACAGGAGGGGGGGAAGTCACGTGGGAGACGGAATTTAGGGAAACGGCGAGGGGGGGGAGAATAGAGAAAGAGAGGATACCGGCTTTGTACGTATAACGAGCCATCTGTACACACATGGCTCAAGTGTGTCTGAGTTAATTTACAGAATGTCCTTTTTATTGTGTCCCTCAACACAGTAGCCTTATCACATTGAATGCCCTACTTCCGTCGGGACATCCCGTTACATATTCCGTGTTCAAGGTCACGACGGAAGAGACGCTGTGTATTAGTGAGTGTCTAATTGTGTATCTGACTGCCAGCGTTCGGTTTGTTGATATGACACAGTGCGTAACAGAGGACAAGAGACACTGCCTTGCGGAATTACGTTAGGCGAGTGTGTGAATATATATATATATATATATATATATATATATATATATATACAAAATTGCTCTATATAGACTTTTCAGTATACGGCAATCTGTGGTGATGAGAAAATTAAGAGAAAAATTTTAATACCAACAGCTATCGGAAGTGCAGAAGGGCGATCTGCGTGTATGTGTAGGCACTACGATTTTATTATAATGTGCCATGAAGAAATAGCATATCACAGTGCGAGGTACGGACTGAATATACCACTAGTTTAACATTCACGAATTCTACTTTCTGCCCACACAGTGTATTTATGTGTTTAGTGTGGATCTCAGAACAAACAGCGATTATTTCACTGTACAACATTAACTGACTGGTTTGTATAACTGAGACGGAGTGTGTTTACTGCGCGGTACGGACTGTATTTATGTGTTTTGTGTGGATCTCAGAACAAACAGCGATTATTTCACTGTACAGCATTAACTGACTGGTTTGTATAACTGAGAAGGAGTGTGTTTACTGCGCGGTACGGACTGTATTTATGTGTTTTGTGTGGATCTCAGAACAAACAGCGATTATTTCACTGTACAACATTAACTGACTGGTTTGTATAACTGAGACGGAGTGTGTTTACTGCGCGGTACGGACTGTATTTATGTGTTTTGTGTGGATCTCAGAACAAACAGCGATTATTTCACCCTACAACATTAACTGACTGGTTTGTATAACTGAGACGGAGTGTGTTTACTGCGCGGTACGGACTGTATTTATGTGTTTTGTGTGGATCTCAGAACAAACAGCGATTATTTCACTGTACAACATTAACTGACTGGTTTGTATAACTGAGACGGAGTGTGTTTACTGCGCGGTACGGACTGTATTTATGTGTTTTGTGTGGATCTCAGAACAAACAGCGATTATTTCACCCTACAACATTAACTGACTGGTTTGTATAACTGAGACGGAGTGTGTTTACTGCGCGGTACGGACTGTATTTATGTGTTTTGTGTGGATCTCAGAACAAACAGCGATTATTTCACTGTACAACATTAACTGACTGGTTTGTATAACTGAGACGGAGTGTGTTTACTGAGCAGTACGGACTGAATTTATGTGTTTTGTGTGGATCTCAGAACAAACAGCGATTATTTCACTGTACAACATTAACTGACTGTTTTGTAAAACTGAGACGGAGTGTGTTTACGGCGCGGTACGGACTGTATTTGTGTTTTGTGTGGATTTCAGAACAAACAGCGATTATTTCACTGTACAACATTAACTGACTGGTTTGTATAACTGAGAAGGAGTGTGTTTACTGCGCGGTACGGACTGTATTTATGTGTTTTGTGTGGATCTCAGAACAAACAGCGATTATTTCACCCTACAACATTAACTGACTGGTTTGTATAACTGAGACGGAGTGTGTTTACTGCGCGGTACGGACTGTATTTATGTGTTTTGTGTGGATCTCAGAACAAACAGCGATTATTTCACTGTACAACATTAACTGACTGGTTTGTATAACTGAGACGGAGTGTGTTTACTGAGCAGTACGGACTGAATTTATGTGTTTTGTGTGGATCTCAGAACAAACAGCGATTATTTCACTGTACAACATTAACTGACTGTTTTGTAAAACTGAGACGGAGTGTGTTTACGGCGCGGTACGGACTGTATTTGTGTTTTGTGTGGATTTCAGAACAAACAGCGATTATTTCACTGTACAACATTAACTGACTGGTTTGTATAACTGAGAAGGAGTGTGTTTACTGCGCGGTACCGGACTGTATTTATGTGTTTTGTGTGGATCTCAGAACAAACAGCGATTATTTCACTGTACAACATTAACTGACTGTTTTGTAAAACTGAGACGGAGTGTGTTTACGGCGCGGTACGGACTGTATTTGTTTTTGTGTGGATTTCAGAACAAACAGCGATTATTTCACTGTACAACATTAACTGACTGGTTTGTATAACTGAGACGGAGTGTGTTTACTGCGCGGTACGGACTGTATTTATGTGTTTTGTGTGGATCTTAGACCAAACAGCGATTATTTCACTGTACAACATTAACTGACTGGTTTGTATAACTGAGACGGAGTGTGTTTACTGCGCGGTACGGACTGTATTTATGTGTTTTGTGTGGATCTTAGAACAAACAGCGATTATTTCACTGTACAACATTAACTGACTGGTTTGTATAACTGAGACGGAGTGTGTTTACTGCGCGGTACGGACTGTATTTATGTGTTTTGTGTGGATCTTAGAACAAACAGCGATTATTTCACTGTACAACATTAACTGACTGTTTTGTAAAACTGAGACGGAGTGTGTTTACTGCGCGGTACGGACTGTATTTATGTGTTTTGTGTGGATCTCAGAACAAACAACGATTATTTCACTGTACAACATTAACTGACTGTTTTGTAAAACTGAGACGGAGTGTGTTTACGGCGCGGTACGGACTGTATTTATGTGTTTTGTGTGGATCTCAGAACAAACAGCGATTATTTCACTGTACAGCATTAACTGACTGGTTTGTATAACTGAGACGGAGTGTGTTTACTGCGCGGTACGGGCTGTATTTATGTGTTTTGTGTGGATCTCAGAACAAACAGCGATTATTTCACTGTACAGCATTAACTGATTGGTTTGTATAACTGAGACGGAGTGTGTTTACTGCGCGGTACGGACTGTTTTTATGTGTTTTGTGTGGATCTCAGAACAAACAGCTATTATTACACTATACAGCATTAACTGACTGGTTTGTATAAGAGACGGAGTGTGTTTACTGCGCGATACGAATTTAAATCTCTACATATATAATTCAGTTTACTCGTTGCTATTACACCACTAGTCGTCCACAAAACTGTAAGATCTAGTCTAACATTTTTCGGCCTAGAACATACGCACTATTTTTGTTTGTGCCTTGTGTTCCAATTTTTTCTCGCTACGATAAATTTTTAACGAATTACACAATGTGTTACACAGCGGTTGATAACACAAACGCATTAAAGTCTTCGTGTTAAGTGAGAGTTATTGTTGTCTGGTAATAACCAAAACTGGATCGAATTGAAGTCTTTGCCAATGATCCCAAAATTATGCCACATTAATTTACTTAGTGAGCCAAGTCATCGGTTGCTTCCATCCAATTCGTATTTCTTCGTAAGTATCTTTTCAAAATTTCTAATACCTTCCTGCTGAAATGTGGAGGCACCCCATTATGTTTTAGTCACATTCATCCCAGTTTTGCAAGGAGCAAATAGGCACATAGGCACATCCTGCGAAAAACGCGGTCATTCAGTTTCCACAAAGTTTCTGTAATACACAGCTGTTACACTTCCCTCGATCACACGCGGTCATTCAGTTTCCATAAAGTTTCTGTAATACACAGCTGTCACACGTCCCTCGATCTCACGCGGTCTTTCAGTTTCCATAAAGTTTCTGTAATACTCAGCCGTCACACGTCCCTCGATCACACGCGGTCATTCAGGTTCGATAAATTTTCTGTAATGCACAGCTGTCACACGTTCCCTCGATCACACGCGGTCATTCAGTTTCCATAAAGCTTCTTTAATACACAGCTGTTACACATCCCTCGATCACACGCGGTCATTCAGATTTCGATAAATTTTCTGTAATGCACAGCTGTCACACGTCCCTCGATCACACGCGGTCATTCAGTTTCCATAAAGTTTCTGTAATACACAGCTGTTACACATCCCTCGATCACATGCGGTCATTCAATTTCCATAAAGTTTCTGTAATACACAGCTGTCACACGTCCTCGATCTCACGCGGTCTTTCAGTTTCCATAAAGTTTCTGTAATACACAGCTGTCACACGTCCCTCGATCACACGCGGTCATTCAGATTCGATAAATTTTCTGTAATGCACAGCTGTCACACGTCCCTCGATCACACGCGGTCATTCAGTTTCCATAAAGTTTCTGTAATACACAGCTGTACACATCCCTCGATCACATGCGGTCATTCATTTCCATAAAGTTTCTGTAATACACAGCTGTTAACTTCCCTCGATCACACGCGGTCATTCAGTTTCCATAAAGTTTCTGTAATACACAGCTGGAACACGTCCCTCGATCACACGCGGTCATTTAGTTTCCACAAAGTTTCTGTTATAACAGCAGTCACACGTCCCTCGATCAAACGCGGTCATTCAATTTCCATAAAGTTTCTGTAATACACAGCTGTTAAACTTCCTCGATCACACGCGGTCATTCAGTTTCCATAAAGTTTCTGTAATACAGCTGTTACACGTCCATCAATCACACGCGGTCATTCAGTTTCCATAAAGTTTCTGTAATACACAGCTGATACACTTCCCTCGATCACACGCGTCATTCAGTTTCCACAAAGTTTCTGTAATACACAGCTGTTACACTTCCCTCGATCACACGCGGTCATTCAGTTTCCATAAAGTTTCTGTAATACACAGCTGTCACCGTCCCTCGATCTCACGCGGTCTTTCAGTTTCCATAAAGTTTCTGTAATACTCAGCCGTCACACGTCCCTCGATCACACGCGGTCATTCAGATTCGATAAATTTTCTGTAATGCACAGCTGTCACACGTCCCTCGATCACACGCGGTCATTCAGTTTCCATAAAGTTCTTTAATACACAGCTGTTACACATCCCTCGATCACACGCGGTCATTCAGATTCGATAAATTTTCTGTAATGCACAGCTGTCACACGTCCCTCGATCACACGCGGTCATTCAGTTTCCATAAAGTTTCTGTAATACACAGCTGTTACACATCCCTCGATCACATGCGGTCATTCAATTTCCATAAAGTTTCTGTAATACACAGCAGTCACACGTCCCTCAATCTCACGCGGTCTTTCAGTTTCATAAAGTTTCTGTAATCACAGCTGTCACACGTCCCTCGATCACACGCGGTCATTCAGATTCGATAAATTTTCTGTAATGCACAGCTGTCACACGTCCCTCGATCACACGCGGTCATTCAGTTTCCATAAAGTTTCTGTAATCACAGCTGTTACACATCCCTCGATCACATGCGGTCATTCAATTTCCATAAAGTTTCTGTAATACACAGCTGTTACACTTCACTCGATCACACGCGGTCATTCAGTTTCCATAAAGTTTCTGTAATACACAGCTGTCACACGTCCCTCGATCACACGCGGTCATTCAGATTCGATAAATTTTCTGTAATGCACAGCTGTCACACGTCCCTCGATCACACGCGGTCATTCAGTTTCCATAAAGTTTCTGTAATACACAGCTGTTACACATCCCTCGATCACATGCGGTCATTCAATTTCCATAAAGTTTCTGTAATACACAGCTGTTACATATCCCTCGATCACATGCGGTCATTCAATTTCCATAAAGTTTCTGTAATACACAGCTGTTACACTTCACTCGATCACACGCGGTCATTCAGTTTCCATAAAGTTTCTGTAACTCAGCTGTTATACTTCCCTCGATCACACGCGGTCATTCAGTTTCCATAAAGTTTCTGTAATACACAACTGTCACACGTCCCTCGATCACACGCGGTCTCTCAGTTTCCATAAAGTTTCTGTAATACACAGCTGTTACACGTCCCTCGATCACACGCATTTATTCAGTTTCCATAAAGTTCCTGTATTACACAGCTGTTACACGTCCCTCGATCACACGCGGTCCAGTCATGTCATTGCTTGATGCTACACACCACACGTTAACTGGAACCCACTATTGAAAATGGCTTTGTGTTATCTGGTGTGGATTTTACTGGTACACAGTTGGTGTGATCTGCCGGTAGAATGCGCTGCAGTCTGTGATGGTGATACTGATAACAACAGTAACAGTGCACATTTGTCCATATGTATCTGTGCTACAGCAGTCGTCGTGGGTGTTGTGGCTAGGGCTTGGGTAATCTGCTGCCAAGACATCACCTTCTTTACGCAGTGGTGCACTTTGTTGAGGCACTGCGCTGCATGTCGGAAGGTTGAGGGTTCTATTTTCAATATTGTCATTGGAATTTTTCATCGACATAATCCTTCCGGCCGCACTATGGCCCTGGAGGCGACACAGCCTTTAACATAAATGAATACCAGGAATATTTCCATGGGGGTGTGTGGGTTAATGTGGCCGGTGCCTGCGGCTGAAACACTTGACCACATTCATGTGCCGATTGACTTGAAATATGGTAAACTCAACATCCTGGAACCCTCAGGGTATGTCCAGTATAGTACAGGTGGCATGCAGGTAGAAAGATATTGTTACAACGTACCTTAAATAATGACGACTTACAGTACGATTTGAATTTAACTGGCTCAGGAAAGGTCCACCGGTAAACACGGTAACTAAACTTCCACTCCCTCTAAGCACGCCCATTTACGTCACCACTAAGTGACTGCCTTGTCTCGACATGCATTCTGGTCCAGGGAATGACAGTAACGAGATTTGGCATCAACTTATTGTGACATGACACTGAGATTTCCTGTGAACGTCCCACTTTTGTGACATGACTTTTTCGTTCTGCATGCGAAGCCAGTTTGTCCCAAAAACGCTAAACTCTGAGGTTCATGGTGATATGAGTGTAAGTACAGGTGGATGACAAGTATTTGGCATATAAGTCCCACGACTGCCTCAAAACAGGACACAGGCCTGCTGCTGTAAGTGGCACGGTCAATAAGCAGTGTTCCCTATCCTGTAACTTTGTGATAATCAAGACTGCCTCAACACAGGACACAGGCCTGCCGCGTCTGTAAGAGGCAAGGTCAATAAGCAGTGTTCCCTATCCTGTAACTTTGTGATAATCAAGACTGCCTCAACACAGGACACAGGCCTGCCGCTGTAAAAGGCACGGTCAATAAGCGTGTTCCCTATCCTGTAACTTTGTGATAATCAAGACTGCCTCAACACAGGACACAGGCCTGCTGCTGAAAAAGAAACATTCAATCAGCTGTGCTCCCTATCCTGTAACTTTGTGATAATCAAGACTGCCTCAACACAGGACACAGGCCTGCAGCTGAAAAAGAAACATTCAATCAGCTGTGTTCCCTATCCTGTAACTTTGTGATAATCAAGACTGCCTCAACACAGGACACAGGCCTGCAGCTGAAAAAGAAACATTCAATCAGCTGTGTTCCCTATCCTGTAACTTTGTGATAATCAAGACTGCCTCAACACAGGACACAGGCCTGCCGCTGTAAGAGGCAAGGTCAATAAGCAGTGTTCCCTATCCTGTAACTTTGTGATAATCAAGACTGCCTCAACACAGGACACAGGCCTGCCGCTGTAAGAGGCAAGGTCAATAAGCAGTGTTCCCTATCCTGTAACTTTGTGATAATCAAGACTGCCTCAACACAGGACACAGGCCTGCCGCTGTAAGAGGCAAGGTCAATAAGCAGTGTTCCCTATCCTGTAACTTTGTGATAATCAAGACTGCCTCAACACAGGACACAGGCCTGCCGCTGTAAAAGGCACGGTCAATAAGCTGTGTTCCCTATCCTGTAACTTTGTGATAATCAAGACTGCCTCAACACAGGACACAGGCCTGCAGCTGAAAAAGAAACATTCAATCAGCTGTGTTCCCTATCCTGTAACTTTGTGATAATCAAGACTGCCTCAACACAGGACACAGGCCTGCCGCTGTAAAAGGCACGTCAATAAGCTGTGTTCCCTATCCTGTAACTTTGTGATAATCAAGACTGCCTCAACACAGGACACAGGCCTGCAGCTGAAAAAGAAACATTCAATCAGCTGTGTTCCCTATCCTGTAACTTTGTGATAATCAAGACTGCCTCAACACAGGACACAGGCCTGCCGCTGTAAGAGGCACTGTCAATAAGCTGTGTTCCCTATCCTGTAACATTGTGATAATCAAGACTGCCTCAACACAGGACACAGGCCTGCAGCTGAAAAAGAAACATTCAATCAGCTGTGTTCCCTATCCTGTAACTTTGTGATAATCAAGACTGCCTCAACACAGGACACAGGCCTGCTGCTGTAAGAGGCACGTCAATATGATGTGTTCCCTATCCTGTAACTTTGTGATAATCAAGACTGCCTCAACACAGGACACAGGCCTGCAGCTGAAAAAGAAACATTCAATCAGCAGTGTTCCCCATCCTGTAACTTTGTGATAATCAAGACTGCCTCAACACAGGACACAGGCCTGCAGCTGAAAAAGAAACATTCAATCAGCTGTGTTCCCTATCCTGTAACTTTGTGATAATCAAGACTGCCTCAACACAGGACACAGGCCTGCAGCTGAAAAAGAAACATTCAATCAGCTGTGTTCCCTATCCTGTAACTTTGTGATAATCAAGACTGCCTCAACACAGGACACAGGCCTGCAGCTGAAAAAGAAACATTCAATCAGCATGTGTTCCCCATCCTGTAAACTTTGTGATAATCAAGACTGCCTCAACACAGGACACAGGCCTGCAGCTGAAAAAGAAACATTCAATCAGCTGTGTTCCCTATCCTGTAACTTTGTGATAATCAAGACTGCCTCAACACAGGACACAGGCCTGCAGCTGAAAAAGAAACATTCAATCAGCTGTGTTCCCTATCCTGTAACTTTGTGATAATCAAGACTGCCTCAACACAGGACACAGGCCTGCCGCTGTAAGAGGCACGGTCAATAAGCTGTGTTCCCTATCCTGTAACTTTGTGATAATTAAGCATTTATCTTTCGTTAGGACGTAGCATTTAAAGGGTGGTCAATTTCGTGAAGACCGAGAAGCGTCGGCAATTTGCTCCTCCGGATTTGGCGTTGTATGCCGCGTCACAGGACGGTAACAGCGGTGAAGTGAGCTGCACAAAGTGTCGTGTGATAACAAACTGCAGACAGTCCAATATAACGTCAGCAGTGCTACAGTATATGCTGATAATGTTGCCCTCCAAAACCAATGAACTCAGCACGACTGCTGAACTCTTTGTTGTTGACTTTGTATTGTTGTGTAATGTCAACAGATAGAATTCCTGAATGTGATAGAGAAGGGGTAAGGCGGAGGGGGGGAAGAGATTTGCAGTACAGAACTTTAGTGGCAACGCGTCAGCTTGTCTCGTACTGGCACTGATATTGGACTGACATTGTACTGACATTGTACTGATCCAGTACGAGTTATTCTTTAACATAAAACTCAATTTATATGCAAGAAAACAACGAGCATGAGTTTATTTGTGTACAAGATTGATTGCATAACACTAATGTGTATGTGATTATTTGTGTAAAAGATTGTTTGTGTAACACCAAAGTGTATGTGATTATTTGTGTACACGATTGATTTAGTAACACTAAAGTCTATGTGATTATTTGTGTACAAGATTGATTTATAACACTAATGTGTATGTGATTATTTGTGTAAAAGATTGTTTGTGTAACACTAAAGTGTATGTGATTATTTGTGTAAAAGATTGATTTTGTAACACTAAAGTCTATGTGATTATTTGTGTACGAGATTGATTGTGTAACTCTAATGTGTATGTGATTATTTGTGTAGAAGATTGATTGTATAACACTGATATGTATGTGATTATTTGTATACAAGATTGATTGTGTAACACTAATGTGTATGTGATTATTTGTGTACAAGATTGATTGCGTAACACTAATGTGTATGTGATTATTTGTGTAAAAGATTGATTGTGTAACTCTAATGTTTATGTGATTATTTGTGTACAAGGTTGATTGTGCAACACTAATGTGTATGTGATTATTTGTGTACAAGATTGATTTTGTAACACTAATGTGCATGTGATTATTTATGTACAAGATTGATTGTGTGATACTAATTTTATGTGACTATTTGTGTAATTGATTGATTGTGTAACATTAATGTGTATGTGATTATTTGTGTACAAGATTGATTGTGTAACACTAATGTGTATGTGATTATTTGCGTACAAGCTTGATTGTGTAACACTAATGTGTATGTGATTATTTGTGTACAACACTGATTGTGTAACACTAATGTGTAAGTGATTATTTGTTTACAAGTTTGATTGTGTAACACTAATGTATATGTGATTATTTGTGTAAAAGATTGATTGTGTAACACTAATGTGTATGTGATTATTTGTGTACAGGATTGATTGTGTAACACTAATATGTATATGATTATTTGTGTAAAAGTTTGATTGTGTAACACTAAAGCTTATGTGTTTATTTGTGTACGAGTTTGATTGTGTAACATTAATATGTATGTGATTATTTGTGTACAAGATTGATTGTGTAACACTGATATGTATGTGATTATTTGTGTACAAGATTGATTGTGTATCACTAATGTGTATTTGATTATTTGTGTACAAGTTTGATTGTGTCACTCCAATGTGTATGTGATATTTTGTGTAAAAGTTTGATTGTGTAACTCTAATGTTTATATGATTATTTGTGTACAAGGTTGATTGTGCAACACTAATGTTTATGTGATTATTTGTGTACAAGATTGATTGTGTAACACTAATGTGTATGTGATTATTTATGTACAAGATTGATTGTGTGACACTAGTTATTATGTGATTATTTGTGTGCAAGATTGATTATGTAACACTCATGTGTATGTGATTAATTGTGTACAAGATTAGTTGTGTAACACTAATGTGTATGTGATTATTTGTGTACAGGATTGATTGTGTAACACTAATATGTATATGATTATTTGTGTAAAAGTTTGATTGTGTAACACTAAAGCTTATTGTTTATATTTGTGTACGAGTTTGATTGTGTAACATTAATATGTATGTGATTATTTGTGTACAAGATTGATTGTGTAACACTGATATGTATGTGATTATTTGTGTACAAGATTGATTGTGTATCACTAATGTGTATTTGATTATTTGTGTACAAGTTTGATTGTGTCACTCCAATGTGTATGTGATATTTTGTGTAAAAGTTTGATTGTGTAACTCTAATGTTTATATGATTATTTGTGTACAAGGTTGATTGTGCAACACTAATGTTTATGTGATTATTTGTGTACAAGATTGATTGTGTAACACTAATGTGTATGTGATTATTTATGTACAAGATTGATTGTGTGACACTAGTTATTATGTGATTATTTGTGTGCAAGATTGATTATGTAACACTCATGTGTATGTGATTAATTGTGTACAAGATTAGTTGTGTAACACTAATGTGTATGTGATTATTTGTGTACAAGATTGATTGTGTAACACTAATGAGTATGTGATTATTTGTGTACTAACACTGATTGTGTAACGCTAATGTATAAGTGATTATTTGTTTACAAGATTGATTGTGTAACACTAATGTGTATGTGATTATTTGTGTACAAGTTTGATTGTGTAACTCTAATGTTTATGTGATTTTTTGTGTACAAGATTGATTGTGTAACAAAGGCCATGGAGCTTGTTTACGCCATATTAAAGGAAAACACTTTCTGTTCTGTGCTTGTATACTTATGAAGGGAAGAGCAATATAATAATGATGACTGTAAAATATGCTGAGACAATATTACAGGTTATGTCTTTATAGAGAAGTTCCTAGCACAGCTGCATATAGCAGCACTGCAGTGTTCTGCTATCCTATGCAGTTCAGTAATCAGTATAAATGTAGCTAGCTGTCCAGAACTTACAAAGTTCACAACTTGCACAGTCGGTGATCCTGTGATATCAATGTGTCATGTATAAGTGCGACCGACTGTCGTGGTGATAAACACAAGTGCACCTATAAAACCTCACAATACGTACGATGACACAGTTGATACATACAACAAGTTCACCTCTGAAACCTCACAATACTTACGCTGACACACTTGATAAACACCACAAGTTCACCTCTGAAACCTCACAATACGTACGGTGACACAGTTGATACACACAAGTTCACCTCTGAAACCTCACAATACGTACGATGACACAGTTGATACGCACAACAAGTTCACATCTGAAACCTCACAATACTTACGATGACACAGTTGATACACACAAGTTCACCACTGAAACCTCACAATACGTATGGTGACACAATTGATACAAACAACAAGTTCACCTCTGAAACCTCACAATACGTAAGATGACACTGTTGATACACACTACACGTTCACCTCTAAAACCTCACAATACGTACGATGACACAATTGATACACACAAAAAGTTCACCTCTAAAACCTCACAATACGTACGCTGACACAATTGATACACACAAAAAGTTCACCTCTAAAACCTCACAATACGTACGCTGACACAATTGATACACACAAAAATTTCACCTCTGAAACCTCACAATACTTACGATGACACAATTGATACACACAACAAGTTCACCTCTAAAACCTCACAATACGTACGATGACACAATTGATACACACAACAATTTCACCTCTAAAACCTCACAATACGTACGATGACACAATTAATACACACAACAAGTTCACCTCTAAAACCTCACAATACGTACGATGACACAATTGATACACACAACAAGTTCACATCTAAAACCTCACAATACGTACGCTGACACGGCTTCCTGTTACGTTCTGCTACCCAGTCAGCAGTGCGGTCGCTATAAAGTCTCACGATGCATGTCTTGCAGTCAGTATATCAGCGGTCAGCACATTACTTGCAAGAACCTCAGAACAGTCTGCCACGTCTGCTGTCTGTGATGGCCGTGCTGAGTGTTGAACTGCTGGAGGTTTTCCTCACACGATGTGGGTCGTAACACGTGGTGGGATGCTCAGTGGTGTTGGGCCTTGTGATGGGGCCGAGGTTACGGAACCCAAGTCTGTGTGCCAATGTGCGAATTACTTTGCGCTTTAAGACGAAGATGCCGAATATGAGTGCCCCCTGCAGTGCATTAGCTGCATCAGCCAGGTACCAGATCCACGGTGGTTCAGTCACAAACGAAGACACGATCTCCAGTGTCCACGTGACACCCATCACGACAAACAGCTTTGCGTTCATGATCAGCCTAGAACAAACAACAAGACACACTGTGTAACAGAGACAAAAACGAATTTGTAACTAATTAGTGATATTGACACATTGCAGTGTTTGTTGTTCCTGTGTTGTTCTAATCTAACACAGTGTTTGCATAAACATCTAAGTGTTACTTTTCCTACCGCAAACAGAACATAAAGCACTCAATATGTCTCCATATACCGGTACAGCACAATTCGTTCAGTTTGTGACTGAATGACTAAGTCACACGCAGGTTAACATGGTGACGGACGATCTTACCATAGCTATGATAAGCACAACTTGTGTGTGACTTCACAGCCGGGTTGTCGTAGTTACGCTAGAGCGTGGATTTGGAGAGACGACAGAAGCTGGGACAGAGGAAAGACGGCTGACTTACGCATGCGCACATTATCGGAACATTTACACTTCGTGCAATATGTTACCTAATTACTTAAGTAACAATATATTGTAGTTCCTCCCCCACAGTGTTGTTACTATGCAGCTCAATGTTCCGAAGAAGGTTCTATCGGCAAAGTCCGAGAAGGCAATCACTGGATCTCCTATATCTAAAGTCGCTGCCACTAAGCTATTTATATACCCAAGAAGCAATCGCTAACTGCTCTACTTTTGTTTGCAATCTATCTTCTCCGTTGTGTTAAATTTGCTAACAGCAGTCGAAAGGTAGCCTGCACTTTGCTGTATGCACACAACAGCTATTTTGCAAAGTTACAAAAATGGTACAATTAATTTAAATTTAAAGTAAAATGATCTGTATTACTTACAAAAAAAATAACTTTACAAAAATCAGTTTCAAATTTACACATTCAATTTGCCAAGTCGCAGTTAACTTTACTGCTCGCCCTTTTCCTCAAATAAACAAATTGTTGTATCGCGTTACTAAATTTAGGATTTTAAATTCTGTCGCCAAAATATTAATACACCAAAAGTGCTCTGTTCCAATAAGTGTTAACCAAAAACAAATATAAATTTTACATAGCTCACTCACCTTGAATGCTCAGCCATAAAACAAAGTTTTTCATTGTAACCAAAATAGCTTCACGGTAGGTTTACGATCTCGCCACAAAATTACTGAAACGTAAATGAGGGCGTTTTGTCTTGCGGAGTTCTCTTAAGTTGACAATTCAGATATTGCTCCTCGCATTCTTTACAGTGCGGTGAAGCGTAGTCAGTGTTCACTGCACCGCAGGTAATAACTGCATGTGGCAATGTTAACAAAATTACAAACCAAATGACGAAAATTATAAAGTAAATCTAAAGCAATTATTCATTCATTACATAATTAAAAAGTTGTGTATTGAGGTGTCATAGTGTGCCACCTGTCATATGTCAGATTTCATAGTGTGCCACTGTAATATGTCAGATGTCATAGTGTGCCACCTGTCATATGTCAGATGTCATAGTGTGCCACCTGTCATATGTCAGATGTCATAGTGTGCCACTGTAATGTCAGATGTCATAGTGTGCACCTGTAATATGTCAGATGTCATAGTGTGCCACCTGTCATATGTCAGATGTCATAGTGTGCCACTGTAATATGTCAGATGTAATAGTGTGCCACCTGTCATATATCAGATTTCATAGTGTGCCACTGTAATATGTCAGATGTCATAGTGTGCCACTGTAATATGTCAGGTGTCATAGTGTGCCACTGTCATATGTCAGGTTTCATAGTGTGCCACATGTCATATGTCAGATGTCATAGTGTGCCACTGTCATATGTCAGGTTTCATAGTGTGCACACCTGTCATATGTCAGATGTCATAGCGTGCCACTGTAATATGTCAGGTATCATAGTGTGCCACCTGTCAATTCACGTATCATATTGAGCCCCTGTCATATATCACGTATCATATTGAGCCACCTGTCATATGTCACGTGTCATATTGTGCCACCTGTCATATGTCAGGCCCAATTCTAGTAACACAAATTCTGTAGTCCTGCCAGTATATACGGTAGCCTTAATGCACAATTAGTCTAAGAATTAACCTTGATTTCAGGCTTCCACCGCGATGTTGATGTAATCTGTGGTCTATTGGGTAATTACACGGCGTCGTGTGGTAATTATTTACCGACGTTTCGGGACAACGTGTCGGTCCCATCTTTACGGGTCGAGATTCCAAGAAGGAATCTCGACCCGTGAAAATGTGACCGACACGTTTCCCGAAACGTCGGTAAATAATTACTACACGACGCCGTGTAATTACCCAAAAGACCACAGATTACTCTAAAAATTTACTGCTGTGTCTGCCTTTCGTGAAGTGTATTGCCAACCTATAACAACTTCACTGAGCAAAAGTCCCTTTGAGCAGGCGATAGAGGCTCAGGCGTTTAAATATCCCTCCAATTATTGAGCCAAAGTTGCAATACAAGTTTACAGGAGCGCCCTGTTGTTCTCTAACTTGAGTCCTCTTCATCCCCCCATGTCTAAAAACACAGGCACGCAAACACGCAGCACGCAGGCCTCACACAAATGTACATTAACTCACGCACGCACACGCAAGCATATAAACCTAAGATTTCAAAATCTTACAGTTGTCCCCTTATATATGGGGTCAGTGTTGTTGTTACCGATACGTACACCAGGGTGCTGTGTCTACTGAAAACAATCTATTGATGTGAGACGTGGAGAAATACCTTTACTCCGTCGGTATTGCAGCCTGTACCTTTACAGATTAACATTATACCTAGACAGTAACACGGTTTGTTCCCTAAAGCTGTGTTTCCAGAACGCAAATGGCTTGCACATTGGTTGAAATTATGATTTCATAGTACGAGTTGAACAATGTAAATATTAACTGAAGACACCAGACATGGATAGGATCTGTCAAATAGTGTCAGCAGTTGTGCTGCTTACCTAATGGTATTGTATATGACAAGAATGTGCATAGGATCTGTCAAGTAGTGTCAGCAGTTGTACTGTTTACATAATGGTATTGTATATGACAAGACTGTGCATAGGATCTGTCGAAAACTGTCAGCAGTTGTACTGCTTACCGAATGGTATTGTATATGACAAGACTGTGCATAGGATCTGTCAAATAGTGTCAGCAGTTGTACTGCTTATCTAATGGTATTGTATATGACAAGACTGTGCATAGGATCTGTCAAATACTGTCAGCAGATGTACTGTGTACCTAATGGTATTGTATATGACAAGACTGTGAATAGGATATGTCAAATACTGTCAGCAGTTGTACTGCTTACCTAACGATATTCTATATGACAAGACTGTGCATAGGATCTGTCAAATACTGCCAGCAGTTGTACTGCTAACCTAACGATATTCTATATGACAAGACTGTGCATAGGATCTGTCAAATAGTGTCAGCAGTTGTACTGCTTACCTAATGGTATTCTATATGACAAGACTGTGCATAGGATCTGTCAAATACTGTCAGCAGTTGTACTGCTTACCTAATGGTAATCTATATGGCAAGACTGTGCACAGGATCTGTCAAATACTGTCAGAGTTGTACTGCTTACCTAACGATATTCTATATGACAAGACTGTCATAGGATCTGTCAAATACTGTCAGCATTTGTAATGCTTACCTAACGATATTCTATATGACAAGACTGTCATAGGATCTGTCAAATACTGTCAGCAGTTGTACTGCTTACATAATGGTATTCTATATAACAAGACTGTGCATAGGATCTGTCAAATACTGTCAGCAGTTGTACTGCTTACCTAATGGTATTGTATATGACAATACTGTGCATAGGATCTGTCAAATACTGTCAGCAGTTGTACTGCTTACATAATGGTATTCTATATAACAAGACTGTCATAGGATCTGTCAAATACTGTCAGCAGTTGTACTGCTTACCTAATGGTATTGTATATGACAAGACTGTGCATAGGATCTGTCAAATACTGTCAGCAGTTGTACTGCTTACCTAATGGTATTGTATATGACAAGACTGTGCATAGGATCTGTCAAATACTGTCAGCAGTTGTACTGCTTACATAATGGTATTCTATATAACAAGACTGTCATAGGATCTGTCAAATACTGTCAGCAGTTGTACTGCTTACATAATGGTATTCTATATAACAAGACTGTGCATAGGATCTGTCAAATACTGTCAGCAGTTGTACTGCTTACCTAATGGTATTCTATATAACAAGACTGTGCATAGGATCTGTCAAATACTGTCAGCAGTTGTACTGCTTACCTAATGGTATTCTATATAACAAGACTGTGCATAGGATCTGTCAAATACTGTCAGCAGTTGTACTGCTTACATAATGGTATTCTATATAACAAGACTGTCATAGGATCTGTCAAATACTGTCAGCAGTTGTACTGCTTACCTAATGGTATTGTATATGACAAGACTGTGCATAGGATCTGTCAAATACTGTCAGCAGTTGTACTGCTTACCTAATGGTATTGTATATGACAAGACTGTGCATAGGATCTGTCAAATACTGTCAGCAGTTGTACTGCTTACCTAATGGTATTGTATATGACAAGACTGTGCATAGGATCTGTCAAATACTGTCAGCAGTTGTACTGCTTACCTAATGGTATTGTATATGACAAGACTGTGCATCGAAACTGAAATACTTGCAGAATGGAACACAGACTGTATAAAGGGATAAGAGAGATAGGTTATAATATCAGGACCAGAAAATTGTTACAGAAGTCACTACACAAATTACAAAATACAGTTTCAAAGTATGGGCTGATAATTACAAAGAACAAAACTAAAATACTGACATCCAAAGGAGGGGAACACCGTCAACAGCAAGATAGTAATTAATAACAAAATAATATAAAAATAAACATGTACAATTACTTCGATGCACAGTGCTTATGACGGGAAGCAGATGTAACTAACTAATTAACTCCAAGTAGCAGAGTCCTTCTTGAGAAGCTAACAGGTCGTCAGCTAGTCAAGAAATTCCCCGCGTTTTATGGAACCCGAAGGTTCATTACGGCACTCACAAGAGCCCACCACCTGTCCCTATCCTGAGCCATATCAATCCAGTCCATACCGCCCATCCCACTTCTTGAAGATCCTTTTCCATATACAAACGTATAATCCCTGCTCTTACTGTGCCTCCTTTGTCCCACCTAACCTCCTGTACACCCTCTAAATCTAATTACTACCTAGCTACTTCCCTAGCCACTGTCATATGTGACCCTGACCTATACAGGCTCCTTACGTTCCAAGTTCCGATGTAACTAAAGAACTAACAAAATGATTAGACATAACAGCAAACATGAACCAAGTTCTAAACGGTCAGCAAGCCAGAAGCAAACAACACTACAAATGTATCATACAGCACACATCGTAGTGCGTGGCAGTGACACTGGGACACTAAGAGGACAAGACATGTGTAGGATCGGAGAAGCATAGATAAAGATTGAGAATACAAGCAAAATACACGCTGTTTGACCACAAAAATCAAGATTATGCATAAAATATGAAATATTCAGATATCGAGTTACTCGCTGTATTCATCCACATCCCTGCAATGTACGCTATGTAACATAACCACGTCATCATGTTCATTTCACGTCACAATGTTTTGCAAATGACATCATACTGTTCCTGTCACTAAGTGTTATACAGTCTCTTGTCACTTCGTCATGTTCATTTGACGTCACAATGCTGTGCAACTGACGTCACGCTGTTCCTGTCACTAAGTGTTCTACAGTCTCTTGTCACTTCGTCATGTACATTTGATGTCACAATGTTGTGCAACTGACGTCACGCTGTTCCTGTCACTAAGTGTTCTACAGTCTCTTGTCACTTCGTCATGTTCATTTAATGTCACAATGTTGTGCAAATAACATCACACAGTTCCTGTCACTAAGTGTTCTACAGTCTCTAGTCACTTCGTCATGTTTATTTGATGTCACAATGTTGTGCAACTGACGTCACACAGTTCCTGTCACTAAGTGTTCTACAGTCTCTTGTCACTTCGTCATGTTTATTTGATGTCACAATGTTGTGCAACTGACGTCACACAGTTCCTGTCACTAAGTGTTCTACAGTCTCTGTCACTTGGTCATGTTCATTTTATATCACAATGTTGTGCAACTGACATCATACAGTCCTCGTCACTAAGTGTTCTACAGTCTCATGTCATTTCGTCATGTTCAATTGACGTCAAAATGTTGTGCAACTGACGTCACACAGTTCCTGTCACCAAGTGTTCTACAGTCTCTTGTCACTTCGTCATGTTTATTTTGACGTCAAAATGTTGTGCAACTGACGTCACGCTGTTCCTGTCACTAGGTGTTCTACAGTCTCTTGTCACTTCGTCATGTTCATTTGACGTCAAAATACTGTGCAACTACGTCACGCTGTTCCTGTCATTAAGTGTTCTACAGTCTCTTGTCACTTCGTCATTATCATTTGATGTCACAATGTTGTGCAAATGACGTCACACAGTTCCTGTCACTAAGTGTTCTGCAGTCTCTTGTTACTTCGTCATGTTCATTTGACGTCACAATGTTGTGCAACTGACGTCACGCTGTTCCTGTCACTAGGTGTTCTGCAGTCTCTTGTCACTTTGTCATGTTCATTTGATATCACATGTTGTGCAACTGACGTCATGCAGTTTCTGTCACTAAGTGTTCTACAGTCTCTTGTCACTTCGTCATGTTCATTTGACGTCAAAATACTGTGCAACTACGTCACGCTGTTCCGGTCATTAAGTGTTCTACAGTCTCTTGTCACTTCGTCATTATCATTTGATGTCACAATGTTGTGCAAATGACGTCACACAGTTCCTGTCACTAAGTGTTCTACAGTCTCTTGTCACTTCGTCATGTTTATTTGATGTCAAATGTTGTGCAACTGACGTCACACAGTTCCTGTCACTAAGTGTTCTACAGTCACTTGTCACTTGGTCATGTTCATTTGATATCACAATGTTGTGTAACTGACATCAACAGTCCTCGTCACTAAGTGTTCTACAGTCTCATGTCATTTCGTCATGTTCATTTGACGTCAAAATGTTGTGCAACTGACGTCACACAGTTTCTGTCACTAAGTGTTCTACAGTCTCTTGTCACTTGATCATGTTCATTTGATATCACAATGTTGTGTAACTGACATCATACAGTCCTCGTCACTAAGTGTTCTACAGTCTCATGTCATTTCGTCATGTTCATTTGACGTCAAAATGTTGTGCAACTGACGTCACACATTTTCTGTCACTAAGTGTTCTACAGTCTCTTGTCACTTCGTCATGTTCATTTGATATCACAATGTTGTGCAACTGACGTCATGCAGTTCCTGTCACCAAGTGTTCTACAGTCTCTTGTCACTTCGTCATGTTTATTTGACGTCAAAATATTGTGCAACTGACGTCACGCTGTTCCTGTCACTAGGTGTTCTGCAGTCTCTTGTCACTTCGTCATGTTCATTTGATGTCACAATGTTGTGCAACTGACGTCACACAGTTCCTGTCACTAAGTTTTCACAGTCTCTTGTCACTTCGTCATGTTCATTTAATGTCACAATGTTGTTCATCTGACGACACGCTCTTCCTGTCACTTAGTGTTCTACAGTCTCTTGTCACTTCGTCATGTTCATTTGATGTCACAATGTTGTGCAACTGACGTCACACAGTTCCTGTCACTAAGTTTTCCACAGTCTCTTGTCACTTCGTCATGTTCATTTAATGTCACAATGTTGTTCATCTGACGACACGCTCTTCCTGTCACTTAGTGTTCTACAGTCTCTTGTCACTTCGTCATGTTCATTTGACGTCAAAATGTTGGTTAACTGACGTCACGATGTTTCTGTCACTAAGTGTTCTATAGTCTCTTGTCACTTCGTCATGTTCATTTGACGTCATAATGTTGTTCAACTGACGACACGCTCTTCCTGTCGCTAAGTGTTCTACAGTCTCTTGTCACTTCGTCCCTCTTATATGCAAGCAATCTCCGGAGCACCCTATACCGATATGGCTACTACGGGCAGTTACTGTGTGAATTTGTGCGAATTGTTTGTTTATACAGGGGCTTCTGTACACGTTACGTTGAACATTGTATCGGTACGTAACAGTAAGGACGGTGGACTGTCAGATATTAACTTGAAACGAAGAATGGGAAATTAAGAACACAGACATGCGAAGAAAAGCAATTTTGTAATAAAAGTTTTGCCAATTTATCAGTTAAGCACAATTATTTCGCAAATCTAAAACCGCCACTATTTGCTGTTTTTCGGATATAGCAGTAGTGTTTCCCAAGTCAGGAGCCGCCACTGCTCGCTGTTTATCAGATATAGTACTAGCGTTTCACAAGTAAAGAGCCGCCACTGCTTACAGTTAATCGGATACAGCACTAGTGTGTCACAAGAAAGGAGCCGCCACTGCTTGCATTTAATCGGGTACAGCACTATTGTGTCACAAGAAAAGAGCCGACACTGCTTGCAGTTAATCGTATACAGCAGTAGAGTGTCACAATTCAAGTGCCGCCACTGTTTGCATTTAACCGGATACAGCAGTAGTGTGTCACAAGTCAAGTGCCGCCACTGCTTGCATTTAACAGGATACAGCACTAGTGTGTCACAAGTCAAGTGCCGCCACTGCTTGCATTTAACAGGATACAGCACTAGTGTGTCACAAGTCAAGTGCCGCCACTGCTTGCAGTTTATCGGATACAGAACTAGTGTTTCACAAGTCAGTAGCCGCCACTGCTTGCAGTTTATCGGATACAGCACTATAGTGTCACAAGACAGGAGCCGCCACTGCTTCCAATTCCTTGAACTTCAAATATAGATAAAATAATCTCCTGGTTCTAGCTCACAGCTCACGCTGACTGAGGTTAAAGTTCTGTTCGTGTACGTTCACACAACAGCACCAACAGTAGCTAAATGTACATTGTCTGTGTTCAGCTACACAGGTGGCGTGTTACGTCTGTAAAAGCAAGTTCTTGGAAACGTAAATTGTGGTCATTTATGTTAAAAGATATCAAATGTCAAAAATATCAGACAGTAACATCTTTCATCCGTTCTAATCATTAGTTTCTTGAAAGTCAGAAACGAACACCTGATCGGGGTGTATATAGAAGGCAGATATTATGCAGGAACTTTGCTTGCATAGTTGTGGTTGGTTTATTGGAGGAAATTTGTAAATCTGCTGTCAGATTGGAAGGTACATAAATAGACAATTGTAGTTAATGACAGAAATCATCACTGCTGCAGACAAACAAAAGTGTCACATATTCCAACGAAGGACGCCGAATTTCGTTCAATAAACAGAAGTCGCCTTGTTCGTTATACAGCTGCTCTTTATTGCACTTTGGTGCACTTGCAAACAGAATGTGCATAGCTGCACCTATTTGCGTTGCTGTGTCTGTGTGTGTGTCTGTCTGTCTGTCTGTCTGTCTGTATGTCTGTCTGTCTGTCTGTCTGTGTATATCAACTCGAGAACTGGTAAAGAGTTTGTAATTAATTTTGATACTGAAGACTTCTATTAATATCTCCTGTTAGTCAGGCAACTATAACGACAGTTACCCCCAATAGCTACATGCTTGTCTGCGTGCATCGCGAGCGGCAGTAGGTGAATAGTATTTAGTGCAGTGGAACATATTGCGAGAAACAGCTGCAGGTCTGCTGAAGGGAACACGTGTGTTGACTGCAGTGGAGTTCAGACGGTCAGTACTTTACACTTCAAAGACAATATTAACCTGAACTACATTTAATGATTAAGCTCGTACCGCACAGTAAAACACAATCCGTCTCAGTTATACAAAAAAGTCAGTTAATATTGTACAGTGAAATAATCGCTGTTTGTTCTGAGATCCACACAAAACACATAAATACAATCCGTACGGCGCAGTAAACACACTCCGTCTCAGTTATAACAAACCAGTCAGTTAATGTTGTACAGTGAAATAATCGCTGTTTGTTCTGAGATCCACACAAAACACATAAATACAGTCCGTACCGCGCAGTAAACACACTCCGTCTCAGTTATACAAACCAGTCAGTTAATGTTGTACATTGAAATAATCGCTGTTTGTTCTGAGATCCACACAAAACACATAAATACAGTCCGTACCGCGCAGTAAACACATCCGTCTTAGTTTTACAAACCAGTCAGTATGTTGTGAAAAATCGTTGTTCTAATCAACAAAACCATAAAGCCGACGCCAGTACACTCGTCTATTACAAATCAGTTATTGTACTGAATAATCGGTTGTTGAATCCACACAAACACATAATACACCGTACGCGCAGTACACACCCGTTAGTTATACAACCACAGTTAATGTGTACAGAAATAATCCTGTTTCTGAGATCCACCAAAAACATTCGTCCGTACGCGCAGTAACCTCCGTCTGTTTACAAACGTATTAATGTGTAATTAATACGCTTTTTCTGAGTCACACAACACATAAATCAGTCCGTACGCGAGTAAACAATCGTCTAGTTACAAACGTCAGTTAAGGACATGAATAACGCGTTTGTTCGAGATCCACAAAACAATAAATACAGTCCGTACCGCCAGTAAACACATCCGTCTCAGTTATACAAACAGTCAGTTAATTGTACATGAAATAATCGCTGTTTGTTCTGAGATCCACACAAAAACAAAATACAGTCCGTACGCGCAGTAAACACACTCCGTCTCAGTTAACAACCAGTCAGTTAAGTTGTACATTGAAATAATCGCTGTTTGTTCTGAGATCCACACAAACACATAAATACAGTCCGTACCGCGCAGTAAACACACTCCGTCTATTTACAAACCAGTCAGTTAATGTTGTACATGAAATAATCGCTGTTTGTTCTGAGATCCACACAACACATAAATACAGTCCGTACCGCGCAGTAAACACACTCCGTCTAGTTTACAAACCAGTCAGTAATGTTGTACATTGAAATAATCGCTGTTTGTTCTGAGATCCACACAAAACACATAAATACAGTCCGTACCGCGCAGTAAAACACTCCGTCTAGTTTACAAACCAGTCAGTTAATGTTGTACATTGAAATAATCGCGTTTGTTCTAGATCCACACAAACACATAAATACGTCCGTACCGCGCAGTAAACACACTCCGTCTAGTTTAAACCAGTCAGTTAATGTGTACATTGAAATAATCGCTGTTTGTTCTGAGATCCACACAAAACACATAAATACAGTCCGTACGCGCAGTAAACACACTCCGTCTAGTTTACAAACCAGTCAGTTAATGTTGTACATTGAAATAATCGCTGTTTGTTCTGATCCACACAAAACACATAAAACAGTCCGTACCGCGCAGTAAACACACTCCTCTAGTTTACAAACCAGTCAGTTAATTACATGAAATAACGCTGTTTCTGAATCACACAACACTAAATACAGTCTACCGCGCATAACACACTCTCTGTTACAACCAGTTATTTGTACATAAACGCTTTTGTTTGATCACAAAACCTATACGTCTACGCGCAGTAAACACCCTGTTTACAACAGTCTTAATGTGTAATGAAATACGCTTTGTCTGAGATCCACAAAACACATAACAGTCCGTACCGGCAATAAATCCTCCGTTCTGGATTACAAACACATAAATAAGTCGTAGCCAGTGAAATAATCCGTCTTGTTCTAACACAAAAACCCATAGTTACAGTCCGTACCGCGCAGTAAACACATCCGTCTTGTTTACAAACCAGTCAGTTAATGTTACAGTGAAATAATCGCTGTTGTCTGAGATCCACACAAAACACATAAATACAGTACGTCAGTTAATGTTGTACATTGAAATAATCGCTGTTTGTTCTGAGATCCACACAAAACACATAAATACAGTCCGTACGCGCAGTAAACACACTCCGTCTCAGTTATACAAACAGTCAGTTAATGTTGTACATTGAATAATCGCTGTTTGTTCTGAGATCCACAAAACACATAATTACAGTCCGTACCGCGCAGTAAACACACTCCGTCTAGTTATACAAACCAGTCAGTTAATGTTGTACATTGAAATAATCGCTGTTTGTTCTGAGATCCACACAAAACACATAAATACAGTCCGTACCGCGCAGTAAACACACTCCGTCTCAGTTATACAAACCAGTCAGTTAATGTTGTACATTGAAATAATCGCTGTTTGTTCTGAGATCCACACAAAACACATAAATACAGTCCGTACCGCGCAGTAAACACACTCCGTCTTAGTTTTACAAACCAGTCAGTTAATGTTGTACATTGAAATAATCGCTGTTTGTTCTGAGATCCACACAAAACACATAAATACAGTCCGTACCGCGCAGTAAACACACTCCGTCTCAGTTATACAAACCAGTCGTTAATGTTGTACATTGAAATAATCGCTGTTTGTTCTGAGATCCACACAAAACAATAAATACAGTCCGTACCGCGCAGTAAACACACTCCGTCTTAGTTTTACAAACCAGTCAGTTAATGTTGTACATTGAAATAATCGCTGTTTGTTCTGAGATCCACACAAAACACATAAATACAGTCCGTACCGCGCAGTAAACACACTCCGTCTCAGTTATACAAACCAGTCAGTTAATGTTGTACATTGAAATAATCGCTGTTTGTTCTGAGATCCACACAAAACACATAAATACAGTCCGTACCGCGCAGTAAACACACTCCGTCTAGTTTACAAACCAGTCAGTTAATGTTGTACAGTGAAATAATCGCTGTTTGTTCTGAGATCCACACAAAACACATAATACAGTCCGTACCGCGCAGTAAACACACTCCGTCTCAGTTTTACAAACCAGTCAGTTAATGTTGTACAGTGAAATAATCGCTGTTTGTTCTGAGATCACACAAAACACATAAATACAGTCCGTACCGCGCAGTAAACACACTCCGTCTAGTTATACAAACCAGTCAGTTAATGTTGTACAGTGAAATAATCGCTGTTTGTTCTGAGATCCACACAAAACACATAAATACAGTCCGTACCGCGCAGTAAACACACTCCGTCTCAGTTATACAAACCAGTCAGTTAATGTTGTACAGTGAAATAATCGCTGTTTGTTCTGAGATCCACACAAAACACATAAATACAGTCCGTACCGCGCAGTAAACACACTCCGTCTTAGTTTACAAACCAGTCAGTTAATGTTGTACAGTGAAATAATCGCTGTTTGTTCTGAGATCCACACAAAACACATAAATACAGTCCGTACCGCGCAGTAAACACACTCCGTCTCAGTTATACAAACCAGTCAGTTAATGTTGTACAGTGAAATAATCGCTGTTTGTTCTGAGATCCACACAAAACACATAAATACAGTCCGTACCGCGCAGTAAACACACTCCGTCTCAGTTATACAAACCAGTCAGTTAATGTTGTACAGTGAAATAATCGCTGTTTGTTCTGAGATCCACACAAAACACATAAATACAGTCCGTACCGCGCAGTAAACACACTCCGTCTCAGTTATACAAACCAGTCAGTTAATGTTGTACAGTGAAATAATCGCTGTTTGTTCTGAGATCCACACAAAACACATAAATACAGTCCGTACCGCGCAGTAAACACACTCCGTCTCAGTTATACAAACCAGTCAGTTAATGTTGTACAGTGAAATAATCGCTGTTTGTTCTGAGATCCACACAAAACACATAAATACAGTCCGTACGCGCAGTAAACACACTCCTCTCAGTTATACAAACAGTCTATGTGTACATTAACCAGCTGCAGAGAACATCTAAGTAATGTCATGATATCGCTGTTTGTTCTGAGATCCACACAAAACCATAAATACAGTCCGTACCGGCAGTAAACACACTCCGTCTCATTATACAAACCAGTCAGTTTATGTTGTACATGAAATAATCGCTGTTTGTTCTGAGATCACACAAAACACATAAATACACTGTGTGGGCAGAACGTAAATTTGTGAATATAAACTGTGGTACATATGTAACCACTGGCTTAATTTCGAAACAAACACGTAAATACACTGTGTGGCAGAAATGAACATTTGAAAGTTAAAAATGGTGGTACATATAGTAACCACTGGGCTTTCATTTCCAAATCGCAAACCAGGTAAAATGCACAGTCACATGTTTGCACACAAACTTAACGTTGTCACATTATTTACTCTATAATGCGGTCTGTTTTGCAGTGTCACGTTTAGCTACAATAAAGGCGTACAGCAATATAACAATGTAGAGGGATGTGTTGGCCTGAGAGCCTAAAGTTTAGACAGTGAATGAATATGTGTGTCTGTACCTGTCGTATGTGACGTACACAGAATTAGTGTACGTACGAATTTTCAGGCCTTCGCTGCGGTGTAGTTGAGAAATTTGTTCTTATTTTATGCCGAAACGTCGGTAACAAACCAACCCACGCCTCGCATATACAAAGTCAGTTTATTTCAGCCTCATGAGCCATTTCAATACACTATATATCTTTACACACTGTAATAATTTCAGTATATACACTAACTGCTATAATTTCCAAAACAAAGCCACACACACGCCACATTCCTAGCCACAGTACGTGTAGCCGGTACACACTGTTTGCTACTTTCACGTTCAGACAGTACACTGTTTGCTACTGTCACGTACAGACAGTACACTGTTTGCTACTGTCATGTACAGACAGTACACTGATTGCTACAGTCACGTGCAGACAGTACACTGATTGCTACTGTCACGTGCAGACAGTACACTGATTGCTTATTTACAGCGGGACTGCAAATATTGCTTGGGAATTGCTTGACAAATACAGGGACAATAATAAAATGTTACAAATATTTGTTGGTGTTCAAACAGGACAACTGAAGGAGGAACAATTTTACTGTCATCACTGGTGATTATACTGATGACTTTTATTCTGTTTTATGCAGCCACACGTTTCCAAAGAACGCGTTATTATCTGCAGTTGATAACCTTTGCAATAACTATAACCGCCATTTATGTAACAAACTCAGTTCCCATCGCGTGTGTGTGGCAAAAACTGCAGACGTTTCAGCATCATCGTGGCTTTGTTCGCTTTCTTTTGAGTGGATGATAAAATACAGCATTCTGTGCCTACAGTGCTCGTGACTTCAACTGTCACATTTCACTGGAAAGGTTGAAGGTTGATAAAAGCGACTCTGATTTAATGTATGTGTGGGGGTGAATTTCTGTAAATAAGTAGGGTGAAGGATTGCAGATTAGATTTATCTGGCTCAAGACATGGTCCATTGGCTGGCTTGTGGACGCACGGTACTGAATATGCTGGTGGCATATATTTGACATTGTGTTGAGTGGCTAAACGACTGGTAGTTTCTCAATTGAGCTAGTTACGTACGTTTAATGTGTGGGGGAGAGAGGAGGAAGTTGCGACACAATGTGAGTGTAATGGCGGCCTGTAATGGTCCGGTCTGTCGTGTGAAACGTGGAGCGACAGTAGTGAGATGACTGACAGAGGGAAACTGAAGTGCTGAAGTTAGCGTGTCGTAGTTACATTGTGTATTTCTGTGGACTTTTCCGAGATTGAATCCGGAAGTTTTAGTGGTGAAACTGGTGAATAACAGCTTTTGTTACGGCTTGACATAGATAGTTAATTTCTTACAATGTCAGAATTTAAAATACGTTTCGTAAGCTTGTTCACAATTATATGTATTCACCTATGTACCTATGTACGTATGCATGTATGTATGTACGTACGTATGTATGTATGTATGTTAACTATGTGCCTGAGATGTGAGGTTTGACGAAATAATAAAGTCATATACAGATCAGTATTATGACCCCCTGCAGTCTGGTAATTTATTCAAGTTTCAGAGGAATGTATTGCCTCCATCTTCAGTACAAACCAGAAGATTGATGGAGCGATTTCCTCCAAAACATTAGAGACTAGAAACAGACTTCACGGTGTCACATGTTCAACTAACCATCTGTCTTTTTACAGAGCAACACCAATGGTTCGCGTTACTGTCTGGTCGCAGTTGCTGCTTGTGGTTTTGATACTGCGGCAGTCAGCTGCAGTGTCTGAGCAGTTGGAGCGATATATAGTGAGTATAACACAGCTGCAACACAAGAACGAACTTCGGGCTGGCAATTGTGATGTGTGTAGTTATATAAATATATGCAGTTTTTGCAAACTACTCGTGTTGTTAAGCAATACGTATGTTACTGTGTCTTGAGTACAAACATATATAAACTGTGCAGTTACAGCATTTGACTGTAACATTTGTGCAGTCAGCTCTTTTCGTAAGCAGAGCCCAAACAACTGCGAGAACTGTTTGCGAGCTCGTAACTATATAACTAACTCCATGGTGATAGTCCTCTTTGAGAAGCTAGTAGTTCCTCAGCTAGTCCAAATCTCCTTGTATTGCAAGAAACCTCAATTTTCATTACCGTTCTCACAATTGCTCACCCTCATTCTGGCCCGAGTACCATCAATCCAGTCTACGCCTTACCATCCGACTTTTAGGATCGATTTGAATATTATCCTTTCATATACGCCGAGGTATTCCGCGTGGTCCCTTTCCCTCACGTTTCCCCACCAAACCCCTGTATGACACTCTCATCACCACCATAAATTCAGCATTCCCAGCCCATCACACTCTTCTTCATTTCAACACAAATATTATTTGGTGAGCAGTGCAAATCATGAAGATCGTCATTACGAGTCTGTTTTCTAAGGTAAATAAATGTTTAAATAGATATGAAAATGTTTAAATGTATTTGTTTTAAACAATAGTCTGTCTCAAATTATTTCATACGTTATACAGTTCATTAAATTGTGTGTGTGTTATATAACGTTAAAAGCACCACTCTGTTATTTGCAAATACAGGAACATCTGGCGAAACAAATTCTTAGATCGCAAGCAACAACAAAGGAACTTAACACGACAGCCAGAAAACTTAACGAGTCAGAAGCTGTCAACAGTGGTTTAAAGAAACAACTAGAAGTGAAAGAAGAAGTCCTGAAGAGAATCAATGAGAAACAGACAGAGCTGCAGACTACCATCGATGATCTAACAAAGACAGTGGAGTCACTCAACCAGACGTCACATTTGCGGTGTGGGACACCAGAAAATGTAAGTACATGTAAGATAACAGCTGTCACAGTAAGTTCACTGAAGTACCTTAGATAATCAAGCACGTCTAAATTGGGCCAAACATCAACGTTTCGTAGAATTTAACTACCACCATCATCAGGGTCACATTTACATAATGGTCTTGCACCACATGTTTATATATACAGAGTTGTGTTAGCGATTTGCACCGGTTGAAAGTGTGAGTCGACTGCAGCGCCTGCAGATGTGTGCGGCCGCTAATTAATTGTGACGGTGGTAAAAATAGCGATCTTGGGATTGGACTGACGAAATTTGGGAAACTGAGTTACTTAGTGTTACATAGCGGTGAATATTTTAGTGTTAATACGTACCGCCCTGCTTAGCTGTGTTACACAAATTGTGCGTACCGCACAGTACAGTAAGCTGTCTGTTACTGAGATACTTATTGTTACATAGCGGTGAATAATTTAGTGTTAATACGTACCGCCCTGCTTAGCTGTGTTACACAAATTGTGCGTACCGCACAGTACAGTAAGCTGTCTGTTACTGAGATACTTATTGTTACATAGCGGTGAATAATTTAGTGTTAATACGTACCGGCCTGCTTAGATGTGTTGCACAAATTGTGCGTAACGTACAGTACAGTAAGCTGTCTGTTACTGAGATACTTATTGTTACATAGCGGTGAATAATTTAGTGTTAATACGTACCGCCCTGCTTAGCTGTGTTACACAAATTGTGCGTACCGCACAGTACAGTAAGCTGTCTGTTACTGAGATACTTATTGTTACATAGCGGTGAATAATTTAGTGTTAATACGTAACGCCCTGCTTAGCTGTGTTGCACAAATTGTGCGTACTGTACAGTACAGTAAGCTGTCTGTTACTGAGATACTTATTGTTACATAGCGGTGAATAATTTAGTGTTAATACGTACCGCCCTGCTTAGCTGTGTTGCACAAATTGTGCGTACTGTACAGTACAGTAAGCTGTCTGTTACTGAGATACTTATTGTTACATAGCGGTGAATAATTTAGTGTTAATACGTACCGCCCTGCTTAGCTGTGTTGCACAAATTGTGCGTACTGTACAGTACAGTAAGCTGTCTGTTACTGAGATACTTATTGTTACATAGCGGTGAATAATTTAGTGTTAATACGAACCGGCCTGCTTAGCTGTGTTGCACAAATTGTGCGTAACGTACAGTACAGTAAGCTGTCTGTTACTGAGATACTTAGTGTTACATAGCGGTGAATAGTTTAGTGTTAATACGTACCGGCCTGCTTAGCTGTGTTACACAAATTGTGCGTACCGCACAGTACAGTAAGCTGTCTGTTACTGAGATACTTATTGTTACATAGCGGTGAATAATTTAGTGTTAATACGTACCGGCCTGCTTAGCTGTGTTACACAAATTGTGCGTACCGTTCAGTACAGTAAGCTGTCTGTTACTGAGATACTTATTGTTACATAGCGGTGAATAATTTAGTGTTAATACGTACCGCCCTGCTTAGCTGTGTTGCACAAATTGTGCGTACTGTACAGTACAGTAAGCTGTCTGTTACTGAGATACTTATTGTTACATAGCGGTGAATAATTTAGTGTTAATACGTACCGCCCTGCTTAGCTGTGTTACACAAATTGTGCGTACCGCACAGTACAGTAAGCTGTCTGTTACTGAGATACTTATTGTTACATAGCGGTGAATAATTTAGTGTTAATACGTACCGCCCTGCTTAGCTGTGTTGCACAAATTGTGCGTACTGTACAGTACAGTAAGCTGTCTGTTACTGAGATACTTATTGTTACATAGCGGTGAATAATTTAGTGTTAATACGTACCGCCCTGCTTAGCTGTGTTGCACAAATTGTGCGTACTGTACAGTACAGTAAGCTGTCTGTTACTGACATACTTAGTGTTACATAGTGGTGAATAGTTTAGTGTTAATACGTACCGCCCTGCTTAGCTGTGTTGCACAAATTTTGCGTACCGTACAGTACAGTAAGCTGTCTGTTGTTACAGTTAATGTTCCTCATATCTACATTTCCATATGTCATGTGTAGTTATTATGTGTCATGGAACGTGACTTGGTTGATGGACATTTAGATATTATGTGATTATAAGAATATCCGCCGTTTGCAAGACCAAAGCGTTACAGGAAACTGGGGTTAGGGGAACTGCGACCTTTAGGAAATCTAATCGAAGTGTACCAAAGTCCCTTGTTTCGTTTACACAAGAAATGCCTAATAGTTCGTAAGTGGCAGCGGTAGAGGAAGGTTGTGATACGTGCTGTGTACGACGAGCGTTAGTTGTTGTTGTTGAGTAGCGACTTCGCCGGCAGCAATCCAGTGATTGCTGGCCGGGAAGGGTTGTAACATACAGATGGGGACTTCATTTTCTCAATCGCCTGATTTCTACACGACTGACGAAACATCGAAATGATAAGTGGACTTTGTTTCTCCGTACGCTGCACCCCAACAAAACACAGTTATGGCAGGTGACAAGGTACTTTACAAAGTCACGGGAGCCTTTTACTCATCAGGGTACGCAATTTTATGTGGCACACGAAAAAGCAGACATCCTAGCTGACCACTTTGAGGCGACCCATGGTTTGACCACTCCCTCAACGTTAACCCGACATGCATGTGCAGTGGAAAGACTGGTAAAGAAATTTAGTCAGCGGATGGGGCAAAGGGCCGACGCTACACAGAACATTACCCAAACGGAAGTTCGAACCCTTATTCGGAAGCTAAAACGACGAAAAGCACCGGGTGAAGACGGAATAACAAATATTCTGATTCGCAAATTCACTCCTACTACGATCACTCATTTGACTATTATCTTCAACGCAGTTTTACGACTTGGATATTTTCCGGAACGATGGAAACATGCAATAGTCTTGGCGATCCCACAACAGAAGAAGCCACCTCATGATCCGAGTTCATATCGACCAATCAGTCTCTTACCCGCTTTAAGTAAACTGTTGGAAAGAACGGTGGAAAAACCTATTACAAGATACGCTCGCCAGAAACATATCATCCCAGACGAAAAATTTGGGTTTCGAAAACGCCATTCCACAACAGCCCAATTAACTCGACTTACGGACGTTATCACCCATGGATATAATATCAATAAGCATACTGGCCTGGTCTTGTTGGACATCGAAAAGGCATTTGATACCATCTGGGTGCAAGGATTAATCTATAAACTCATCACTTACAACTTCCCGGCGTACCTGATTCACTTCCTTCTGTCCTATCTTACCAATCGATCTTTCTCAGTAACTGTCTCCGGATCCTGTTCACCCCAAAAACAAATCAAGGCTGGCCTCCCGCAGGGGGCTGTATTGTCCCGATCCTTTTCACCATCTATACTGCTGATCTACCGAGACTACCTCATACCCAATTGGCCCTGTTTGCTGATGATACGGCCATATACACACAATCCTGGCGCACTGATACAATAACCCGACGTCTCACCAACGCCATCGACAGACTCCGCTCATACTTCTTGCGGTGGCGACTTAAGGTCAATCTAGCAAAAACGGACGCTATCATCTTCACGAAAAGACGACCCAACCCTCCAAGGTTTAACATTCCGTGGTCATCGGCAGTCACCTATTTGGGCCTACGTTTGACGAACACGCTGAACTTCACGTCACACATACACCAAGCGACGCACAAGGCGATAGGCATCCTGATGCAAATCTTCCCCCTCCTAGCTAAGGAGTCTACTCTCTCAACGGACACAAAACTGCTCATCTACAAGGCCACTATCCGGTCGACACTGACACCGACGTGGTGTTCTGTAAGTGCATCGACGTACCAGATACTTGAGGTGGTGCAAATTAAATGCTTGCGAGTAATTGCCAATGCCCCGCGCGGCACACCCATCTTCCGCCTACTATCATCCTTGGGTGTTGAACCCATCCAGACATATGTCCGGCGATAGCGGCTCGTTTTTACACTAACTGTTACCTGCATCATAATCCACTAGTAGGGTCTATCGGCCAAAATAATCTGTGTGATTTGACCAGAATGTACGAAAGATATAAGCATAAACGTCCAAAACACTGCTTGCTCTGAGCAGAGCAGGGTGAAAGGTAGTGTTTTTATGCTTTTTTTTTTTAATTTTCACTACTCCTAATTTTCGTTGGTTTGTCATGGTTAAAATTAGTGACCAGGGAGATGTTCCTGACTATTAAGTGTCATACGGAAACTGGTTTTTAGTACAGCTTGCAAACAGTTTATGATACATGTTTTGTACTTGGAAAGGATAATAAAGCTCTCTCTTTTTTAAAAAAAAAGCCTAACAACGTTGGTCACAGAACACAAATACAAGAAGCCTCAAGCTATAAGCTCCTCTATTAAAACGTTTGTGTTTCTAAAATTATTTTCGAATGTCATTACATCGCTGTTAGTGGCCGCGATAGCTCAGTCGGTATAGCGACTCGCTACGGGCTGAACGGTCCGGGGATCGAATCCCGGTGGGGGCGTAATTTTTCGCAGCAGTCTAGAACGGCCTTGGGGCCCACCCAACCTTCAAAATAATGGGTAACGTGTCATTCCCGGGGGTAAAGTGGCCAGGGCGTAGAGTTGACTACCCACCCACATCTAGTGTCAGGGTTAAAGAAAGAGTACAGCTATACCTCTACTCCCCCTCTGTGCCTTCGAGGCATGTTATAGGGTGAGCTTTACCTTTACTATATTACAGCGCTGTTATTAGTAAAGTCTTATCGCTTTGTGCTGAAGCTACTGACCGCTGCTTTGTGTCAACAAAGTAACAACAATTTCCCAGGACAGTTCTTAACACCTGCTTTCCTATTCCACAGTCTTCTGGTCCTGCATATCTGTACGTTATCTTGGTGCATTTTTGTGTTGAACTCCTTACGTCATATAGACACTGTGTACTTTAAACTGTAACAAGTCACATCAAAATTCCAACTGCCATCATGCATGTAACTGCCGCCTTACAAGCAGTATTTTGCACACAATATCTTGGCACACTTTTGTTCTCGCTCAGTTCCAAATTCCACTCGCCTTGTTCCAACGGTCCATCAGTTATCACAATCAAACCGACAGCTAAACAAACTGTGTGAACTGCCGGCAAATTATATTACATCCTCTAAAACAAAATTGCCTTTGTAAAAGCTCATATTTTCAAACAATGTATTACCACAAGTAATTTCATGTCCTCACGTTAAGTATCACAATTATAGCTGTGACGTCACAAGATCGTCAGTCCGCCATGTTGCCATTACATAGTGCAGTAAGTTAAAGTTACATCTTTGTAGTGTAATGCTATGACATAGCCTTCATTCGAAGATTAGTGAAAGTCGGTCAGATGCTTAAAGTGTTGAAACGTAAGTCAGTGTGTGGAACTTGGTTGGTGAGTGATTGCTGTGCTGGGAAGTAGTCTGATAATACGTGTATATGTGTGTAGCTGATAAATACAGTTGTATAAACTTTAGGTACAGTAGGTGAACAAGTATGGCGGAGTGCAGGCATAGTTCCACGCAGCCTTGACTTCGAACCTGGATTGCGATAAGAAGAGAGATTCACGCCACGGCCGCTTTTATCATTGGGAAAAATAAGGACACAGCTCATTTGTCCCATTCTGTCACACAAGACAGAGCCTCTAGCCAATACAATGTCTTCTACAGCAAGGTTTCTCAAATTGTGGTACGCGTACCACTACTTGGACGTGTAACATTGTTCATTGTTATGCGGCCGTAACAAAATTTGCAATAAAAATGGGTACCTATTTAAAAAATAAATAAAATATAACACATATAATATATTTGCTAATACACAACATCCCCGCCGTCAGTCGGTCTTTCCAATTTCAGCGTTTTATTTCAATACAGAAAGCTGTTGGTGGTACACTGAATTTGTTATATTTCATGTAGTGGTAAGACAGTAAATATGTTAAAACGTCTATTGTACAGGTCTGCCAGGCTCTGATTGACGCTGCTAAGTGGGAGATGTGGACAGTGTAAAGAGGTTGGTGAAGTGTGACAGCAATGACAACTGCACTTCAGGTGATGATAATTACCTTCTTACACCGCTGATATATGCTGCTGGTAATGGCCATGTGGAGGTGGTGCGGGTGTTGCTGGAGGGCGGCGCTAACGTAGACAAAGTTGATGCTTATGGGCATACAGCTCTGAATTTAGCAGCCACGTTTGGACATCTGGATATATGCCGTCTGTTGCTGGACTGGGGAGCGAAGGTGGATGCTCTGAGCAAGATGCAATACACTCCGCTGCATCATGCGGCATTGTTTGGAAATTTGTCTGTGGTGAAGCTGCTTGTGGAGAGGGGAGCGGATGTTAATGTGAAGGATGGCGACGGTCGGACATCGATTGTCTGGACGCTGGTTGGTTTATTAAATAAAGATGTGGCAGATTGGCTGGACTCGGTAAGACGTGGCTAAGGACTGATAACTGTATAAAGCACAGTGGCAACTAAATGTACCGAACATTCAACATGTCTGCATTCAGGCCACACAGTGTATTTATCGGCTTTGTATAATTCTGACAATAAAGAGCCTTTATTTATCCGGCAACTCATATCAATACTTCACTCACGTGTGTTGTGTTTGGTGTGTTTTGTGTGGTGTGTTGTTTGTGGTGTGTTGTGTGTGTTGTGTTGTGTGTGGTGTGTGGTGTATGGTGTATTGTTTGTGGTGTGTTGTGTGCGGTGTTTTGTATGTGTTGTGTTGTGTGTGGTGTAGGGTGTGTGGTGTGTGTCTTGTTCTGTATAGTATGTTGTGTGTGGTGTATGGTGTATTGTTTGTGGTGTGTGGTGTGTTGTGTGTGGTGTGTGATGAATGTTGTAATGTTTGTGGTGTGTGGTGTGTTGTGTGTGGTGTGTTGTTTGTGTTGTGTGGTGTTCTGTGTGCGGTGTTTTGTATGTGTTGTGTTGTGTGTGGTTTAGGGTGTGTGGTGTGTGTCGTGTTGTGTGTGGTATGTTGTGTGTGGTGTGTTGTGTGTGGTGTGTGGTGTGTGGTGTTTTGTTTGTTGTGTGTGGTGCGTTGTGTGTGGTGTGTGTTTTTGTTGTGTGTTGTGTGTGGTGTGTTGTGTGTGGTGTGTTGTATGTGGTGTGTTGTGTATGGTGTGTTTCAGTGGTGTTGTGTGTACAATGATTTGTGTTGTGTGAGGGATGTGTTTTGTGGTGTGTAGTGTGTTGTTTGTGGTGTTTTGTGTGTTGTGTGCTGTGTGGTGTGTTGTGTGTTTTATGTTGTGTGTGGTGTGTTGTGTTTGGTTGTGTTTGTGTGTTGTGTGTGTTTAGTGTGGTGTGAGTGGTGTGTTGTTTGTGGTGTTTTGTATGCGTTGTGTTGTGTGAGGTGTGTGGTTTGTGGTGTGTTGTTTGTTGTGTGTGTTGTATGTGTTGTATGTGGTATGTTGTGTGTGGTGTTTTGTGTATGGTGTGTTGTGTATGGTGAGTTGTGTTTGGTGTGTCGTGTGTGGTATGTGGTGTGTCGTGTGTTGTGTTTGGTATGTTGTGATGTGTGAGGTGTGAGATGTGTGGTGTGTGGTGTGTTGTTTGTGGCGTGTGATATGTTGTGTGTGGAATGTTTTGTGTGGTGTTTTGTGTTTGGTGTGTTGTGTGTGGTGTGTGGTGTATTGTGTGTTGTGTGTCTTGTGTTGTATGAGGTGTGTGGTGTGTGGTTTGTGGTGTGTGGTGTGTTGGTTTTGGTGTGGTGTGTGTTGTGTTGTGTGTGGTGTTGTGTGTGTTGTGTTGTGTTTGGTGTGTTGCGTGTGGTGTGTTGTTTGTAGTTGTTTGTGTTGTGTGTGGTGTGTAGTGTGTGGTGTTTTGTGTGTATTGTGTTGTGTGTGGTGTGTTGTGTTTGGTGTGTTGTGTTGTGTGAGGTGTGTGGTTTGTGGTGTTTTGTTTTGGTGTGTGGTGTGTTGTGTTTTGTGTTATGTTGTGTGTGGTGTGTTGTGTTTGGTGTGTTGCGTGTGGTGTGTGGTGTGTTGTTTGTAGTTTGTTGTGTTGTGAATGATGTGTTGTGTGGTGTTTTTTGTGTTGTGTGTGGTGTGGTGTGAGTGGTGTGTTGTGTGTGGTGTGTTGTGTATGGTGTGTTGTGTGTGGTGTGTTGTGTGTGTTGTGTTGTGTGAAATGTGAGGTGTGTGGTGTGTGGTTTGTGATGTGTGTTGTGTTTTTTTGGTGTTTGGGGTGTGTTGTGTTGTGTTTAGTATGTTGTTTGTTGTGTATTGTGTTAGGTGTGTTGTAGTTTGTTGTGTGTTTCCGTTGTTATGGGCGAAATATTTTTATTCCCTCGAGGTTCCTCGCCAATTTATACAGCAGAGCATAAAAGACCGAAGCATGCCTTGCTATAATTAGAGTAGAATTATTGGGTAGTGTTTTTATGTGTTAGAGTTTTTCACTACAGACACCTAGATGCGAGCACTTATACGTATCGGTCGGGAGGTTGTACCGAAACTGTTGGTAACTGGAACAACTGTCTGATCTATATCTCTTATGTTGTGTCATTGATGTAAACACGGAAGGAGAATATAAAAGGATTAAAAAAATACAGCAGTATGACGATGACGTAATGACAGTGCAGCATGTCAGCAAATGTTGCAAAACGTTCGACAACAGTCGATCGGACATCGTAGTGGTGATCGCACCGGTCGGCGCAACACATCAAAGACGGGTTTGAACGTAGCACGAGTGGGGGGAACTGATTTTGGGAAACTAACAATTCAAAATTAGACGTCACCAATTCCACAAGAGGGAGGAGGTGGAAATTGCTGTTCGTGAATTGCTACGCACACAACAGCCCGATTTCTTTCGCTACGGAATTTCTAAACTCGTTGCAAGTTTAAAACAAATACATCAATGTGCTCGGCGATGATGATGACAAAAAATGATACAGCTGTGGGATAAACCAGCAACACTTAACACTGTAGTGACTTGTCATATAACAGTTATGACCTAGGGAACCTTACTTATTGAACAACATTCACATGCAGTTACACTTCTTCCCTGCGAGACACACAGACAAACAAGTCGGCTGCTTCTCCCGTCAAGCCGGACCGACTCCTAAAGCTACTCTTACTTGTTTTTGTCCGCTTGGTATCTTCTCTTGCACCGGTCGCCTATGGAGTTCTGCTGCATGCGGTGGATTTCCGCCTTCACCTTGGAACAACTTCGAGCAGTGAGCACGAACAGGACCACGTTGCACGTGATCATGGGGGATACGGGTCCGAAAAAGTACACCGCGATGCCGTACGTAGCCTCTGGAACAGTCAGACGTATTGCTACTAGAATCAATAAGCATCTCACACTTCCACCTGAACGGGGCTACCTAACATTTCATTTAAAGGGATTTCCTATTGACTTGCGATGGGAGAGGAATGTAGCACGCATATGCACTTTCCTCCAGTCCCCTGTTATTTTTTCTTAGGCCCATATTTCTTCTTCGGCACCTTATTCTGACACACCGTCGGCTTATGTTTTTGGTTGAGCGGGACTGAGTTTCACATCCATACAAAACAGCAGTCAAATCTATAGATCTGCTTTCCTAACTGTTCCTGCACTTTTGGGCCAGCACACTATCAACTGAATTAAATTATATTGAATGAACTTAATTTTTCCAGTCAATACACCCACATAAATTAATTAAACCTCCAGAAATTATAACAAAACTTGTAACTTTATGACACTTTCTGTCCACTAAATAAAAAATTTCACCCTCTGACCGGTACCCTTTACCCCCTGACTGTCCACTAAATGAACATTTTCACCCTCTGTCCGGTACCGCTTTACCCCTGACTGTCCACTAAATGAACAATTTCACCCTCTGTCCGGTACCGCTTTACCCCTGACTGTCCACTAAATGAACAATTTCACCCTCTGTCCGGTACCGCTTTAACACTGACGTCCACTAAATGAAAAATTTCACCTCTGACCGGTACCGCTTTACCCCTGACTGTCCAGTAAATGAAAAATTTCACCATCTGACCGGTACCGCTTTAACCCCTGACTGTCCAGTAAATGAATAATTTCACCCTCTGTCCGGTACCGCTTTACACCTGAATGTCCAATAAATGAACAATTTCACCCTCTGTCCGGTATCGCTTTACCCCTGACTGTCCACTAAATAAACAATTTCACCCTCTGTCCGTTACCGCTTTACCACTGACTGTCCAATAAATGAAAAATTTCACCCTCTGTCCAGTACCGCTTTACCCTGACTGTCCACTAAATGAACAATTTCACCCTCTGTCCGGTACCGCTTTACCCTGACTGTCCACTAAATGAACAATTTCACCCTCTGTCCGATACCGCTTTACCCCTGACTGTCCACTAAATGAACAATTTCACCCTCTGACCGGTACCGCTTTACCCCCTGACTGTCCAGTAAATGAACAATTTCACCATCTGACCGGTACCGCTTTACACCTGAATGTCCAATAAATGAACAATTTCACCCTCTGTCCGGTATCGCTTTACCCCTGACTGTCCACTAAATGAACAATTTCACCCTCTGTCCGTTACCGCTTTACCACTGACTGTCCAATAAATGAAAAATTTCACCCTCTGTCCAGTACCGCTTTACCCTGACTGTCCACTAAATGAACAATTTCACCCTCTGTCCGGTACCGCTTTACCCCTGACTGTCCAATAAATGAACAATTTCACCCTCTGTCCGATACCGCTTTACCCCTGACTGTCCACTAAATGAACAATTTCACCCTCTGTCCGTTACCGCTTTACCACTGACTGTCCAATAAATGAAAAATTTCACCCTCTGTCCGGTACCGCTTTACCCTGAAGTCCACTAAATGAACAATTTCACCCTCTGTCCGGTACCGCTTTACCCCTGACTGTCCACTAAATGAATAATTTCACCCTCTGTCCGGTACCGCTTTAACCTGACTGTCCACTAAATGAACAATTTCACCCTCTGTCCGATACCGCTTTACCCCTGACTGTCCACTAAATGAACAATTTCACCCTCTGTCCGGTACCACTTTACCCCTGACTGTCCATTGAATGAAAAATTTCACCCCCTGTCCGGTACCGCTTTACCCCTGACTGTCCAATAAATGAACAATTTCACCCTCTGTCCGGTACCGATTTACCCCTGAATGTCCACTAAATGAACAATTTCACCCTCTGTCCGGTAACGTTTTACCCCTGACTGTCCACTAAATGAAAAATTTCACCCTCTGTCCGGTACCGCTTTACCCCTGAATGTCCACTAAATGAACAATTTCACCCTCTGTCCGGTAACGTTTTACCCCTGACTGTCCAATAAATGAACAATTTCACCCTCTGTCCGGTACCGCTTTACCCCTGAATGTCCACTAAATGAACAATTTCACCCTCTGTCCGGTAACGTTTTACCCCTGACTGTCCACTAAATGAACAATTTCACCCTCTGTCCGGTACCGCTTTACCCCTGACTGTCCAGTAAATGAACAATTTCACCCTCTGTCCGGTACCGCTTTACCCCTCACTGTCCAGTAAATGAACTACTTCACCCTCTGTCCGGTACCGCTTTACCCCTGACTGTCCACTAAATGAACAATTTCACCCTCTGTCCGGTACCGCTTTACCCTGACTGCCCAGTAAATGAACTACTTCACCCTCTGTCCGGTACCGCTTTACCCCTGACTGTCCACTAAATGAACAATTTCACCCTCTGTCCGGTACCGCTTTACACCTGACTGTCCACTAAATGAACAATTTCACCCTCTGTCCGGTACCGCTTTACCCCTGACTGTCCACTAAATGAACAATTTCACCCTCTGTCCGGTACCGCTTTACCCCTGACTGTCCACTAAATGAATAATTTCACCCTCTGTCCGGTACCGCTTTACCCCTGACTGTCCACTAAATGAACAATTTCACCCTCGGTCCGGTACCGCTTTACCCCTGACTGTCCACTAAATGAACAATTTCACCCTCTGTCCGGTACCGCTTTACCCCTGACTGTCCACTAAATGAACAATTTCACCCTCTGTCCGGTACCGCTTTACCCTGACTGTCCACTAAATGAACAATTTCACTTTCTGTCCGGTACCGCTTTACCCCTGACTGTCCACTAAATGAACAATTTCACCCTCTGTCCGGTACCGCTTTACACCTGACCGTCCACTAAATGAACAATTTCACCCTCTGTCCGGTACCGCTTTACCCCTGACTGTCCACTAAATGAACAATTTCACCCTCTGTCCGGTACCGCTTTACCCGTGACTGTCCACTAAATGAACAATTTCATCCTCTGTCCGGTACCGCTTTACACCTGACCGTCCACTAAATGAACAATTTCACCCTCTGTCCGGTACCGCTTTACCCCTGACGTCTACCCGTCACTGTACGTCGTTACACTAACACAGTCAAGCTGTATTACTTGAGAACCAGCAGGAGTAGACGCCCATATCAGGTTTCAGCACAGCTGGTGAGAGATCCAGGACGTCCATTGCGGCAGTAATGGAGGTGAGGGCGCTGGGGAGGCCCCAGGCGTACATGGAGTACACAGCGAAGCGACGCCTCTCTCTCTGCTTCCTGCTGCCGACGCCTTGACCGACTGAGCGTATGAGACTGGACAGAGAGACATTGTGTTATTATAAAGGAAAATATCAACATGGTAAATTAAAGAGAGATAAAATGTTTATGGGCATGTAGAAAGAGTGGGAGCCGATCCCAGTGGCCGTGCGGTCTAAGGCGTGGGTCTGCGGCCGCAAGCTTACTAGGATTGTGGGTTCGAATCCCACCAGTGGCATGGATGTGTGTCTCTTTTGAGTGTTGTGTGTTGTCAGGTAGAGGTCTCTGCGTCGAGCTGATCACTCGTCCAGAGGAGTCCTACCGAGTTTGGTGTGTCTGAGTATGATCGTGAAGCCTCGAAAAATGAAGCTGCCTAGGCCCCCAAGGGGCTGGCGAGCCATTGGAAAAAAAAAAGAAAAAAAAAAAAGAAAGAGTGGGAATTACGGAGTGTGTGTAGATAAAATTGTGTGGTGAGGCTTGAAGTGAAGAAAGTACTTGAGCAACCTAGGCTTGCAAAAGAGGATAATATTACAATGGATCTGAAGTAGTGGGTTGTTAGGCTGTGGATTGGATTGGTTTGGCTTAGGATATGGTCCAATAAACCTACAGGTTCAGGAGTTGGTTGGCTAGGTGAGGGACATTTTGCTTTCAAAGACATCGCTTAGTGGATTCTGTCAACGTACGAAAATTAACTCACTGATCGACTTTAGTGAAATTTGAAGCTGTCAAGTGTGTCACACTGTGTTAACACTAGGATCCTTTTGTGTATGACGTCGTGAAGGTATTAGTTAGACACCGTGGTTTGGAGGAATTTGCGTCTCCAAGTTCAGGGTGGAAATAAAGATGGAAACAGCGAGTTTATGCAATGTATCATTACACATCTACCAGTCTAGACGGCCGCACATCACAGACGTTTGTACCGTGAATATTCATTGGTTTTGTTTAGAGTTATGAAGCTTAAGTTGGCAAAGTGCTAACACATGTAACTTATCATGGTAAAAAGCATTGTGAGACAAAACACAAATAAATTGTGTTTTGTCATTTTGATGAACGACTTCCTCCAAAATGTCAAATGTCTCCCATATGCTGTTTGTTTTTGAAGCTCAAACTTAACACGGAACACTTTGCTTTGGCGTCACGGCGTGGCGCATGCGCCTTAACATATTTCTGAATATCAAACACATTTAACTGCTATGTCAGTTACATATACATGGAGTTATAATAATTTTTTCATAAATTTGTGAGTTAAATTTGTGTGAACTGCAGTTGCAACGTAGCTGTAGCTGACAGACTGTGACGTATGTCCACGTGTGACAGTGTCCACACAGAGCATGCTGAGTTTACATCTGTTCACATATAGCTGTTAACATCAAGTTGCGGACGGCGTAAATAATTCTTGTTTTGCCCTCTAAAGCCCAGTGGTTACTATATGTACCGCCAGGTCTAACATTCAACAATTCTACGTTCTGCCCACACGGTGTATTTATGTGTTTTGTGTGGATCTCAGAACAAACAGCGATTATTTCACTGCACAACATTAACTGACTGGTTTGTATAACTGAGACGGAGTGTGTTTACTGCGCCGTACGGACTGTATTTAAGTGTTTTGTGTGGATCTCAGAACAAACAGCGATTATTTCACTGTACAACATTAACTGACTGGTTTGTATAACTGAGACGGAGTGTGTTTACTGCGCGGTACGGACTGTATTTATGTGTTTTGTGTGGATCTCAAACAAACAGCGATTATTTCACTGTACAAGCATTAACTGACTGGTTTGTATAACTGAGACGGAGTGTGTTTACTGCGCGGTACGGACTGTATTTATGTGTTTTGTGTGGATCTCAGAACAAACAGCGATTATTTCACTGTACAACATTAACTGACTGGTTTGTATAACCGAGAGGGAGTGTGTTTACTGCGCGGTACGGACTGAGTCTATATATATATATATCTAATTCAGTTAACTCGTTGCTATTACAGCACTAGTCCTCCACAAACCCGTAAGATCCAGTCAAAGCTTTTTATCATAAATCATACGCCATATTTTTCTTTGTAACTTGTGTTCGAATTTATTTTCTTAGGATAAATGTTTAACGACTTACACACGTGTTACACTGCGGTTGATATCACAAACACATGTACGTCTTCATGTTAAGTGACAGTTATTATTGTCCGATAGTAACCAAAACTAGTTCCCTCAGCACCCTATGCTCGCACACCTCAGTTTATGTTAATCCCTTAATTTGAGAGATCAAGTTTAACACCCAGACGAAACAGCGGGCAAAATTATACGTCTGTACATTTTATTCTTTTTATTCTGAGCTATCAAAACGATAGGCCTAAATTTATGTTCCATAAGACTTCATGTCATGTTGCTTAACAGACTGAAGATGTGAGAGAGAGAGAGGGGGGACAGTGACAGGGTGCTGTAGAGGGCACTGTCTGTATTATTGTGGAAGGGTTGGTGGTTTCAGAAATTGTACTGCTGTGATATTTCCCAGGCACTACCCTCTCGTTCTTCTGGTAGAATCTAGCATGATGGGACGTGGACTGTTGGCAGTAAGCAGCGGAAGGACTAAGTACAGAATATGGGCTGAGTGTTGGTTTGGAGGGCTGTACTGTGATATGGCTGAGTGTTGGTTTGGAGGGCTGTACTGTGATAATGCTTGTAGGGCTGTTACTGTGATAATGCTTGGAGGGCTGTACTGTGATAATGCTTGGAGGGCTGTACTGTGATAATGCTTGGAGGGCTGTACTGTGATAATGCTTGGAGGGCTGTACTGTGATAATGCTTGGAGGGCTGTACTGTGATAATGCTTGGAGGTTGTACTGTGATAATGCTTGGAGGGCTTACTGTGATAATGCTTGGAGGGCTGTACTGTGATAATGCTTGGAGGGCTGTACTGTGATAATGCTTGGAGGGCTGTACTGTGATAATGCTTGGAGGGCTTACTGTGATAATGCTTGAGGGCTGTACTGTGATAATGCTTGGAGGGCTGTACTGTGATAATGCTTGGAGGGCTGTACTGTGATAATGCTTGGAGGGCTGTACTGTGATAATGCTTGGAGGGCTGTACTGTGATAATGCTTGGAGGGCTGTACTGTGATAATGCTTGGAGGGCTGTACTGTGATAATGCTTGGAGGGCTGTACTGTGATAATGCTTGGAGGGCTGTACTGTGATAATGCTTGGAGGGCTGTACTGTGATAATGCTTGGAGGTTGTACTGTGATAATGCTTGGAGGGCTTACTGTGATAATGCTTGGAGGGCTGTACTGTGATAATGCTTGGAGGGCTGTACTGTGATAATGCTTGGAGGGCTGTACTGTGATAATGCTTGGAGGGCTGTACTGTGATAATGCTTGGAGGGCTGTACTGTGATAATGCTTGGAGGGTGTACTGTGATAATGCTTGGAGGGCTCTACTGTGATAATGCTTGGAGGGCTGTACTGTGATAATGCTTGGAGGGCTGTACTGTGATAATGCTTGGAGGGCTGTACTGTGATAATGCTTGGAGGGCTGTACTGTGATAATGCTTGGAGGGCTGTACTGTGATAATGCTTGGAGGGCTGTACTGTGATAATGCTTGGAGGGCTGTACTGTGATAATGCTTGGAGGGCTGTACTGTGATAATGCTTGGAGGGCTGTACTGTGATAATGCTTGGAGGGCTGTACTGTGATAATGCTTGGAGGGCTGTACTGTGATAATGCTTGGAGGGCTGTACTGTGATAATGCTTGGAGGGCTGTACTGTGATAATGCTTGGAGGGTTGTACTGTGATAATGCTTGGAGGGTTGTACTGTGATAATGCTTGGAGGGTTGTACTGTGATAATGCTTGGAGGTTGTACTGTGATAATGCTTGGAGGGCTCTACTGTGATAATGCTTGGAGGGCTGTACTGTGATAATGCTTGGAGGGTTGTACTGTGATAATGCTTGGAGGGCTCTACTGTGATAATGCTTGGAGGGCTGTACTGTGATAATGCTTGGAGGGCTGTACTGTGATAATGCTTGGAGGGCTGTACTGTGATAATGTTTGGAGGACTGTACTGTGATAATGCTTGAAGGGCTGTACTGTGATAATGCTTGGAGGGCTGTACTGTGATAATGCTTGGAGGGCTGTACTGTGATAATGCTTGGAGGGCTGTACTGTGATAATGCTTGGAGGGTTGTACTGTGATAATGCTTGGAGGGCTCTACTGTGATAATGCTTGGAGGGCTGTACTGTGATAATGCTTGGAGGGCTGTACTGTGATAATGCTTGGAGGGCTGTACTGTGATAATGCTTGGATGGTTGTATTGTGATAATGCTTGTAGGGCTGTACTGTGATAATGCTTGGAGGGCTGTACTGTGATAATGCTTGAAGGGCTGTACTGTGATAATGCTTGAAGGGCTGTACTGTGATAATGTTTGGAGGGCTGTACTGTGATAATGTTTGGAGGGCTGTACTGTGATAATGCTTGAAGGGCTGTACTGTGATAATGCTTGAAGGGCTGTACTGTGATAATGCTTGAAGGGCTGTTCTGTGATAATGTTTGGAGGGCTGTACTGTGATAATGCTTGAAGGGCTGTGCTGTGATAATGTTTGGAGGGCTGTACTGTGATAATGTTTGGAGGGCTGTACTGTGATAATGCTTGAAGGGCTGTACTGTGATAATGTTTGGAGGGCTGTACTGTGATAATGCTTGAAGGGCTGTGCTGTGATAATGTTTGGAGGGCTGTACTGTGATAATGCTTGAAGGGCTGTGCTGTGATAAGTTTGGAGGGCTGTACTGTGATAATGTTTGGAGGGCTGTACTGTGATAATGCTTGGAGGGCTGTACTGTGATAATGCTTGGAGGGCTGTACTGTGATAATGCTTGGAGGGCTGTACTGAGATAATGCTTCGAAGGCTGTACTGTGATAATGCTTGGAGGGCTGTACTGTGATAATGCTTGAAGGGCTGTACTGTGATATTGCTTGAAGGGCTGTACTGTGATAATGCTTGGAAGGCTGTACTGTGATAATGCTTGGAGGGCTGTACTGTGATAATGCTTGGAGGGCTGTACTGTGATAATGCTTGGAAGGCTGTACTGTGATAATGCTTGGAGGGCTGTACTGTGATAATGCTTGAAGGGCTGTACTGTGATAATGCTTGGAAGGCTGTACTGTGATAATGCTTGAAGGGCTGTACTGTGATAATGCTTGAAGGGCTGTACTGTGATAATGCTTGGAAGGCTGTACTGTGATAATGCTTGGAGGGCTGTACTGTGATAATGCTTGGAAGGCTGTACTGTGATAATGCTTGAAGGTCTGTGCTGTGATAATGCTTGGAGGGCTGTACTGTGATAATGCTTGGAGGCTGTACTGTGATAATGCTTGGAAGGCTGTACTGTGATAATGCTTGGAGGGCTGTACTGTGATAATGCTTGGAGGGCTGTACTGTGATAATGCTTGGAAGGCTGTACTGTGATAATGCTTGAAGGTCTGTGCTGTGATAATGCTTGGAGGGCTGTACTGTGATAATGCTTGGAGGGCTGTACTGTGATAATGCTTGGAGGGCTGTACTGTGATAATGCTTGAAGGGTTGTACTGTGATAATGTTTGGAGGGTTGTACTGTGATAATGCTTGAAGGGTTGTACTGTGATAATGTTTGGAGGGCTGTACTGTGATAATGCTTGAAGGGTTGTACTGTGATAATGCTTGGAAGGCTGTACTGTGATAATGCTTGAAGGGCTGTTCTGTGATAATGTTTGGAGGGCTGTACTGTGATAATGCTTGAAGGGCTGTGCTGTGATAATGTTTGGAGGGCTGTACTGTGATAATGTTTGGAGGGCTGTACTGTGATAATGCTTGAAGGGCTGTACTGTGATAATGTTTGGAGGGCTGTACTGTGATAATGCTTGAAGGGCTGTGCTGTGATAATGTTTGGAGGGCTGTACTGTGATAATGCTTGAAGGGCTGTGCTGTGATAATGTTTGGAGGGCTGTACTGTGATAATGTTTGGAGGGCTGTACTGTGATAATGCTTGGAGGGCTGTACTGTGATAATGCTTGGAGGGCTGTACTGTGATAATGCTTGGAGGGCTGTACTGAGATAATGCTTCGAAGGCTGTACTGTGATAATGCTTGGAGAGCTGTACTGTGATAATGCTTGAAGGGCTGTACTGTGATATTGCTTGAAGGGCTGTACTGTGATAATGCTTGGAAGGCTGTACTGTGATAATGCTTGGAGGGCTGTACTGTGATAATGCTTGGAGGGCTGTACTGTGATAATGCTTGGAAGGCTGTACTGTGATAATGCTTGGAGGGCTGTACTGTGATAATGCTTGAAGGGCTGTACTGTGATAATGCTTGGAAGGCTGTACTGTGATAATGCTTGAAGGGCTGTACTGTGATAATGCTTGAAGGGCTGTACTGTGATAATGCTTGGAAGGCTGTACTGTGATAATGCTTGGAGGGCTGTACTGTGATAATGCTTGGAAGGCTGTACTGTGATAATGCTTGAAGGTCTGTGCTGTGATAATGCTTGGAGGGCTGTACTGTGATAATGCTTGGAGGGCTGTACTGTGATAATGCTTGGAAGGCTGTACTGTGATAATGCTTGGAGGGCTGTACTGTGATAATGCTTGGAGGGCTGTACTGTGATAATGCTTGGAAGGCTGTACTGTGATAATGCTTGAAGGTCTGTGCTGTGATAATGCTTGGAGGGCTGTACTGTGATAATGCTTGGAGGGCTGTACTGTGATAATGCTTGGAGGGTTGTACTGTGATAATTCTTGGAGGGTTGTACTGTGATAATGCTTGGAGGGCTGCTTTTTAGTGAAGGTTATTGTTAATTTTTGGGAGGGTCACATGAGAGGCGTGCAGTGCAACTTGGATTTTGGGTACGTACTCACATTTGCTACATGACAGAGTAAACACACGGAAAAACTTTGTCCATACAGCTTGTCCGTGGAACTTACGGATGAATGCTGCCTTCTGTCGAGCGGTCCGGTGTTCAAATACTGTAACTATAACGGCAGAGCTACACGAGTTGCTTTAATGTTAAGAACAGACACATGTATTGACATTTTATTGACACTGTCATTGTTCCTGCTGATAAGTAACTCATATGTATACATACATTGCGTGTTTGTGATGTAGTGGCCAGAGTTCAGGTGCGTGTTCTAGAGGACATTTGGATCAACAAATGTCTAGTGACCTAGAGTTAGTTTCTACAACATTATCAGGTTACACTCTAGCTTCATACAGCACTGAATAAAGCTTTTCATCTCGCCTTTATCGTCACTTTACACGTTTACAACAATATTGAAGTCTCAAGGTCACTACAATACGCTCGAAAGGCCTACCGTCACAGTGTGCACGCTGCCAGTCGTGTGCCACTCAATGTTGCCACCACATGCCCATTACCGTCCAAGTGTGCACTCAATCCTCAGCCACCGTCAGTTGTGCACTGCCAGTGTTGTGCCACTCTGTTGCACACATGCCCACCGTCAAAGTGTGCACGCTGCCAGTCGTTGTGCCACTCAATGTTGCCACTACATGCCCACCGTCACAGTGTGCACGCTGCAGTCGTTGTGCCACTCAATGTTGCCACTACATGCCCACCGTCACAGTGTGCACGCTGCCAGTCGTTGTGCCACTCAATGTTGCCACTACATGCCCACCGTCACAGTGTGCACGCTGCCAGTCGTTGTGCCACTCAATGTTGCCACTACATGCCCACCGTCACAGTGTGCACGCTGCCAGTCGTTGCACTCATGTTGCCACTACATCCACGTCAATGTGCCAGCTGCCAGTCGTTGTGCCCACTCATGTTGCCACTACATGCCCACCGTCACAGTGTGCACGCTGCCAGTCGTTGTGCCACTCAATGTTGCCACTACATGCCCACCGTCACAGTGTGCACGCTGCCAGTCGTTGTGCCACTCAATGTTGCCACTACATGCCCACCGTCACAGTGTGCACGCTGCCAGTCGTTGTGCCACTCAATGTTGCCACTACATGCCCACCGTCACAGTGTGCACGCTGCCAGTCGTTGTGCCACTCAATGTTGCCACTACATGCCCACCGTCACAGTGTGCACGCTGCCAGTCGTTGTGCCACTCAATGTTGCCACTACAAGCCCCCAGTTCTTTTCCGATACCAAAAGCTACTACTTTTACGGCCGCTACAGACTGACGCCTTCCTTCTGCTTTACGACCGTCAAACACTCTCCACCTCGCAACTACACACAAACAAACACAATGTGTTGCAGTCGGTTTACCGAGCCGGCAAAGTCACCGGTTGCTAACTTCCAATATATATATGTCTTCGTAACTTTCGTTCAAATTCAATTACCTAACGACCCAAATGTGGAGGCACCGCTGTCATGTTTCAGCCACATTCGTCCTTGTGTTGCAAGGAGAACATAGGCACATAGCACATAGGTACATAGGCACATAGGCACATAGGCACATAAGCACATAGCCGCATCCTGTGAACACGGGGGTCATTCAATTTCCATAAAGTTTCTGTAATACACAGCTGTTACACGTCCCTCGATCACACGCGGTCATTCAGTTTCCATAAAGTTTCTGTAATACACAGCTGTTACACGTCCCTCGATCACACGCGGTCATTCACTTTCCATAAAGTTTCTGTAATACACAGCTGTTACACGTCCCTCGATCACACGCGGTCATTCAGTTTCCATAAAGTTCATGTAATACACAGCTGTTACACGTCCCTCGATCACACGCGGTCATTCAGTTTCCATAAAGTTTCTGTAACACACAGCTGTTACACGTCCCTCGATCACACGCGGTCATTCAGTTTCCATAAAGTTCCTGTAAACACAGCTGTTACACGTCCCTCGATCACACGCTGTCATTCAGTTTGCATAAAGTTTCTGTAACACACAGCTGTTACACGTCCCTCGATCACACACTGTCATTCAGTTTCCATAAAGTTTCTGTAACACACAGCTGTTACACGTCCCTCGATCACACGCGGTCATTCATTTCCATAAAGTTTCTGTAACACACAGCTGTTACACGTCCCTCGATCACACGCGGTCATTCAGTTTCCATAAAGTTCCTGTAATACACAGCTGTCACATGTCCCTCGATCACACGCGGTCATTCAGTTTCCATAAAGTTTCTGTAATACACAGCTGTTACACGTCCCTCGATCACACGCGGTCATTCAGTTTCCATAAAGTTCCTGTAATACACAGCTGTCACATGTCCCTCGATCACACGCGGTCATTCAGTTTCCATAAAGTTTCTGTAATACACAGCTGTTACACGTCCCTCGATCACACGCGGTCATTCAGTTTCCATAAAGTTCCTGTAATACACAGCTGTTACACGTCCCTCGATCACACGCGGTCCAGTCATGTTATTGCGTGATGCTACACACCACACGTTAACTGAGACCCTATTGAAAATGGCATTGTGTTATCTGGTGTGGATTTTGCTGAGCTCAAAACTCTGAATGCCTTGTTTTGGTAATACCATCCCCGGGTAAATTGAGCGCTTCCGTGACAGATTGTCAGGCGGAATTTGCAGCCTGCACAACATCGCAGTACACAGTTGGTGTGATCTGCCGGTAGAATGCGCTGCAGTCTGTGAAGGTGATACGGATAGCAACAGTCACTGTGCACAGTTGTCATACTGTGTCTGGCTACAGCGTCGTCGTGGATGTTGTGGCTAGGGCTTGGGTAATCTGCTGCCAAGACATCACCTTCTGCACGCAGTTGTTCACGTGCTGCATTTGGCAGTCTCCCTCAGAACTCTGGGTGCTGTTTCAAATGTTTTGCGATGCGGAAATCTGCAATGTTGGTAAGCGTGCCGATATTCTGCAACTGCAGACCTACAGCTTGCATTGCAGAAACAGAACACGAGGTGAATGTCGGTATTTTGTACATTTGTAGGAGTGTCGGTCACTTTGACTGCAGTACAACACAGCGCTATCCAAGACAGGGTACATGCAGGAACTCGATCGAGGTACAGCAGTGCTTGCTCGCTCTCCTAGGGCGTAACATTATGTCGAACTGTAGTTATAGACATTTGTTGCTCCAAATGACGTGTAGAGCACTCCCTGAAGTTTCGCTATCACACTGTTGTACATCCAGTTACAATTCTTTTGTTCTTTATTAATTTTGTAAAACAGACTGGGGTAAGCATAATATTATATAAATATTCAGTTCCTACCGCGCAGGAAACACACTCCGTCTCAGTTATACAAACCAGTCAGTTAATGCTGTACAGTGAAATAATCGCTGTTTGTTCTGAGATCCACACAAAACACATAAATACAGTCCGTACCGCGCAGTAAACACACTCCGTCTCAGTTATACAAACCAGTCAGTTAATGTTGTACAGTGAAATAATCGCTGTTTGTTCTGAGATCCACACAAAACACATAAATACAGTCCGTACCGCGCAGTAAACACACTCCGTCTCAGTTATACAAACCAGTCAGTTAATGCTGTACAGTGAAATAATCGCTGTTTGTTCTGAGATCCACACAAAACACATAAATACAGTCCGTACCCGCAGTAAACACACTCCGTCTCAGTTATACAAACCAGTCAGTTAATGCTGTACATGAAATAATCGCTGTTTGTTCTGAGATCCACACAAAACACATAAATACAGTCCGTACCCGCGAGTAAACACACTCCGTCTCAGTTATACAAACCAGTCAGTTAATGCTGTACAGTGAAATAATCGCTGTTTGTTCTGAGATCCACACAAAACACATAAATACAGTCCGTACCGCGCAGTAAACACACTCCGTCTCAGTTATACAAACCAGTCAGTTAATGCTGTACATGAAATAATCGCTGTTTGTTCTGAGATCCACACAAAACACATAAATACAGTCCGTACCGCGCAGTAAACACTCCGTCTCAGTTTAACAAACCAGTCAGTTAATGCTGTACAGTGAAATAATCGCTGTTTGTTCTGAGATCCACACAAAACACATAAATACAGTCCGTACCGCGCAGTAAACACACTCCGTCTCAGTTATACAAACCAGTCAGTTAATGCTGTACAGTGAAATAATAGCTGTTTGTTCTGAGATCCACACAAAACACATAAATACAGTCCGTACCGCGCAGTAAACACACTCCGTCTCAGTTATACAAACCAGTCAGTTAATGTTGTACAGTGAAATAATCGCTGTTTGTTCTGAGATCCACACAAAACACATAAATACAGTCCGTACCGCGCAGTAAACACACTCCGTCTCAGTTATACAAACCAGTCAGTTAATGTTGTACAGTGAAATAATAGCTGTTTGTTCTGAGATCCACACAAAACACATAAATACAGTCCGTACCGCGCAGTAAACACTCCGTCTCAGTTATACAAACCAGTCAGTTAATGCTGTACAGTGAAATAATAGCTGTTTGTTCTGAGATCCACACAAAACACATAAATACAGTCCGTACCACGCAGTAAACACACTCCGTCTCAGTTACACAAACCAGTCAGTTAATGTTGTAAAGTGAAATAATCGCTGTTTGTTCTGAGATCCACACAAAACACATAAATACTCTGTGTGGGCAGAACGTAGAATTTATGAATGTTAAACCTGGCGGTAAATATAGTAACCGCTGGGCTTTGAAGTGCTAAGCACAAGGATAAATTCGCTTTGTTCTAAGATTTTCGTGGACTCGGCCGTGTGCTGTCGGCTAGCGATTCCTTCTTAAGGCTGCATGTTATCACACACCCTGTCTCAGTGTCGTCACTCTGCCTCCTATGGCATGAACAAATAAACACAACTTGTGTAGTTCCGTCGCCTCCACTTGACACATGCAATAACAGACGTGCTTTGCTCCCTTTACTTACCACAACTGGCAGTCTGAACACTCTGCGTCGACCCACATCGACCAAAGGCAAGTTCCGTCAGCCCTCTAGGAAATTAACTCACAGCAGAATCGAATGTGGTCTTTCGGACAGAAGGTCTACGTCCTTCCAACTGCAGTTGTACATTACTGACATTCGTAGCTGTCCTCAGACCAGGGCCAACGACAGCGGATTTGGGACCCGGTAAAAGAGACTTTCGAGCCCTCGAGGAAGGGAGGACCAGCTACAAATCTTTAAACTTGATGTGGAACATCTGCGTTGGTGTGTTTATCAAGTGTATGTTTTATTGGTTCGTCAGTCACAATCAACAAGCCGTATTGTACAACGTTTTTAAAGAGCCATCATCAGGCCAGTAACAGAAACTATAAAAATAAAGGTTTTCCAGTTTTATAGATTTTCTTAATGGCCTGATGATGGCTCTTTACTGAGCCGAAACTAGTTGCCACATAAAAATGTGTACAATAGACCTACAGCTTGTTGAGTGTGACTGAGAAAACAATAAAACTTTTACTTTGGAAATCTTTACACTAAATCGGAAAGACTGACTCTCAGCTGCAGAATGAATTGGGCTTTGAAAGTGTTAATTTACACAGTATACAGATAATGATAATAATGAGAAAGACAAAAACATACGCTACATATTTGGGCACCGGGCCCACTTCCGGCTCCACCCCCCCCCCCCCCCCGCAGTGGTCCCTGGCGACCGAAATATCGGCTGGCACTGGTGATTACAGACCTTGTCAATATTAACATCTAAAGCCACCTGATGATCCGGCAGTTCCGTAAGCCATTAATTATTTTCGTACGGTACGTCACAAGTGTGGCTGCTGTCACCATACATGTCCAGCCTGAACACCAAGAAGTGTGGCTGCTGTCACCATACATGTCCAGCCTGAACACCAAGAAGTGTGGCTGCTGTCACCATACTTGTCCACCTGAACACCAAGAAGTGTGGCTGCTGTCACCATACATGTCCAGCCTGAACACCAAGAATGTGGCTGCTGTGTCGCCTAAAAACATGGTCCAGCCTGAACACCAAGAAGTGTGGCTGCTGTCACCATACATGTCCAGCCTGAACACCAACAACTGTGGCTGCTGTCACCATACATGTCCAGCCTGAAAACCAACAACTGTGGCTGCTGTCACCATACATGTCCGCCTGAACACCAACAAGTGTGGCTGCTGTCACCATACATGTCCAGCCTGAACACCAACACTGTGGCTGCTGTCACCATACATGTCCAGCCTGAACACCAACAACTGTGGCTGCTGTCACCATACATGTCCAGCCTGAAAACCAACAACTGTGGCTGCTGTCACCATACATGTCCAGCCTGAACACCAAGAAGTGTGGCTGCTGTCACCATACATGTCCAGCCTGAACACCAAGAAGTGTGGCTGCTGTCACCATACATGTCCAGCCTGAACACCAACAACTGTGGCTGCTGTCACCATACATGTCCAGCCTGAAAACCAACAAGCTGTGGCTGCTGTCACCATACATGTCCAGCCTGAACACCAACAAGTGTGGCTGCTGTCACCATACATGTCCAGCCTGAACACCAACAATTGTGTCTGCTGTCACCATACATGTCCACCTGAACACCAAGAAGTGTGGCTGCTGTCACCATACATGTCCAGCCTGAACACCAAGAAGTGTGGCTGCTGTCACCATACATGTCCACCCTGAACACCAAGTGTGGCTGCAGTCACCATACATGTCCAGCCGCAACACCAAGAAGTGTGGCTGCTGTCACCATACATGTCCAGTCTGAACACCAAGAAGTGTGGCTGCTGTCACCATACATGTCCAGCCTGAACACCAAGAAGTGTGGCTGCTGTCACCATACATGTCCAGCCTGAACACCAAGAAGTGTGGCTGCTGTCACCATACATGTCCAGCCTGAACACCAAAAGTGTGGCTGCTGTCACCATACATGTCCAGCCTGAACACCAACAGTGTGGCTGCTGTCACCATACTTGTCCAGCCTGAACACCAAAAGTGTGGCTGCTGTCACCATACATGTCCAGCCTGAACACCAAGTGTGGCTGCTGTCACCATACATGTCCAGCCTGAACACCAAGAGTGTGGCTGCTGTCACCATACATGTCCAGCCTGAACACCAAGAAGTGTGGCTGCTGTCACCATACATGTCCAGCCTGAACACCAAAAGTGTGGCTGCTGTCACCATACATGTCCAGCCTGAACACCAAAAGTGTGGCTGCTGTCACCATACATGTCCAGCCTGAACACCAACAACTGTGGCTGCTGTCACCATACATGTCCAGCTGAACACAACAACTGTGGCTGCTGTCACCATACATGTCCAGCCTGAACACCAACAATGTGGCTGCTGTCACCATAATGTCCAGCCTGAAACCAACAAAGTGTGGCTGCTGTCACCATACATGTCCAGCCTGAACACCAACAAGTGTGGCTGCTGTCACCATACATGTCCAGCCTGAACACCAAGTGTGGCTGCTGTCACCATACATGTCCAGCCTGAACACCAAAAGTGTGGCTGCTGTCACCATACATGTCCAGCCTGAACACCAACAAGTGTGGCTGCTGTCACCATACATGTCCAGCCTGAACACCAAGATGTGGCTGCTGTCACCATACATGTCCAGCCTGAACACCAAAAGTGTGGCTGCTGTCACCATACATGTCCAGCCTGAACACCAAGAAGTGTGGCTGCTGTCATCATACATGTCCAGCCTGAACACCAACAACTGTGGCTGCTGTCACCATACATGTCCAGCCTGAACACCAACAAGTGTGGCTGCTGTCACCATACATGTCCAGCCTGAACAACCAACAAACTGTGGCTGTGTCACCATACATGTCCAGCCTGAACACCAACAACTGTGGCTGCTGTCACCATACATGTCCAGCCTGAAAACCAACAACTGTGGCTGCTGTCACCATACATGTCCAGCCTGAACACCAACAACTGTGGCTGCTGTCACCATACATGTCCAGCCTGAAAACCAACAACTGTGGCTGCTGTCACCATACATGTCCACCTGAACACCAACAAGTGTGGCTGCTGTCACCATACATGTCCAGCCTGAAAACCAACAACTGTGGCTGCTGTCACCATTACATGTCCAGCCTGAACACCAACAAGTGTGGCTGCTGTCACCAATACATGTCCAGCCTGAACACCAACAACTGTGGCTGCTGTCACCATACATGTCCAGCCTGAACACCAAAAGTGTGGCTGCTGTCACCATACATGTCCAGCCTGAACACCAACAATGTGGCTGCTGTCACCATACATGTTCCAGCCTGAACACCAAGAAGTGTGGCTGCTGTCACCATACATGTCCAGCCTGAACACCAACAATGTGTGGCTGCTGTCACCATACATTGTCCAGCCTGAACACCAAGAAGTGTGGCTGCTGTCACCATACATGTCCAGCCTGAACACCAAAATGTGTGGCTGCTGTCACCATACATGTCCAGCCTGAACCAAGAAGTGTGGCTGCTGTCACCATACATGTCCAGCCTGAACACCAAAATTGTGGCTGCTGTCACATACATGTCACCTGAACACAAGGTGTGCTGCTGTCCCCATACATGTCAGCCTGAACACCAAGAAGTGTGGCTGTGTCACCATAATGTCCAGCCTGAACACCAAGTGTGGCTGCTGTCACCATACATGTCCAGCCTGAACACCAAGAAGTGTGGCTGCTGTCACCATACATGTCCAGCCTGAACACCAACAACTGTGGCTGCTGTCACCATACATGTCCAGCCTGAACACCAAGAAGTGTGGCTGCTGTCACCATACATGTCCAACCTGAACACCAACAACTGTGGCTGCTGTCACCATACATGTCCAGCCTGAAAACCAACAACTGTGGCTGCTGTCACCATACATGTCCAGCCTGAACACCAACAACTGTGGCTGCTGTCACCATACATGTCCAGCCTGAAAACCAACAACTGTGGCTGCTGTCACCATACATGTCCAACCTGAACACCAACAACTGTGGCTGCTGTCACCATACATGTCCAGCCTGAAAACCAACAACTGTGGCTGCTGTCACCATACATGTCCAGCCTGAACACCAAAAGTGTGGCTGCTGTCACAATACATGTCCAGCCAGAACACCAACAACTGTGGCTGCTGTCACCATACATGTCCAGCCTGAACACCAAGAAGTGTGGCTGCTGTCACCATACATGTCCAGCCTGAACACAAAGAAGTGTGGCTGCTGTCACCATACATGTCCACCTGAACACCAAGTGTGGCTGCAGTCACCATACATGTCCAGCCTGAACACCAACAATTGTGTCTGCTGTCACCATACATGTCCAGCCTGAACACCAAGAAGTGTGGCTGCTGTCACCATACATGTCCAGCCTGAACACCAAGAAGTGTGGCTGCTGTCCCATACATGTCCACCCTGAACACCAAGTGTGGCTGCAGTCACCATACATGTCCAGCCTGAACACCAAGAAGTGTGGCTGCTGTCACCATACATGTCCACCTGAACACCAAGTGTGGCTGCAGTCACCATACATGTCCAGCCTGAACACCAAGAAGTGTGGCTGCTGTCACCATACATGTCCAGCCTGAACACCAAGAAGTGTGGCTGCTGTCACCATACATGTCGACCCTGAACACCAAGTGTGGCTGCTGTCACCATACATGTCCAGCCTGAACACCAAGAAGTGTGGCTGCAGTCACCATACATGTCCAGCCTGAACACCAACAAGTGTGGCTGCTGTCACCGTACATGTCCACCTGAACACCAAGTGTGTCTTCTGTTACCATACATGTCCAGCCTGAACACCAAGAAGTGTGGCTGCTGTCACCATACATGTCCAGCCTGAACACCAAGAAGTGTGGCTGCAGTCACCGTACATGTCCACCTGAACACCAAGTGTGTCTGCAGTCACCATACATGTCCAGCCTGAACACCAACAAGTGTGGCTGCTGTCACCGTACATGTCCACCCTGAACACCAAGTGTGTCTGCTGTCACCATACATGTCCAGCCTGAACACCAACAAGTGTGGCTGCTGTCACCATACATATCCAGCCTGAATACCAAGAAGTGTGGCTGCTGTCACCATACATGTCCAGCCTGAACACCAAGAAGTGTGGCTGCTGTCACCGTACATGTCCACCCTGAACACCAAGTGTGTCTGCTGTCACCATACATGTCCAGCCTGAACACCAAGAAGTGTGGCTGCTGTCACCATACATGTCCAACCTCAACACCAAGAAGTGTGGCTGTGCAGACAAACCAAGCTATGAGAAGACAATTTGGCACCGAGAGCGACCAGTTGGCCGTTGGTACTTTATATCGATGTCTGGTGCTTCAAGATACAGCAGAGTAGCGTGCTAACCTAAGCCATCGTCTTCACCGTTCCTTGCCAAATGTTTGCTGTGTCTTTAATGATAATGGGGCCTTGCAATGCGTCAGGCGGTTAGGCGACGGCCTATCATCGCGGAGGCCCGGTTTCAATCCCAGTACGGTCAATGTGAGATTAGCAGTGGACAGGTTTTTCTCCGAGTACTATGGTTTTTCCCTGTCAGGATCATTCCACTTGCTCCATACTCATTCCTATATTTCCGACGTGATACAACTTTAACAATTAACAGCGTCGTTAAATAACGCACTTAAAATTAACACACGACTCATTGGTACGAACAAATTTACATAGACAATTTCATGCATTCTAAGTAACAGGGAGCATTTAAGTGCTGTGTTCAGTCACTGTGTCACACTAATAAGGCAGAAGATATTCTAGTGCGCGAGGTGAGTTTAAGGGCCCAAAATTTTGTCCGTCCTGCAATAACACGTGTTACGTCCATTTATTCGTGGCTTATTTAACGACGATGACAAGTATCGCCGAGCAGTGAACTGGGAAGCGTCTGGACTCTATCGGTCGTGACCTAATTTCAGATATGTCGAAATGTTTCTGGAGAAACTTAAGAAGACCGCGTAAAGCCTCATTATCTCAGCGTCACACAGCTTTAATTTGCCAGTGTTCGGGATTCCAAGACACGAATCCGGTGCCTCACGAACACACCCAGGAGCGCCGTCCAGCCACACCGGCCGTTTAGACAGGGAGCACAAAACCAAAATTTACGGGGGCCAAATGGATAATTTTAAATTTTGAGGCTGGCCGCACATTGTTGTAAGCAACGTAGACTGCAAATAATTTGCTTACAATTGAAGACGCCACTAAGAATGCCTGTTTCATACTTTCAATAACAACTTTGTTACAACTCCTTAATTTGAAACTTTATAATAGATTCTTGTAATAACTTTTTGGCCTTAACGAAAAAAATAGTTTTAATCCCTGAAATTAAGCTTGCTTGGACCCTGAGCCGGGTCACTTTGTATGATTAGAATAACATTAGTGAGAGAGCTGCAAAATATAATTTGCTGGCCGCATGTTTGATACCCAATTTTAGTGCAAAATGTAATATAGTAGAGTATGAATGTGTGAATGTGCAAAGACATGCCCTTCCTAAATACTGTGTGTCCTGTGAATGTGCAAAGACATGCCCTTCCTAAACACTGTGTGTCCTGTGAATGTGCAAAGACATGCCCTTCCTAAACACTGTGTGTCCTGTGAATGTGCAAAGACATTTAAATGCGGCGCTGTTGTCCATTGCATGATATGTTGGTGGCGCAAAGACATGCCCTTCCTAAACACTGTGTGTCCTGTGAATGTGCAAAGACATGCCCTTACTAAACACTGTGTGTCCTGTGAATGTGCAAAGACATGCCCTTCTAAACACTGTGTGTCCTGTGAATGTGCAAAGACATGCCCTTACTAAACACTGTGTGTCCTGTGAATGTGCAAAACATGCCCTTCCTAAACACTGTGTGTCGTAATGTAAACTTTGCAATTATTTGCTCCATAAAAGCTAAGATATCAAGTGAAATTGCGTTAGGGAGACGATAAGTGCAGCTATCTGCTGGGTGTGATCTGCACATATTGCTGCGTAAAGAAGACTGGTTGGGTCAGGAGGGGAAAGAGAAGGATTTACGAGGAACTGTGGCCTAGCGCTCCCATGTCAGTCGTCGAGAGTCCGCGGTTTGTTTTGTGTATGCCTGCACACAGAAAAAGACAGGCGACTTCCTCTCCAGCACATCTGCATTTGCTGGGAGCAGAACAGACATGGCCACACACACTACACACACACACACACACACCCACACACACACACACATCCCACACACACACACACACACACACACAACTACACACCCACACACACACACACACACAAACCCATCACACGGCACTGGAACGTGCAGGGCGTAAGTGTGGCATATTAACCACTTAAAGACCAACGGAAAGTACTGTACTTTCCTTTCCAAAGCTCCCCGATTTCCGAAATAGCATTTCTTTTCTGAAGGTTCTAGACTTCGCCCCTTGCACTTCTGGTAACAGCAATATATAGAGGAACAAAAGTACGGAGCATCGGTACAATGACACTGACAGGGGAAACCGAAGTACTGAGAGACAAACCTGTCACAGTGCCACTTTGTACATCACAAATCTGACACGTACTGGCCTGGGATCGAACCCACTCCTCTGCGGTGAGAGGCCGACGACTAACTGTCTGAGCCATGGCACGGCTCACATGGGCCTGAATTACATATAAAGACTCACCTCGTAAACGCACATCCTCTTGGCCATAAAAAACAGTCAGTTAATGTTGTACAGTGAAATAATCGCTGTTTGTTCTGAGATCCACACAAAACACATAAATACAGTCCGTACCGCGCAGTAAACACACTCCGTCTCAGTTATACAAACCAGTCAGTTAATGTTGTACAGTGAAATAATCGCTGTTTGTTCTGAGATCCACACAAAACACATAAATACAGTCCGTACCGCGCAGTAAACACACTCCGTCTCAGTTATACAAACCAGTCAGTTAATGTTGTACAGTGAAATAATCGCTGTTTGTTCTGAGATCCACACAAAACACATAAATACAGTCCGTACCGCGCAGTAAACACACTCCGTCTCAGTTATACAAACCAGTCAGTTAATGTTGTACAGTGAAATAATCGCTGTTTGTTCTGAGATCCACACAAAACACATAAATACAGTCCGTACCGCGAAGTAAACACACTCCGTCTCAGTTATACAAACCAGTCAGTTAATGTTGTACAGTGAAATAATCGCTGTTTGTTCTGAGATCCACACAAAACACATAAATACAGTCCGTACCGCGCAGTAAACACACTCCGTCTCAGTTATACAAACCAGTCAGTTAATGTTGTACAGTGAAATAATCGCTGTTTGTTCTGAGATCCACACAAAACATAAATACAGTCCGTACCGCGCAGTAAACACACTCCGTCTCAGTTATACAAACCAGTCAGTTAATGCTGTACAGTGAAATAATCGCTGTTTGTTCTGAGATCCAAACAAAACACATAAATACAGTCCGTACCGCGCAGTAAACACACTCCGTCTCAGTTATACAAACCAGTCAGTTAATGCTGTACAGTGAAATAATCGATGTTTGTTCTGAGATCCACACAAAACACATAAGTACAGTCCGTACCGCGCAGTAAACACACTCCGTCTCAGTTATACAAACCAGTCAGTTAATGTTGTACAGTGAAATAATCGCTGTTTGTTCTGAGAGCCACACAAAACACATAAATACACTGTGTGGGCAGAACGTAGAATTGTTGAATGTTAAACTGGTGGTACATATAGTAACCACTGGGCTTTATAGAGTTAATTTCGCCGGTTTCATCTTACTAACCACATATGGGAACAAGTTCCATTCTTCTGTTTTCTTGTCGACTTGAATTTCATACAGGTTCAACCCAAGATCTTTGGGGACAATGATGCCCCCGGAGGGAGGTTGGGCTCCTCCCAGACCACGAGTCTCAGAGTGTCTTTACAGAGCATTGTACAATACACAGCATCAGCACAAACTCTGTTACTTCTCTGAGCAGCATTAACCGGTTGGTCTTTGCAATGGTGATGGAGTGTGTTTACTGTGAGATAGGGAATGACGTTTTGTGTACAGTGTTATGTGTTATATGTTGTGTGTATGACGTAGAAGCTTCAAACATATGACTGTACATATTAGACACTCTTGTTTAATGCTGCTGCTTATTTCTTATTCCTTTTTGTCATTTATATTTTGAATAACGACGCACTGCAATCTGTTTAAACATGTCATGTAACTAATAGCATTAAATAGACAGTCTGCGCTCGTAAGTGATTAGGAAACTTGCAAAATGAAATAAGGAAACAGGGTTTGTATTAATTGTACGTGTCAGTCACGGAGGTGAGAGCTCTTGACTTTAGGTTTGGCTTTGTTAGGGATGAGGGGATGTGAAGGGTGAGGGAACAAAATCTTCCTTTGTATTCCAAATAACGTCGCTACGTTGCTGTTAAGTCCAGTGTCGTCTGAATGTAAAACAGCTGGTGTTATGGTGACGAATTGGAGGACAGAGTGCTAGCGACGAGATGATACGTTTCTGAACAGTAAATGTCCTGGTGAAAGTTTGATGATAAACAGTCGTAACACTAATGTCCTGCATGAGAGGTGCAGCTGATTTTTATTGATGACTTCGTGTCATTTCAATGACAGATTTATTTAATACCTTAAGACTAAAATTACGTGAATTATATTTAACTACTTATTTCCTACCGCGCAGTGAACACTCATTCATTTATAAAACCTCAAAATACTAAAAAGTCATGTATTAAAAACCCATCAGTTTTTACTGTATAGTGAAATAATACCTGTTTGTTTATTGCAATAATATATAAAACTAAAAAATAACCTGTGTGGTCATAATGCAAAGTTTTTACATTTAAACCTGGCCTATGTACACCAAGAGGCTAAGAGGTTGCAATATGTCCTTCGCATTCGCAATCTCCCAGGATCCCTGCCTCGGTAACGATTGTGATGACTAAAGTTTTCGTGTATTTTCCTCAGTCACTATAGGCACATGCAAAGTCAGTATATCAAAATAGGCCCCGACAAAGTCTCAGTTACCGACAGCGTCGAAAATAAATTAACAAACTAACTAACTAACTCCATGTAGCACAGTCCTCCTTGAGAAGCTAACAGGTCCTCAGCTAGTCAAGAAATTCCCCATGTTTTATAGAACCCGAAGGTTCATTACCGCACTCACAAGAGCCCGCCACCTGTCTCTATCCTGAGCCATATCAATCCAGTCCATGCCCCCCCATCCCACTTCTTGAAGATCAATTTTAATATTATCCTCCCATCTACGCCTGAGTCTTTCAAGTTGTCTCCTTCCCTCAGGTCTTCCCACCAAATTCCTGTATGCACCTCTCCCCTCACCCATACGTGCTACATGGCCCGCCCACCTCCTTCTTCTTGATTTGATCACCCGAATAATATTTGGTGATGAATACAGATCATAAAGTTCCTCGTTATGTACTCTTCTCCACTCCCCTATTACCTCGTCCCTCTTAGACCCAAATATCCCCCTCAGCACCCTATTCTCGAACACCCTCAGCCTATGTTCCTCCCTCAGTGTGACAGACCAAGTTTCACACCCACACAAAACAACAACACAATTACAGTTCTGTATATCTTAATGTTTGTATCTTTGTACAGCAAACTGTAAGACACAAGATGCTACACGAATGATAACAAGCATTACGTGACTTCTGTCTGCTCTTAATTTCTTCCTGCATGTAATTTCAATTCGTTACGGTTCTTCCCAAATATTTGAACTGTTCCACCCTTTCAAAGTATTTATTATCTATCTTTATGTTGTCATTTTGTCCCACATTCTGATCTCCAGACATGACCATGTACTTAGTTCTGCTGTCCCACATTCTGATCTCCAGACATGACCATGTACTTAGTTCTGCTGTCCCACATTCTGATCTCCAGACATGACCATGTACTTAGTTCTGCTGTCCCACATTCTGATCTCCAGACACGACCATGTACTTAGTTCTGCTGTCCCACATTCTGATCTCCAGACATGACCATGTACTTAGTTCTGCTGTCCCACATTCTGATCTCCAGACATGACCATGTACTTAGTTCTGCTGTCCCACATTCTGATCTCCAGACATGACCATGTACTTAGTTCTGCTGTCCCACATTCTGATCTCCAGACATGACCATGTACTTAGTTTTCTCAGCATTTACTTCTAGACCAATCTCCTTACTAGCGACTACCAAACCTTCTGTATTTCCCTTTATAGCATGTACACTTCCGCCCAGTATATTACCATCATCACCATAAACCACAAGCTGATGTGTACCATTTCATTTCAAGCCCTCCTGGTTTGTCTGAACCCTCCTAATGGCATATTCCAAAGCAAAGTTGAAAAGCAACAGCGATAAATCATAAATAAATTAACAAGCAATATACAAATAATCTACACCAAAGAGCATTTAGATTTACGCAGTTTGCTGTAACTCACCCGAATGTCCACCAGATGTCGAAGCACATGACGTTGAGCCACGAGAATGCAGCCAAGAAAGTGAACAGGATGCAGTAACCTGAAACAGGAAGTCGCACAGTGTGCTGTTGGTCACTGCGGTTCTGACTGCAGGCAACATTTCTAAACATTAAGAACCCAGTGCTTAGTTTATGTAGTTTATGTAGTTTATGTAGTTCAACAGTAAACAGTCTACATTGTGCACACACAGCGCATTTATGTGTTTCGTATGATCGTTACAATAAACAGCCTTTATTCCATATACAGCAGTCACCATCTTGTTTTTCCAGTGCAAGCGAACTGTGTTTACTGCGCGGTACGGACAGAATCTTTATGAATAATGTAAACTGAATGTAGTCTTCAAAGGATTAAGATGTTGGAATTGGACACATTTATAGACTTATTATTGCATAAACAGGTGGAATTTGTTTGGGTAAGATTGGCTGTTGCATGAAAAAAGAAGCAAATTAACAAGGAATGGAAAAACAAAGAAACATGGAAATCTATATTAAAATTTTGGACCATCTTCGAGCAGCTATCATCTGCTTAAAGTGCGCAATAAAAATCTCGGAATGTTTTAGGGGTATTTTGAATCGCTCAAATTTCAGCAAGTTTCGTTCTTTGTGTGCCCTGCCTTATAATTGTAGCGCATTTAGTGGGATTATACAAAATGTGGATTCGGTTGTGCGATGCTCGTTTATACACATTATAGTCTAAATATTGTGTTTTTACTGAGGATGACATTTGAGCCCCAGAGAAAGAAAATAAGAGGAGACTGGAGAAAATTGCATAATGAGGAGCTTCGGTCTTTGTACTCATCACCAAATATTTTTTTCCGGTCTATCAAATCAATATAAAAATATTTTTGTAACTGACACCCATCGCTAGTCACTTCCAGTCGACTCGCTTGACATATGACACTTTGACTTGCGATGAACAACATTTCTGTTAGATGTGACGCATGTCTGATAGCCGAAGGGAAATGTAGCCAAAATATTCTTTGAATGTTGTGTATAAAAATAGCAGGCCTGTTCCTGTTAACTGCAATACACTGAACTAAAACGTTTGGACCCCGACTTACAGCAAAATGGAGTAACGGAGGACGCTGCACTGCCTGCCTATTGATTCATGTCTCATAGTCCTTACAAGTCAGAAAAATTTAGTCCAAGTAATATTCTTTTTTACGCTCCCCGATTTCCAAAATAGCGTCACTTTTTGGCAGGTTCCCAGGCTTCGCCCGTTTGTCCTCCTGGTAAATGTAGATGAAAATGAGTATGGAGAATTGGTGTGGTGATACTGACAGGGGGGAACAGAAGCACTGTGAGACAAACAGCTCCCAGTTTTATTGCAATGTAGGTCCTACCTCACAGAAAAAACAATTCTCCATTACATAAATCAATCACAAAAAGCTGAGCATAAATATAACTGCTGTTTGTTCTGAGAATTACACGAAACGCATAAATACACTGATTGAGCGATATTAATCTTAACGCAGATGGTACACAGAGGTACCAGTTTGCGTTAGGGTTTAAATTGGTATGTCAGCAGATGGTTACAGAAATGTGTTGTGCGTCTCTTCAGTTTACTCCCTTCCAAACATGAACGTCATGTTAGTAGCAGTAACATATGAAATTCTTCACTTATCAAAACAAACATCTAATGATTTATGAAATATTTGTTCCAGCAATTTCATTTATTTTCGCCTTGCCTGCTCTTACAAATGCAACTCATACACCACATGTTAGTCATTGCTGTGAAGGATTACGACTGACTGTGGACACAAGCGCACCCCGTGGACAAAGAAATAAAACACTGAGGCATATTGCATCCCGGCCAAACACAGTAATCTCTCGGTTTAAAGTTTAATTTGTTCCTACAAAACTACTGTCAAGGCGAACACTTGTGAAACAAATATTAATAGCGATTACTTTCCACGTTGTAAATTAAAATGGCTTCCGGAAATCACAGATTTCTCCCCACACATACGAATTCGTCTTAATAAATACTGGAAAGTATCAGAGTAAAACGGATTGATTTCAATAACTATATTTAAATAATATTTCTATCCATTCAGGTACGCATAAACAATAGTTATATTATTAAAATTTTATGTAAAATATATAACAATTAATTCCCACCTTTGTAAACATGATACACGAAGGTACCTTAGGATTTATTCGATTGACACAGAGAGCACGGAAGTACAAAAGAAACTGCGAGAACAATGGCAGACCCTAGGATGCTGCTGCTTCTGCGCAGACCGCTAAGGATGCCGTGACGTTCTGCGCATTCCAGAAGTTTAGGAGACTGATGAGAGGTGAGAAGAGGCGCCGGGAACAACGATCGTTTTGCGAGAGAGATGGGCTTGTGTAAGTGAAGTTTGGCTCGCAAATTGACAAAGGTGTATAAATTTGTGTATTTCATATAAGGGAAATATTTTGAACTTATTATTCAGATGACGTAGGCCCACCTATACCACTGGGTTCCTCGATCTCTGCTGTATGCCTTCAGTCATTATCTGAATCTGATAACCAGGCAAAGTGTCTACAGTCAGTGCTACTGGCTCCATCAACAGAGTTATTCTTCAGAAACCTAACAGTTGTTCAGCTATTGAAGGGATTTCCCGCCCTTTACAGAATCTTTCCAGCCTTCTACAGAATCTTTCCCCCTATACAGAATCTTTTCGCCTTACAGAATCTTTCCGCCTTTTACAGAATCTTTCCCGCCCTATACAGAATCTTTCCCGCCTTTTACAGCATCTTTCTCGCCCTTTACAGAATCTTTTCCGCCTTTTACAAAATCTTTCCCTCCCTATACCGAATCTTTCCCGCCTTTTACAGAATCTTTCCCGCCCTATACAGAATCTTTTCCGCCTTCTACAGAATCTTTCCCGCCCTATACAGAATCTTTTCCGCCCTATACAGAATCTTTCCCGCCCTATACAGAATCTTTTCCGCCTTCTACAGAATCTTTCCCGCCCTTTTACATAATCTAGATTACCATTCCATTATGTAGAACAGCACCCAAATTTCGAATTCTAGAGCAATGCCATGCAACATTCTGGTGTTTAGCACGAGGAAATTTTATCTCCAAACAAATCCTTTGTCGGCTGCCCGCCACTGTTTACACAATAACTCTGCAAGTGAGGTGTATCAACTATACAAGTCTACAATTTTGCATATGTAAACCTGAGCACCTCCCATTGCTATATTTACGGGCCCCCGTGTTGATGGCCTAACGGGACTGAAACATATTGGAGGTAAATAATGAGTAGACAAAAGTCTAGCTGTGATTAGCAACTGTTACACACGTGATTGGTTTATGCCGATATGTTCACCGTCTCACTCTGTTGCTATCTTCGCCTTCATGGAGCCAGTTAACGATATTGCCTGCAGTGTGATAACGAAGACACATGAAGTATCTTAATTTTGTCCAATGGGTAATTATTTTAATAGGCGCTGAGAGATGACCACTGTTGTCTTTGGGCGTTGCCACGTATGCAAAGTATACTGAAAGCTTTTCTTGCAATTAAGTGATTTGACATACGACAGATAACATTGGGGCAGTGCTCGTTCTCTCAAATTTTTTTTAATTTCCGTATAGGTGTATTCGATATCACTAATGGATACCTTTGGAGCTGACATATTCACGCTGATAAATCCGTTTTAAGGCAAAAACTTGTTGAGAACATAAGTGTCATTGTAGCAACTTACGTCATTGTAGCACTTACGTCTCATTGTAGCACTTACGTCATTTTTAGATAATGTAGAGTAAGGCTTAATTGTTTATGTTCATATCATGCATTTTAAGAAAGTAATTAATGAGGAAACTATGGAGTTTATGCTTAAGCAATTTCCATTATTCCCATGTTCATATTTTGATCTTGGCTCTAAATATTTTGAGAATTTTTATTCAAAATAACACGAATTCCAATTATTTTCGTCAGTGCAGAAGATCGGAGAGAACCCTGTGATTTAGTTTAAATTGTGTCTAAATTTTCTGTCACGAGGAACACAAGAGGCTGGAAGGGCCCCAGAGGCGGTTTGCACGTTTTGGAGAAGAGAAAATATATCTTGCCGCAATCGAAATACTGGCGTTAGCGTTGTATGCAGCCATGTCGATTGAACCTAAATACTGGCGTTAGCGTTGTATGCAGCCATGTCGATTGAACCTAAATACTGGCGTTAGCGTTGTATGCAGCCATGTCGATTGAACCTAAATACTGGCGTTAGCGTTGTATGCAGCCATGTCGATTGAACCTAAATACTGGCGTTAGCGTTGTATGCAGCCATGTCGATTGAACCTAAATACTGGCGTTAGCGTTGTATGCAGCCATGTCGATTGAACCTAAATACTGGCGTTAGCGTTGTATGCAGCCATGTCGATTGAACCTAAATACTGGCGTTAGCGTTGTATGCAGCCATGTCGATTGAACCTAAATACTGGCGTTAGTGTTGTATGCAGCCATGTCGATTGAACCTAAATACTGGCGTTAGCGTTGTATGCAGCCATGTCGATTGAACCTAAATACTGGCGTTACCGTTGTATGCAGCCATGTCGATTGAACCTAAATACTGGCGTTAGCGTTGTATGCAGCCATGTCGATTGAACCTAAATACTGGAGTTAGCGTTGTATGCAGCCATGTCGATTGAACCTAAATACTGGCGTTAGCGTTGTATGCAGCCATGTCGATTGAACCTAAATACTGGCGTTAGCGTTGTATACAGCCATGTCGATTGAACCTAAATACTGGCGTTAGCGTTTTATACAGCCATGTCGACTCAACCTAAATACTGGCGTTAGCGTTTTATACAGCCATGTCGACTCAACCTAAATACTGGCGTTAGCGTTTTATACAGCCATGTCGATTGAACCTAAATACTGGCGTTAGCGTTTTATACAGCCATGTCGACTCAACCTAAATACTGGCGTTAGCGTTTTATACAGCCATGTCGATTGAACCTAAAATACTGGCGTTAGCGTTTTATACAGCCATGTCGACTCAACCTAAATACTGGCGTTAGCGTTTTATACAGCCATGTCGACTCAACCTAAATACTGGCGTTAGCGTTTTATACAGCCATGTCGATTGAACCTAAATACTGGCGTTAGCGTTTTATACAGCCATGTCGACTCAACCTAAATACTGGCGTTAGCGTTTTATACAGCCATGTCGACTCAACCTAAATACTGGCGTTAGCGTTTTATACAGCCATGTCGACTCAACCTAAATACTGGCGTTAGCGTTTTATACAGCCATGTCGATTGAACCTAAATACTGGCGTTAGCGTTTTATACAGCCATGTCGACTCAACCTAAATACTGGCGTTAGCGTTTTATACAGCCATGTCGACTCAACCTAAATACTGGCGTTAGCGTTTTATACAGCCATGTCGACTCAACCTAAATACTGGCGTTAGCGTTTTATACAGCCATGTCGACTCAACCTAAATACTGGCGTTAGCGTTTTATACAGCCATGTCGATTGAACCTAAATACTGGCGTTAGCGTTTTATACAGCCATGTCGACTCAACCTAAATACTGGCGTTAGCGTTTTATACAGCCATGTCGACTCAACCTAAATACTGGCGTTAGCGTTTTATACAGCCATGTCGATTGAACCTAAATACTGGCGTTAGCGTTGTATACAGCCATGTCGATTGAACCTAAATACTGGCGTTAGCGTTTTATACAGCCATGTCGACTCAACCTAAATACTGGCGTTAGCGTTTTATACAGCCATGTCGATTGAACCTAAATACTGGCGTTAGCGTTTTATACAGCCATGTCGATTGAACCTAAATACTGGAGTTAGCGTTGTATGCAGCCATGTCGATTAAACCTAAATACTGGCGTTAGCGTTGTATACAGCCATGTCGATTCAACCTAAATACTGGCGTTAGCGTTGTATACAGCCATGTCGATTGAACCTAAATACTGGCGTTAGCGATGTATACAGCCATGTCGATTGAATTCTCACTTACGCCTGCTGCTTCTCGTGATTTGCTATTTTGCAAAAGTGCGACGTTGTGAATTCACGCCATCAGAAATAACAGGCAGACTGCAGCATTCCATTAAATTTGGACCTGCACAAGCCGAGCTCTTTTCCTCAGTCTGCTCATGGATAAATGTTCACATGTCGTGCCTAGCCAGAACAATAACAAACAAATTCGCTGCCATCAGATGTAAGTTTGTACTGAAAACAAACAGCGAGAAATTGTCACATGACAAGAATGACTAGGAATGCACGGTCTCTTAGGTTCTTTTACAAAATGTAAGAAATATATCAACATTTTGATCACAAGAAATATATAAAAATCTATTCCAAACATCATTTCGCTGTACCTTCTCTCCAAGAGCAAGGTTATTTAAATATTTATATTATTTATTTTTAGCAAATAGTTTTAGTACAAACTACCATAAATCTAAAAATAATTTTAACACAAATGTGCTTTTCTCGTTATTAAAGTGGAATTTTTCTTATTCTCTGTCTTTTACATTTGTTACAATAAACAACACAGCAGACATGTGACTTTGTGACTTAGTTGTAGTTACAATAAACAACACAGCAGAGACAGACATGTGACTTTGTGACTTAGTTGTAGTTACAATAAACAACACAGCAGACATGTGATTTTGTGACTTAGTTGTAGTTAGACAGACATGTGACTGTGACTTAGTTGTAGTTAGACAGACATGTGACTGTGACTTAGTTGTAGTTAGACAGACATGTGACTTTGTGACTTAGTTGTAGTTAGACAGACATGTGACTTTGTGACTTAGTTGTAGTTAAACAGACATGTGACTTTGTGACTTAGTTGTAGTTACAATAAACAACACAGCAGACATGTGACTTTGTGACTTAGTTGTAGTTAGACAGACATGTGACTGTGACTTAGTTGTAGTTAGACAGACATGTGACTGTGACTTAGTTGTAGTTAGACAGACATGTGACTTTGTGACTTAGTTGTAGTTAGACAGACATGTGACTTTGTGACTTAGTTGTAGTTAAACAGACATGTGACTTTGTGACTTAGTTGTAGTTAGACAGACATGTGACTTTGTGACTTAGTTGTAGTTAGACAGACATGTGACTTTGTGACTTAGTTGTAGTTAGACAGACATGTGACTTTGTGACTTAGTTGTAGTTACAATAAACAACACAGCAGACATGTGACTTTGTGACTTAGTTGTAGTTAGAGAGACATGTGACTGTGACTTAGTTGTAGTTAAACAGACATGTGACTTTGTGACTTAGTTGTAGTTAGACAGACATGTGACTTTGTGACTTAGTTGTAGTTAGACAGACATGTGACTTTGTGACTTAGTTGTAGTTAGACAGACGTGTGACTTAGTGACTTAGTTGTAGTTATACAGACATGTGACTTTGTGACTTAGTTGTAGTTAGACAGACGTGTGACTTTGTGACTTAGTTGTAGTTAGACAGACATGTGACTTTGTGACTTAGTTGTAGTTAGACAAACATGTGACTTAGTGACTTAGTTGTAGTTACAATAAACAACACAGCAGACATGTGACTTTGTGACTTAGTTGTAGTTAGAGAGACATGTGACTTTGTGACTTAGTTGTAGTTAGACAGACATATGACTTTGTGACTTAGTTGTAGTTAAACAGACATGTGACTTTGTGACTTAGTTGTAGTTAGACAGACATGTGACTTTGTGACTTAGTTGTAGTTATACAGACATGTGACTTTGTGACTTAGTTGTAGTTAGACAGACATGTGACTTAGTGACTTAGTTGTAGTTACAATAAACAACACAGCAGACATGTGACTTTGTGACTTAGTTGTAGTTAGAGAGACATGTGACTTTGTGACTTAGTTGTAGTAAAACAGACATGTGACTTTGTGACTTAGTTGTAGTTAGACAGACATGTGACTTTGTGACTTAGTTGTAGTTAGACAGACATGTGACTTTGTGACTTAGTTGTAGTTAGACAGACATGTGACTTTGTGACTTAGTTGTAGTTAGACAGACATGTGACTTTGTGACTTAGTTGTAGTTAGACAGACATGTGACTTAGTGACTTAGTTGTAGTTACAATAAACAACACAGCAGACATGTGACTTTGTGACTTAGTTGTAGTTAGAGAGACATGTGACTTTGTGACTTAGTTGTAGTTAGACAGACATGTGACTTTGTGACTTAGTTGTAGTTAGACAGACGTGTGACTTTGTGACTTATTTGTATTTACAATAAACAACACAGCAGACATGTGACTTTGTGACTTAGTTGTAGTTAGACAGACATGTGACTTTGTGACTTAGTTGTAGTTAGACAGACATGTGACTTTGTGACTTAGTTGTAGTTAGACAGACATGTGACTTTGTGACTTAGTTGTAGTTAGACAGACATGTGACTTTGTGACTTAGTTGTAGTTAGACAGACATGTGACTTAGTGACTTAGTTGTAGTTACAATAAACAACACAGCAGACATGTGACTTTGTGACTTAGTTGTAGTTAGAGAGACATGTGACTTTGTGACTTAGTTGTAGTTAGACAGACATGTGACTTTGTGACTTAGTTGTAGTTAGACAGACGTGTGACTTTGTGACTTATTTGTATTTACAATAAACAACACAGCAGACATGTGACTTTGTGACTTAGTTGTAGGTAGAGAGACATGTGACTTTGTGACTTAGTTGTAATTTCCGTGTCTGTTGTTAGTTTCAGCAACATCAGTCTTGTTTTTCTGTAAGCTGAAAAAACTTTTAGCTGCATTTTTCAATATTTTCTGCTTATTTTAACACCTTTTACCTCCGTACAGCGTTCATCAAGGGGCCGGGATAGCTCAGTCGGTATATCAACTCGCTACGGGCTGGACGGTCGGGGAATCGAATCCCGGTGGGGGCGAGATTTTCTGTATCCGTCCAGACCGGCCCTGGGGCCTACCCAGCCTACTGTACAATGGGTACCGGGTCGCTTTCCCGGGGGTAAAGCGACCGGGGAGTGGAGTTGACCACCCACCCTCATCTAGCGCCGAGGTTAAAGAAAGAGTAGAGCTATACCTCTACTCCCCTCTGGGCCTTCATGGCCTGTTGTAGGGAGACCTTTACCTTTACATTTTACCTTTTACAGCATTCATATAGTTACACTTTAATAATAATTGGCTTACGTTGCTATTACAATAAATTTAGACTTCAGATATTTCGCCTGATGTTGGCAATTTTCTGTCACAAATAGGCACGAAAATTAATTAATGTAAGTGCGTATACACCGCTGTATTTGAGCAGCACACGCACTCAGACAGTTACGCAGTTTACAACGTTACGCTGAGCTACGTCAGTCCTGTAACCACTGCTCCAGCTGCAGGCCGTTCCTAAACCACTGCATTTCGAACTTGATGTTAAAATGCCCTATAAAATACGAATTTAAAGTAGCTGTACACTATGCGTGGAGCCGGGATAGCTCAGTCGGTATAGTGGCTCGCTACAGTTGGACGGTTCCGGGTTCGAACCCCGGTAGAAGCATAAAAGTTTTTTGTCCTCCGCGCCCGTCCCTACCGTTTTTGGGGCCCACGCAGTCTCCTGTAAAATGGGTACCACCGTTATTTCCCAGGGGTAAATCGGCAGGGGCGTAGCGTTGACTACCCACCCCCATCTAGGGCCGAGATTAAGCATGGGTAGAGCTATAAATCTACTCCCCCTTTGTGCCTACGTTGGCATGTTACTGAGTGACCATTACCTTTGAGCGCTGTGCGTAATACGCACATCAAAATGTGTGGTCACCAATCACGCAAAGACAAACACATTTAAGCATTCCCGTCTCTTATTTCTCATAAAAGACGAAATTAGTTTCAACAGTTGATTTGACTCACCCAAGGCGGCGCAGACGACCTGGTCAAGATTCTCGCCACCCAGCTGCGCCACGCTCAGACACACATACGCCGCAAACAAACTGACCACATGGCACATCAGTGTCTTCCCATGAAGATTCTGAAGACTGGGCAAGCACGCGTACACCAGAAATGTGGCCAAGAGGAAGAAACTTGACGTTATGAGACCGAGGGCGCAGAGGGTGAACTGCAGCGAGCTGTCTTGCATGGTGTCGTCTTCTGGGAAGCACAGGAACGTGTAGATACCTTCCATGTCATCTTCTGGGAGAGAAACTTTCTCAAGGCAATATTTGTCGGTTGTCAGATGGCGATCTGAGTGTTTGGGAGCGTGAAGACTTCCATCAGCTTCCAAGTAAGAGAGGTCACGTTCTGTAAATTCCGGTTGTAATATAAACTTATCGCATTCCAAGTTAGACAGAATAGCAAATGAAGGAACGGCTGCTTCTACGTGTTCAAATCCGTCATCAGTACGTAATGTATTATAAAACTGTGGATTGAAATCGAAATCAGAGGGTCTGCAAGATCTAGACTGTATCATGCCGTAACCATCCGGGCAACACTTCTGCACACATGGACCTTCTATGCAGGCTGTGCCGATCTTCTGGCAGAATTTGACGACGATGGAACTACTGCTGTTGACAACACTGTCCACACAGAAGGAGTCATCCTCCAGTGTTAACACCGCACTGCTTGTATTCACAATAAGAGTGCCACTTGTCAGAAGCTCTATGTTACCACTGTCAACGACAACACTTACCGCGGCCTGACTAGGATCACATTCCGACAAACCATACTCCACGTTTACAAAACACGCAGTGTCTCGCAAAATTACGTCTTGTAATATTTCTTGTCCATCAGTAATATCTCGGCAAATGTGGCTCCCCGGATCGTAAGTTCCGTTCAGGCAACACTTCTTTAATTTCATCACAGTAGGTGACGTTAGATTTACAACAGAATCATCATCGTCACACACATATCCTGCCAATGAAGCAGACTGCACCTCGTCGTCTCCTGTTTCCACTTTGTCAACACAATAACGGGACAATGGAAGCGAAGTGTTTTGCTCCAACGCTATAAAACTTTTGTTGCAAGACTCCGGAAATCCGTGTATCACCTGCGCACCGTGCACCTGCAGTGGTGATACAGCCAGATCACAGACCAGATCACCAGTGATTGTGTCTTGTCTGAAGCTCTTGCTGGGACCACAGCATTTGTACAGAGTAGTGTCACTGTCGGTTGCCGTAGCAGCAGCGACCACGAGCAGCATCGTGATCCACATATTAGCGCGACACGACCGCCTACTGCGATCTGCTGCTGAGGTGGCGCCGACGCCTGACAAAACCCAGCGCATCGTCAGACACCAGTCCGACGACAGGCGCGTTTATGTGTGGCAAAAAAAAGAGCAAGCAATACAGCTGTTGCTGATTGGTGCATGCTTTGTCATTACTTTCACAGGCTACCATAAACCTGAATTACATTTCATAACGCAGCTCGTACCGCGCAGTAAACACACTCCTTCTCAGTTATACAAACCAGTCAGTTAATGTTGTACAGTGAAATAATCGCTGTTTGTTCTGAGATCCACACAAAACACATAAATACAGTCCGTACCGCGCAGTAAACACACTCCGTCTCAGTTATACAAACCAGTCAGTTAATGTTGTACAGTGAAATAATCGCTGTTTGTTCTGAGATCCATACAAAACACATAAATACAGTCCGTACCGCGCAGTAAACACACTCCGTCTCAGTTATACAAACCAGTCAGTTAATGTTGTACAGTGAAATAATCGCTGTTTGTTCTGAGATCCACACAAAACACATAAATACAGTTCGTACCGCGCAGTAAACACACTCCGTCTCAGTTATACAAACCAGTCAGTTAATGCTGTACAGTGAAATAATCGCTGTTTGTTCTGAGATCCACACAAAACACATAAATACACTGTGTGGGCAGAACGTAGAATTTTTCAACGTTAAACCTGATGGTTCTCCCTGTCCACGCCATGCAGGCGTATAGGGGAAGCAGAGGTATAGCTCCACTCTTTCTTACATTGGTACTAGATGAAGGTGAAAGGTCAAATTCGCCCCCGAAAAGAAACTTAGTGAGCCCCAGGACCGGTCTGGACGTTTTGGGGAAGAGAAAATTCTGTTGTGTCTGACGGGATTTAAAGGCAGGATCGTCCAGCCCGTAGCCTGGTCATTGTACTGACTGAGTTATCCCTGCTCTTTAAACCTGATGGAACAAAGAGTAGCTACTAGGCTTTACAGGGTTAATGACCTTCAGACACGGCACGTAGGCCTACATATTGACCTCAGTCGGTAAAGTGACTGGCTTATGGACCGGCCGACCGAGGAATCAAGTCGATATCTAGCAGGGGCAAAGCGTCCAGATCATGTCTGGACTTCACTGAGGGTCCTACTGAATGGCTACCGGCGTAATTTCCTGGGGGTAAAGCGGCCGGGGCGTGAAGTTGGCCACTCACCTCCTCCTGTTGTCAAGATTAAGAATGAGTAGATCCATACCTCCACTCCCTCTGTATGGACAGGTCTAACTTATACCTTGAAATTCAGGACATAATGTGGTAGGGTGTGGACTATATTATCTGCCTAACGATACGAACGGCCGATCTCAGTGGCCGCGCGGTCTAAGGCGTCGGTCTACGGCCGCTCGCTTACTGGGATTGTGGGTTCGAATCCCGCCGGGGGCATGGATGTCTGTCTGTTGTGAGTGTTGTGTGTTGTCAGGTAGAGGTCTCTGCGACGGGCTGATCACTCGTCCAGAGGAGTCCTACTGAGTGTGATGTGTCTAAAAAGTGTGTGATCGTGAAGCCTCGATGATGAGGCGGCCTAGGCCCCCAAGGGGCTGTCGAGCCATTGGAAAAAAAAAGATACTAAAGATAGGTGCCTTGTTTTGAGGACGGTAATGAAACTTGGGGCACCACACAAGGCAGGAGATGTGTCGAACAGCTACGTCTGCAGGCTTCTGAGTCAGGTGTGTACTGCGCGTAGTTGTTGGAGTGCAATATTGTGCGGTGTAAGACGGGTGGCCTGTAGAGGTCTTAGCGGGAGCTGGTCACGTCGTAACTTGCTATACAAACCGCTGACAGAAAGAGACCACCTTGGTGACGTAAGCGTAGATGGGAGAATAATACAAAAATGCGTCTCAAATAAATACAATATACGGTTTTGGAGTGGCTTCAGGTGGCTGTAATTAAGGTCCGGTTTCGGGCTTTTGTGAATACGGTAATGAACATTCGTGAGAGGCGGAAAGTTCTCGAACAGCTGAAGTTCGTGTTAGTTGCTGGTTCATGTGGTTAGCAAATAAGCAATATTGGTTAGCAAATAAGCAATATTGGTTAGCAAATAAGCAATATTGGTTAGCAATAAGCAATACTGGTTTAATTTTTCTCTTACCAAAGTTGAATTTATATCCTTCTGATATATAAACTATCATTGATCAGTGACAGCTACTGAGGTCACATAAAGGACAAGACACTGCCCTAAATTAAACTGGTCGTTCGAGCCATAGGCTGTCTTTAACTGTAGAACAACAAATTGTAGCTATGCCTTTACCATAAGTTCAATTCTATGTACGGTATAATATTAAACTGGCGTGACAAATACATTTGATGTATGCAGGCCTGACTGCAAAAGACCACGAACATTCCTCTTGCTGACACGTAAGGACGCTTTGTGTTCTTTTTGTCGATGGGCTGATATAGAGGCCTCTCTCAATCCCGTCCCCCCCCCCCCCCCGGAGAACCGAATGGGGGACTAGAAACTCCGGAACATTTGAAATTGAGCGTAGCCATGGGGTTGTCATGGGATGGGTTCCAGCGGTGGTTTCCCGTTGCCTTCCGCCGTTTATATAGGCCACCCTTAACCTAGGAAACAGACGCCTTTGGTAGCCGCCCCTAACCTGGGTTACAGCGCCTAACCAATGGATTTCGATGGCATTTCCTTCATCGATTACCCTCCCAAGGGGGCTCATCCGCCCGAAGCCGTTGGCCCCCTCAGGGTGTCAGGTTATTTCTGCCGCCAATACATGCCTACAAAACGAAATGCTGTGTTGCCAGTCACTTCAGTATCAGAAACATAAATTCGCATCATCCTGACAAAACTGACAACTCTGCAACACTTCTTTACACATTATAATGCATGCAATAAGCAATGCTTGTAACTGTGAACACGGTAAAGGACCTTCAGGTTCCATAAAACGTGGAAAATTTTCTGACTAGCTGAGGAACGATAAGCTTCTCAAGAAGAACTCTGCTACGTAGAGTCAGTCAGTTGGCTGGTTGGTTAGATAGTTAGATGGTTAGTGTAAGTCTAACTTGTATACAAATAATACGCTTGGTGACGGACATGGAGTGGCACTATACAGCAGGCCCGCTCAACCTTCTGTGTGCTGCGGACAACATGAAATTCAGTACATAGAATGAAGAATGAAAAAGTATGCTGTACTTGCATGTCTGTCTTTACGTGTGTATTTGTCTGTACATGATGTGCACTAAAATACACTGATGATACAAAAATGTACAGACTATTGCGACGCACAACATGTGTCGCTACTTTAGCACATTATTACACAATAAATTAGTAAATGTTATATTCTTATGTCTTTATAAACAAACAGCTGAAAAATTCTGAGAGTAGCTTCGAAGTTCTGTCTCGGCTTTGCCAGGGACACTTTTACAAGACGGGTTTTCATTTGAAGTGCTATTGTGGCACAAGAAAGCGGATTGACTCGGCTTGCTACAGATAACAGTATAGTGTTCAGAATAATTCGGATTTTTGGCTTTCAATTGAGACTCTTCATTGAAATGTTTCAAAATAAAAACTAGGTGTAACAAAGAACTTGCAAAATGATAAACTTCATAATTTGCCGTCTTCACTAAATATTACTTGGGATCAACAAATCTAGGATTGGTTCACAGAGGTAGAAAGTTCACACAGAATTAAAAGTTTTAGACACCAACAATCGAGTAGATCCAGGCAGAATCGCAGGAGGTGCTCAAAACACTCACACATGAAGACTTCCAGGGATGCATGGAATCATGGAAGAAACGCTGCGATCGCTGTATCCATGCCAAAGGGGACTACTTCGAAGGGGACGGTGGAAACTAGGAGTTATGATAAGCAATTTTTTTTATGGGCAAATTCCCCGAACTTTTGGGTAGCACCTCATATGCACTATATTACCATAAGTAAGTCAATTACGGGGTAATTGACTTACTTATGGTAATATAGTGCTTATGTTGGTGTCTAAAACTTTTAATTAGTTATCAAGATGTACGTTCAACACAACGTGAAATTTCACACAGAACACCAACAAATGCACAAATTATAAGGTGCAAATTTGCTCCCTATATCATGATTTACCCTACGCGTTTCAGCTCCTCATGAGCCATCATCAGGGGTTATTTTCTCTATTATAAAAGGTGCTTTACAAATGCTGCATCTGTGGATGGCATTTGTAAAGCACCTTTTATAATAGAGAAAATAACCCCTGATGATGGCTCATGAGGAGCTGAAACGCGTAGGGTAAATCATGATATAGGGAGCAAATTTACACCTTATAATTTGTGCATTTGTTGGTGTTTTATCTTAAATAATAAAATGCACGGTGAATTAAAACTTAAAATTTACACAGAAGTTTAGTTGAAAAACCTGGAGAGAAGACACCACACGGGATATAGACAAGCACTGTCCTGTTAGAGGTATAGATCGACTCATACTCAGCCTCCCATAAATCCAACCCCTCGTCCATACCTCAGGGTTATGTGGAGATGGTAACAGGTGCGTAGGGTGTGCCCTGAAGGGGGTCACTCTGACACATGCTGGCAATCCGTACCCAGAGTCGTCTAACAGGGCTCTGGTCTACCCAAGCCAAGGTGCAAGGTATCGTGCCGAAGTTGCATGTCACTGTGGCAGTCAATAGCATGCCGTGAACCCCTTGGGGAGCCAGGCCGCACCCGTTGTATATAGGCCTTCTGTCCGCGTGGGGCTCCGTAGACGGTGACTGTATTCTTTTCCCTTTGTTTCGTGGGAGAACTCCTTAAGTGGGGACTCAGAGAGATATGAATGAATGGACCAGTGGCTCTGTTATAGGAGCTCCGCAAGGGGAACCTGCAGTAGACTTCGAGAGGCTCAATGAGTTTTTAGGATGGGAAGTGACTCCGTGCAGCCTAAATATAATTTGGAGCTGTTTAATACGGCTGTTTTCCTACCCTGGAAAGACTGGATTCGTGGCCCAAAGGCTCTACGAAAGTCCAAGTCTGATTTACAGGAGACTCCGGGACAGAATGGGGGACTGAGGCTGGGACATATGGGCCTAAAATTAAATTTAAAGTTAAAAGAATAATGTTTTTTATTCATGTAGTCATAGTTATGGCGTATGTATTTGATTTATGTTATGTGGTGACAGTTATGTGTAATGGAGGCGGTTGTTTCTAGTTCGAGAACATTTAACATTGTAAGTAGTTTTTAGTGTGTTTGTCCTTGTGATATCATTTTAGTATAACTTTGAAATTCATCTTATATGGTCCTGAGTTTAAAATGTGTATTTATACTGATAATGTTTGTAACCAGGAAGTGTTACAGATCTCGTTTCTTCAGTTTGTTTGAGAGGCAAAACGTGAGAAATGTGTACACAGTTGGTGGAGAAAGAATGCAGTGTTAAATGCTGTGTCCTGTAAAAACACACGGCACTTCCTGTAATTCAGTTTTCCCAGCATGCAATTTCCATCCACGCTTCACTTGTTCTTTTTATTCTTCGGTACAGGATTTGAGGTGTTCACAGTGGCCATGGTTTATAATGCGGTCTGGGTTAGGACACCGTGTAGTCTGGTACATGGTTATGAATGTTTTGGAGGTGCATTCTGGGTCTGTCTTCACAGGCCGTCAAGATGGAGGCAGTATGTGCTGACCGAAACGTCGGTACCCACCAGTCAGACTACAGTGTCACATAACCTGGAAGACTATAATTTGAATCTTAAAATTGTGCATTTACCGTGCATTGTTTCACTATTACAAACAAACTGAATATGTGTGTTAGGCAATAAATGGAGGACAAGGAAGGAGCCTCCACGCGTGCAATGATACTGTGACTGTGCCACTTGGAAAGTGCCATTGACGGCGTCCCCTGGAAACGTCTATTAATAGACGGCTAATCCTTCCAACACCGGACAGTAAAAGATGATAGCAAGTTGAACCACCTGAAGACTTCCCCCTTACCCAGATTTGCCCCGGTAGCCACCTCCTTGATTTTAATACTTGGAAATCTCTTAACCGCATTAGACCAGGTGTGGCACCAGTAAAATCAAATATGGTGAAATGGGGCAAAACAAACTCCGACGACCTGTATTGTGGCTGTGGAGAGATACAAGATATGGGACATCTCCTGTCATGCAGGGACTGCCTTGTGGCTGTGGAGAGGTACAATATATGGGACATCTCCTGTCATGCAGGGACTGCCTTGTGGCTGTGGAGAGGTACAAGATATGGGACATCTCCTGTCATGCAGGGACTGCCTTGTGGCTGTGGAGAGGTACAAGATATGAGACATCTCCTGTCATGCAGGGACTGCCTTGTGGCTGTGGAGAGGTACAAGATATGGGACATCTCCTGTCATGCAGGGACTGCCTTGTGGCTGTGGAGAGGTACAAGATATGGGACATCTCCTGTCATGCAGGGACTGCCTTGTGGCTGTGGAGAGGTACAAGATATGGGACATCTCCTGTCATGCAGGGACTGCCTTGTGGCTGTGGAGAGGTACAATATATGGGACATCTCCTGTCATGCAGGGACTGCCTTGTGGCTGTGGAGAGGTACAATATATGGGACATCTCCTGTCATGCAGGGACTGCCTTGTGGCTGTGGAGAGGTACAATATATGGGACATCTCCTGTCATGCAGGGACTGCCTTGTGGCTGTGGAGAGGTACAATATATGGGACATCTCCTGTCATGCAGGGACTGCCTTGTGACTGTGGAGAGGTACAATATATGGGACATCTCCTGTCATGCAGGGACTGCCTTGTGGCTGTGGAGAGGTACAATATATGGGACATCTCCTGTCATGCAGGGACTGCCTTGTGGCTGTGGAGAGGTACAATATATGGGACATCTCCTGTCATGCAGGGACTGCCTTGTGGCTGTGGAGAGGTACAATATATGGGACATCTCCTGTCATGCAGGGACTGCCTTGTGGCTGTGGAGAGGTACAATATATGGGACATCTCCTGTCATACAAGGACTGCCCCCAGAAATGCACCGTCGAGGATTTATAGTTTGCAAATAAAAAAGGATTTGACGTAGCCCAATACTGGGCAAAAAATCTTTAACCTATTGGTCCGGACACGATAAAGAAAAAAAAAAGAAGAAGAGGCAATAAATATATCTTATTACTTTACATTATATTTTGATCTGAGCAGAAATACGTCGGAGAAAATATAATGCAAAATAATATTGCTTAATAAGTGTATTGAGTTCGTTTGTAATAATTTCGAAGTTCGTCATTTTTTTAGTGCCCGTATAAATGGAGTGGGGTGAAGGAGAGGGTATGGCAAAGCAGGAGGATGCTTTACCGATGTCATGCTTCATAGTTCCACAAGCTACCACCAGGAGCATGCTTTACCCACAGCCTGTTAGCCATGTCTGCTACAGTAACGCAACAAGGCGCCGAAAATGGCGATGTAATTTTACATTTCCAATTTGTGAAGGGCATTAATCTGTGGTTATAAATGCACTATACTTGCACATAGCTCGTATAAAATATTTCTCATCAGAACTTTAATCCGTGGTGACTGAGTTTCACCACGGTTCGCACGTTGAATGTAGCCGACGACGACTGTTGGATCAGAATTTCCCATCAGGAAAGAAATTTACCACGGACAATCTGAGCCGTTCTGCGATTAATCGATCTTGCAGTTGTTACTACTCGGCATAATATTCCTTGAGGGCGACACACGTTGGCTAATGGTTTGAGAGAACAATCAGACAGCTGTGACAGAGCAATAGAATTTTGATATTATTTCCAAGGAAAACATACTATAATTATTTTGTGTCAATGTGTTGTTCTTGAGACGTAATTTTAATAGAGCGCTTATAAATGCAGAATATAATGGCGGGAGTACTGGGATATAGTCGTGAAGCCATCAGAGTCAAAGTGAAGGTAGTATACATACGTTTACACGCGTCAAGTGTTTGAATAGTATGATTTTATTTAGTGACATATGGTACAGAATGAAAGTAGCTGGATAGTTGATGTTGTCTTAGTACATCAGCTGTGCTTGTACTTTACTGTATCTGGTATTTACTGCTGTGTAGCTGAAAATATTGTTACAAGAATTATTTAATAGTGTTGTTTTGAAATTATAAATAATGTAGACTTATTACACATTATAATATCTAGGCACTTCGGAAATGTGTATGTCTTTTTTAACATTAGCAAGTTTGTAGTGTTTATTTCTGCCATAAGAATGCACCGCAAGCTAAAAATTTTGAAGCTAAATCACAAGAGCAAAAAGTCAACAGTTTCTGTTCAGAAAAATTTCACTTTCTGGCTATTTACTGAATGTTGGGTCTTTGTTTTTAAATATGTTATGAGGGTTAAAAAGGATGGTAAATGTTAGGTTTTTCTTAAGGACTGAGCCGTCTTTGTGTTTATGCTTACATTGTGCAAAAAAAATTGTAGTGAGTGTAATTGCATCCTTAAGTGAGAACTTTCAAGAAAAATACGGGGAAACGATTAAGGCAGACCAGTGGGGAGAGAGAGTTTTGGAATAGTAATTGGCAAAAAAATAAATTTTGTGGGAAAAGCCTGGATGTCTCCTATGTGGTGTATTTTTGAAAAAATCTAATTGAAGTTCTATTGATGATGTAGGAAGAAATGTACATGCAGAGAACTGTGAATTGGTACTAATATAGATTGTGACATTGTGGAAATCACATCCACGTGGTTACTTTCCTTCAGGTTTCCCTACCCAAACACTGTGCACTTCTCCCCCATACATGTGACATGCCCTACTCACCTTATGCTCAATATTATCATCCAAGCAGTATTTGGTGAGGAGTACAAATCATGAAAATCCTCACTTGCTTAGCTTCTTGAGATTTAATACCTCCATATCAGACTTCTGTGTTGCTTGTTTACTTACTGATAGCTCCTCTGAACAATCAGATATCATATATGTTTGAATGCCATATCCTATCTATTAAGGTGTGATCAGTCTGATTGTGAATGTTTTTATCAGGGGAGGTTCAAGTGTATTTCTGAATGTTTCGGTGTGGAAATGCTTTGTTCTTCACTGATGTGGTGAAGTTTGTGTTGAGGAAATTTATTATTTTGAGGACAAAATGTAAACAGTAATTGTTATGTCTGTGGTTTCTTAAGGGATCCTTTATTTGTCTGGAATTTTGTTACAGTGGACTGTGTCTGATTCTGCTTGCAGCATTAATTTAGAAGGTTCTTTGCTGTGGGAATTAGGAAATATATTGCATTATTATAGTCCAACCATTCACGAACAGGAATTTCCAATTCCTCATTATTGTGGAATCGGTAACCTCTTAGTTGTTGCTTCAGTGGTCCAGTGTATATCCCAACTTAATTTCTGAACTCGTGGCAAGATGCATCAGTCTGCTCAGGGATTATGTTGAAACATAATATTCATTGGAATAACCAGGCTACATTTGTAATGACCTCTCATTCACTTTTTATAATGTAGGGAGCCGTACTTATCGAATATCCTTCGTAGAATGACATTTAACAAAGTTCCATAGTTTTAAAAGAAGTGTTTATGAGAAGATGGAAGTACTGACCATGTTTAAAGTACAAAATGTTTCATGTTGGGCCCCAATTTGTATTTCGTTTTCGTATGCACAGTCATGTGATAGTCACTAATATGGTGACGTGACATATTATAAAGAGCAATGCTATAGAGAGGTTGTAATGCTGCATTATCTTCCGTCATCATCAGGGTCACTGTTGGCGGAATGTCAGCTTTCCTTCAAAGCAGTTGAGGTTCGTTTAAACAATTTTGATTCTTTGAGTGTTGACCTGAAGCTGTAGTGTTATGGTATGTAAAGGTAAAGTAATACCATAAAAGTGTGGGGAAGTGCAGGTGTAGCTCCATTAATTCCTAACCTGACCACTTTATGGTGTTGAGTGATTAGCTTAAAAGTTTTGGTTGTTTTACCTTGACGAAAGAGTGTCTCATACACACCAGATTGTCTGTGTGGACTTCAGAGCTGGTTTGGATACTCTCTGGCCCTTCTGGAAGCTAACTCTGATTCCATGATGATAATGACTGAGCTATGCAGGTCTCTTCTTAAATGTATGTTGATTCGTTAACTTAGGCATGGATCTGATCAAACTTCATCAGGGCTGAATCTGTAGAAACAAACATGCTCTGCTTACAGGGTAGGAGGTTAGTGCTTACAAAATTGTCCTTCCTCAGTGTGTACCGTCTTGTGAGTACTGTCAACATCTGCCATATTTTTTAGCTTTGGAGGATTCTGAAGTATAGGGAGAGCCACGTTGAATCATATCTGGTGAGCAAGTAGACCATCTCACACGTGCAGGTGAATTTTGTTTCTTGCAGATTAGTAAGCCAGTGACATTCCTCTCCTGCTGCCAGCATCTAAGTGTGGATCTCAGCACATCAACAGCAGGAACTCCAAGACATTCATTGAAACTACTGCTGTTTTGTGTGTTAATTTGCTCTTCGTAACAGGCGATGAAATATTGTGTGGGCTTAGTGGCATGTCAGCATTGAAAGCTGTATGCATTATGAAATATTGATGTGTGCTTATGAACCTGAAACTAAGCAAGAATCTCGACCATGAAAATCTTCTTGTCAGCTCCAACCAATAAAAGCATGCCACATGCAGGGCAAAACTGGAGTTATGCTAATTGTTTTCTTTCATTACAAGAGTGTTATGTTGCATGAGATTGAGCTATAAAATCAGACTGCTGTTCATCCGTGCTCAGTACCTACCTCACAGAAAATGCCACATGTCCATTACCAAGACTGTCCAATTATTGCTGGTTAGCGAAATGGTAGTTGTTTATTCTGAAAATCGTATGAAACACATAACTACACTGTGTTGGAAAAATGAAAGAATTTTTAGTGTTTAAGTATGTGATGCGTATGTTAACCACTGTACTTGAAAGATTTAATTCAGGACCTACTTATTACATATTGTTTGTTAATAATGACATGTTGCTTTCAGAAATGTGAAGGCGTGCTGCAGCCAGAGTATCGGAAGTTCAGCGTGGACCCACAGATCACATCTTTTGAAGTACTCCAGAGTATCTTGGCCAAGGCATTTGATATTAGAGGGTTTGTTTGATACATTGCTCCATTATCGTGTTACATTAACTAAAAATGTTTTCCCAAGATGTAAGAGATCTCTTAGGTGTCTGATAGCTTTTAAATGGTGGGCAACAAAACATATGTTTAATACTTTCACCTTTGTGATGTTAACATACATGTAAATATAAACTTACAAAACAGATTAGATCTAGTATCGCCGATCGTTGCTGGTTTTCTTAGCACCCACAATGACGAGGAAGAAGTTTTCAATTGGGTTTCACCTTTTATTATTACAACAATACGAATATCAGAGCTGGCTACAACATGGTCTGCAGACTTCTTTTCTCAGAACCCCTAACTGTTGCCGGACGCCAGGTCCCTTCTACAGGGTGCAGCAGAAACAATTAGACGTTTTAAATTTGGCGCCACTCCCGTGTTTTATTAGATGGCGCGCCGTAACGCACAGTGATGTGTGGAGCGGTTCATAGCCTTTAGTCAGCATGAAGCGTTGGTCGAGAGAACATCGTGCGTTTGCCATAGAAACATTTTTTAAAAACAATGATTCAGCCACACTAACACGTGTATTCAGGCAACATTTTGGCATAGGAAGAAATGGAAGGGTTCCGACACGACAAACCATTTTGAATTGGGTTAAAGAATTCAGAACAACTGCATCTGCTGTTGACAGGAAGCCCCCAGGTCATCCTCGAACCATTTCACAGATTCCACAGAACATGCCGCAGACAGTGATGAACGGTGTAAGGTGACATGTTGAGTTATGCCTTAACTCCAGTGGAGCACATCTGAGTGACGTTATCTTCAAGAAATGAACATAAAACGTAATGCTTTTCCTTGTAGTTTGTTTTTATCTGATTACTAGATATTTTATTTTCAATTGAAATGCTCCTTTTCAAATTATAAATCGTCTAATTGTTTCTGCCGCACCCTTTATTTCTACTCCCCCCTTGTCTCCAACCTCACTCCCTTTTCTTATTGCCCTCTGTCCCTCCACCTATATCGTAGAGGGAAACTAGAAGGTCGGAGGATCAGAGGGTCCTTCCTCAGGCTGAGGTTGGAAACACACACAAATGCTTCCCTTTTCAAATGTAGAGGGGTGAGGATGTCTGACTGGGCTCGAACTCAAAGTTCGGCTACACTAGGATCATATTTCTGTGTGCATACGATTCTAACTAGCTAGCTACTCAAGCAGAGTCATTCTTAAGGAGCTAATAGTTCCTCGGCTACTCAGTTGCCCCACATTTTATGGAGCCTGGAGGTTTCGTTACAGTGCTTAAAATGGCCTGCCGCTGTCACCTATCCTGAGTCAGATGAATCCAATTTGCATCCTCCCATCGCATTTCTTTAAAATCCATTTTAAAAGTATCCCATCTACATAGTTTTTGGGGGGTGGTCTCCAGGTTTTCCCATGAAAACCCTGCATGCATTTGTAAATGTTTTTGTTTTCATGTTTCTGTTGTCTGCTTCAGGGAATTCACGGTATGCTATAGAGCATTTGATGACTATGGACAGGAGACGTACTTATCTTTGCTATCTGACTGGGATTTAGATGCAGCTTTTCTTAGGTAAGATGTGAAACTAGTGTGTCATCTGCTGTAAAAATTGTTCTTTCTTTATAAATGATTGCGGTACTTCCAAGGATTCACACCAGTTTTTGCCATTTAAGTACCAATGCATGTCAGCACCTGAAGATGTCTGTGCTTAATCAAGCAAGATGCCTTGTCAGCACCTGAAGACAGGAGGAGAGCCAGCAACTCACAGAACGTTACATATATCAAATGTACCCCAGACAATGAACATTGTCCAATGTAATATTGCAATAATAGTTCATAGAACAGTTATAAAACGTGATGCATTATAATTTATATTAATAGACTTTTTTGTAGAGCAGGGAATGCTTTAATTACAGTGCCTCAGACCCATGCCTCTGTTTGCAAGTGGATATGAAGCCATTCGAAGAGAGTTCAGATGATTGGGATGCACTTGGTTGCGTTGATTTGCCACAAACTCAAGTGCCAGAAAGCAAGCCTCAAAATCGTTTGCCAGGATTGATCATGGATCACGTTGAGAGGACATTCAGCTTGGTGCAGAGGGCACTGAATCTTGGAGAGGAACGGCAGCCTGCCATACCTGATCATCCACCCCGAATGCCACTGACAGACGCAGAATTCCGCAAGTTTCTAGATCCTATCGGTCAAGTGGTACAAGCACATGAGCTGAGGCGTGTCATCTACTGTGGTGGCATAGAGGCAAGTCTCAGGTATGGCTCTTAAGAGCGTGGAAGAAGGAAACACAACACTACATGAATTAGCAGTGTTAGTGTTGTGTTGCTGTACTGAAGTGCCTTTAGTATGCGGAGTCTGACTGACATATTGTAGTAGAGCCTTGTTGATATGATACGGGCGGGGCGTAAAAGTGCATCAATTTGCAAAGGTTATTTCATACTTCATATTGTGGTCTTCTGAGGTTTATACTGCCTCTGTGTTCAGGTTAAATTGATCACTGCTGGCCATATGATGGAGGCAGTGTTTGTGCCCGATCCCCATACTACACAGTATTAGAGACTAGAAGACCATAGTATGATGCTTACTGTCATGAAAGTGTAAACCTTATTAATTTTATAACTTATGAAAGATGTTCAATAAGTAACGTTCCCTAGGTTATAAAACTTAAGTAAAATGTCATTACAGTGTTAATTTATTTCACTGAAGTATCATTTATTTTTCAACATACCCCCCAAGGACAGTGATGAATTTTTTTCATCTTGGAACAAGTTTCGAAATTCCATCCTGGTAGAACTTGAACTCCGTTGGACGACTTAAGTGCAGCAGGTAAATCTCAAATTGTGACATGTCAGTTTTCCAAAATCGGTTTCTGTTCTCTTGCCTTTATATCTGCCCTTGATGTGCTGGGCCGACTGGTTTGATCATTATTATTGATGTCCAATTATTTTTGGACTCTTTGCACCTTTTTCTGGCATGCTGCACCCTCATTATGCCACCAGCATTCACGTCTATCTGTTGGCATTGAATTTCAATAAGGAAAACATGTTTTGCCCATAAAATCTTAGGCGCTCTACAAAGTTCATGGGACCAAGTCTCCAGTGTCATTTCTGTGACACGTGAACTTATTCCCTGAATAACATCTGTCTGACATATGCCGTTGGTTGCAGGTTACCCTTACTGCAAGAGTGCTAGATTAACACATAAGTTACAGGCTAGGGGACCGTACTTAATGAATGTGGCTCATGTCATAAGTTTATTTAATGTAGTTTATCTGGCTGAGGTGCTGAAACTTGGACATGTAGTTACTTTACTGTAAGCTGTAGTCTTGAAGTAGCATGTGGAGACTAAGTGATGTTCATATCACTTCCTTTGGTAGTGGTCTAATGCAGAGGAGCACAAGTTTCCCAAAAATCTAGGAGCCGCCTCAAAGTTCTAGACACCATTAGGGTGACGTGAAGCAAGTTCCGTACTGAGGACCCACAAATAATAGGCACCACTTTACAAAATTTATTTGCCAAGGCAACCTGGCACCTGGGGTTTGTGCTTCCCTGGTCTGATGATGGCAGAGTAGTGCTGGATAAGTCAAGTACGGTATCAGATGTTCTTAAACAGATGTGTTTATGCAAGCGCCTTTTATGGAAATCTCATGTTATAGTCATTTAAGTGTCATATATCTTTTACGTGAAGCATGTCTGAAACATTTTGCAGCTTTATTTAGCCACTATATGCTTAGTCTATCATATCTCCATTTCCTTTAATTTTATATTGATTTGTTCTGAATTTTCTATATGTGGTTTATGTTTCTTGTAGAACTGTGTGGTTTCATGTATAGTGTTTAGCTGAAAGATAATACAGAAAACATAATGCTAATGACTGGTTTCTGGCCTGTCTTATCTTATGCTGTAGGAAGGATATTAGAGTAAGGTGATGCAGGATTTGTTGTATAGAAGTCAGTCAGTAGGATGGTGTGTAATCTGATTGTGGTCTGGCTTTGTAGGAAGGTGGTGTGGAAACACATTTTGAATGTGTATCCAGATGGAATGTCTGGGAAGGAAAGAATGGATTACATGAAAAAGAAAGCATATGAATATCAGGCCCTTCGAGATTGTTGGAAGGAGATGGTGCAGAATGGACAAGTAAGTTTTTAACCCTTTCACATCCCCGTTTATTTCCAACCTCAGTCCACCTAGCAGCAAATAATTTAGCACATAAAACTCCTGCCATCTTTTATTTCTATAAATGAACAGTTCCAGTAATACTTGTTTCTGTCACAAGAGTGCAGCTTGAAGTGGAAATGATTGTAGGAGATAACATACTTCTAATGATTTTACACAGTTTACAAATAGAAGGGCAAAACAAAACAGACAGATGTTATTTATTGCTATGACCAACAATTATTGCACTAAGTCTATTAATACTCTTATGTCACTAAACCCTACACGTGTTTCGGTCCCGGGTGGACCATCATCAGGGGTTACGGTCGTGGAGCTTGCTTCACGTTTGTCACTTCATGTGGTAACGGTTAGTTCAGGCACTTTGCACTTTGTAATCACTCCGGAATGCACTGTGTTGTTGCTGGTTGTTACATGCTGTGGACGTATGGGATGTAGAAATGTGGCTGGGAGTTGGCGCTGGTAAGTAGAGTATAACATATAGCATATAACAACCAGCAACAACACAGTGCATTCCGGAGTGATTACAAAGTGCAAAGTGCCTGAACTAACTATTACCACATGAAGTGACAAAAATGAAGCAAGCTCCACGACCGTAACCCCTGATGATGGTCCACCCGGGACCGAAAGACGTGTACTGTTTAGTGACATAAGAGTATTAATAAACTTAGTGCAATAATTTGAGCCATGCTTGTTATTTATGGCTCGTGAATTTTACGTAATCTTACGTAATACGTAAGAAAACCGGTATCCTTTCTCTCTTGATTCTCCTCCCCCTCATCCCTCTCCATTTCCCAAGATTCCGTTTACCACGTGACCCTCCCCCTCCTGCTTCTAGGAAGGTATGACGGACTTGTAAGCAAGGAAGTCACTTGCTTACGGACCGTCGGGGAAAGAAGGTAACTTCCAAATTTCTGTTTCGATCTTTGTAATTCAAAATTGTTGTTTGGTGTCTTTGCCCCGGCGGGTAAGGCAAGCCCAGCGGGTAGGCAACTGGGTGCCTGTTCTTATTTCTTTTGAGGGAGTATTTGCAGTAACTATTTCTTGTGTATTTTTGGAATGAGAACTTGTTAAAATGTTATTATTTGTTTGTTTTTAGAATTTACTGTTTATTAAATTTTGTTTTGTTGAATTTGATATTATTCTTGTGGCTGCTGTAAAACATACTGCTTGGATACCCACTTCCAACTTGGGAGCATCGTAAACATAACACGCGAACCAGAGACGATGGCAGTCGTCACCCACTAGTAGGGTAAAGTGGGGAGTGGCTGTTAAAATTGTTGGTCATAGCAATAAATAACATTACAATGTTGCACGGTGAAAACAAAGTCAAAACAGACAGATGTTCGTACTTGCAGTCTGTATTTTAATATACTGCGCATGTTGTTACAGATGACCAGTGATGTGGCATATGTGACCAGCATGGTACGCAAGGATGTACTGCGAACAGATCGTCACCACAACTTCTATGCTGGTAGTGATGATAATCAAAACATTGCCTCACTTTTTAATATACTAACAACGTAAGCATATCGCCACATGTCAGTTCATGTCTCTTGAATTTACTAACATCGTAACTTGGTTGATTCATACTGTAGATGCAGTTTTAATTAGAAAAAGAAGTTGTTAGAAGTTGCATAAAGTTTATTTTGATTGTTCTCATGTGTTCTGTTATGCAAAGGCATGTTCTCAAATTGTTTAGTGTAATGATGCTGTCTGAATGAGTCGTAGTAACTTGACATGTTAACACTTTGGCGCCAGAATTAAATGCCCGGTGTGATCTGTAGAAGGCCGGAATTTAAACAGGGACTACAAAAGATTAGCCAGAATTGTATAATATTTGGCATTTTGAGCATCACACTGCACATTACAGATATGTAACTTTAGGTACATACATCGTATTGTGAGTCAATTTGAAACCTAATTCTTCAAAATGCTAAAGTGACATAACAAATTCAAAGTGTGTTTTATCCCTTTCAAACCTAACCGTTACTGAAGAGCATCTAATAGTTCAGTTCCCGACTCAAAGTAAACACACTGCATATACATTATAATGATCATCCCTTTAATGATGTTTTAGTGATATGATTTCTGTTTATTGAACTATATGAAATTTATAAATACAGTGTGTGGCAAAAACGCAGAGCTTTTGAATGTTAAAATGGATGATACATATTGTAACCACTGTGCTAAGGGTTAATACTCACCCTGTATATCATTATTACTTATAATAAATATAATAAATATTGCTCATGAAACAGCAATTTGTCGCAACTCACACAATTTGTCAAACTGAGATTCCCGCGTTACTAGACAGTTGGCTTAAAAAACACACCTTCTGTCTAAATGTTGTGTCCACAAAAAAATTGCTTCTCCTTGTATTTTCATAAAAACATAACATGCTGAAGTGTTGGTCTATTAGTGATCTCTCATGTTTTTTCTGTCACCTGTAAAATTGTTTGTTGGTGGGTTACGACAAATTGCTGTTCCATGAGCAGTGTGATTTAATTATGTGTTGATTTTCAATTTTTAGGTATGCACTAAATCATCCGACTGTAAGCTACTGTCAAGGGATGAGTGATCTTGCATCACCACTACTGGTGACAATGGGAGACGAGGCGCATGCGTACATCTGCTTCTGTGCGCTGATGAAGCGTCTACACTCCAACTTCATGCTGGATGGCATTGTTATGACACTGAAGTTTCAGCATTTGGCAGAAGGGCTTCTCCATTATGATCGAGAGTTCTATTCATACTTACAGAGTCATCAGGTAAGCAGTTACCATACGCAGGATCCTTCGTTTATCTGACGCCTAACATTGTTACTTCCAGCCGCTGCTCTGCCATGTGTGTGGACAATCAGCTGAGTGGGCTACATTAATTTGAAAAACAAGCTGACAGCAAGCGGCAGCTGATACTTGTCAGTCAAAATAATAACCGTGTGTGATTTGCATTCTCCTATTGCAGTTCAGATTGAAGTTATATAGTTTGAAGCATTTACACAGCCATGTCCTAGAGCAGCGGTCGCCAACCATTCGGACCTCACGGACCACTAAACTCACAATTTTGAATCCCGCGGACCACTAACATGAATTTTTTTTTAAAAAGGTACAAACATCTATAAAATAATGATCATAGAATTTCCATTTTATTAATATGAAATGCACTTGTTTAATTATAACAAAATTATTAGTGTGATATTTGTTGCTGCTTGTTTGAAATAAGTTTATGGATTCTTGGCTCCAATGACGTCACTGCAATGTCCAAATTTCTCCACAGACACCAAAATTTTCTCGCAGACCACCGGTTGGCGACCGCTGTCCTAGAGTGTTTTACAAGAAGGTTGTAACTGTCTGAAACTGTCTCTTAAAATCACAAATACCTCACATCCGTGGGTATTTTTATGCCAGACAGGTGCTCTATAAAGGTGAATGCCATGATGTAAGAGTATTTTCCACGTGTGTTGGAGCAACAAGAGTGGAATGGTATACAGCAGTGTTGAGTATATCTTTCATGTTAACTTTCAGTGTTTTTTCAAATAACTTAATTACTTAAATTGTCAATCTCACTCTCTAAAAACATCAGATATGTTGTTAATCCTTACATGTGCCTAGTGTCAAAAATTTTGACCTCATGCACATGTCCATGGTGACATTCAGAAAAGTTGCTATACCTGGCAGCTTGTGATATCTGTTGGTATTTTTATGAACAACATAGTCACGAAACATTTTTGGAGGGAGTTTATTTTTCCTACATTTGATGTTTGAAGGGAGTTTTCATATATATCATTTACCCATGAAAGGAAAGCAGTTTGACATAGTAGGTCACATCTGTAGGGTTAACAGCAGAACGTAAACGCGATTATTGTTAATATTCAGTTGTGTTAACATCTCTGCAGACAGACTATGTCTGCGAAGATGTTGACATGTCATACTGTCTGAAATTAATGTTTTTTGTATTTCATTAAATATTCAGCTTAATGAAAATATTTGTAAAATACTGTAATTGTAATCTTAATGAGTTTTGTATTGTATGTTATGTGTGAATTTGTTGCTGAATGAGCTGTTTGTAAGAACTTGATAATTTCAGTTTGAGCATTACATAAAGTAGCATTAAATTTGACTGATACAGGGTTAAATGCATGAGACATCTATTGGTGCGGACCAATAAAATCTGTTCAGTAGTTTCAGAGACAAAACATGCAAAGAACGCACAAAACAAGGTTGTTTTGTTGAAAATGATAAATACAATTTTACTACATTTTGAGATGTTGTCCAAAAAAGTTGTGTCTTTAAAATGGAAGTAAAGAAAAATGAACAAGTTTACAGTCTTCTGGGACATGATACTCAGTAGCTTGGTAACTTGGTATTAACATTTCACATGGAAGTGCTGCCTCCATCTTCAGGATACAAGATTACTCTGAATGTGGAGACGGCATCTTCATCTGAAATGTTCGTACCTTCCTACCATACAATGTGGCGTCATATCCCAGAAGACCATAATCCTGATACTGCCACGAGAACCTCAGATCTGTGTACAGTGTATTTCATATTCATGTGTTGCCTGTCTTTAGGCTGATGACCTTCTCTTCTGCTACCGCTGGTTGTTACTTGAGATGAAGCGAGAATTTGCATTTGATGATGCCTTGCGGATGCTGGAAGTCCTGTGGAGTTCCTTGCCCCCCATGCCACCACAGAAGGAATTACAGCTGTTTGAAAAACAGTTCTGTTCAACGACCCCAAGGGATGCTCCTCTCCTAAAGACACCCCGAGAGAATGCATACACCAAGGTGTGTGCTTTACGGCGCCAAAGCTCTGCTGCCTCTCTTAATTCTCTTGCTGCCACTCGTCACAGGCAGAATCAGAGCTTGGACGAGACGTCAGCTGCTAAGGAGCGAAGTAAGGTGAAACCGTTCTCAAGTTTAGACGACTCCAGTATCCGGCTGATGACTCACCAAGAATCCAAATCGCAGCCTGCTGCCTCTTTTGAAACATTCTCGGAGCCAGAATCTGATGAAACAGCTTTAAACAATCACATTAACACCAAAACCACAGTGCTTAAGAGTGAAGTGTATTCTGGTAGCACAGGTAATCTAGTCATTCCAAAAGGGGGGGCAAAACGAGGATACTTACTGGGCCTTGAAGAAAAACTTTCAGGAACCCAGGGTAAGAATTTCTTCTTCTGTGGATAAATGTGATACAAAAGATATGATTACAGATGATGTGACAGAAAAGAGACAAGTACGAGTGGTAAAGAATTTAAATGAATTTTTGAACTTTACAGCCCTAAGTAAAAACCGTGTACTTCCAGACAAAATAGTTCCTAGCTGTACTCCAAAGAAGGAGTCTTCCTCAGTATGGCAAGAAAACACATTGATGAATGAATGTAGTGAAAAATCTTCCTTCGGAGATGTTGATCTTCCTGCAGTTACATCTCAAAAAGAGTTACAGAACTGTTCTGCAACGTTCACATGTGATAATAAAGATAAAGTTGTATTTGGTGATGGTAGTTCTCCAGATGATTCAACCGAGTACTTTCCAATGACCACATCAATGACTCGAGAACTGCGGCTAGAATTAGAAAACTTAGATCGACAGGTCTTTGGTTCGAAGTTTAATCGACACAGCTTTACCTTAGAAGATTCCGAGGAATTGGAGTCTCCATGCAGTGAATCTTTTATCTCTGCTGATGGAAGAGAGCACAAAGACTATATAGTATCTGTGCAAGACTCAGATGTGCGTAGTGATACGACTGTTGTAGAAGTGGCTGAAATCTGCACTGAACCTGTTTACAAGCCACTGACTCTCAAACTGGCCCAGAACTGGCAAGAGTATGATGAAAACCGGATGCCAAAACATCTGTCGGATTCAGAGAAGAAAACTAAAAGCCATATTGGAGTGAACCATGCTGTTCATCACTTCAGCCCAGTCTCAGTGTTGGGCACGGGAGAGGAGATATTTGTGTGGGAGAATCCACTGCAGTGTCCAGCGACCCCAGATGAACAGGCAGATTTGGAATATGATGACTCTCACAGTGTAGTTAGTGGCGGGGAGATTTTTGAAAATGAAGGGCAATGCATAAAGTCAGTGACACCTATTAGACTGTTGCGAAGTGGCATTGGTGGTCAGGACGAGCATCAGATTAGCGACTCGCCATTGCTTACAGATGATGCTAGTGACAGCTCAGATGGGTGGGTTGATAATAAAGGAGACACTTGTAGTTACCAAACTCTGTTAAACAGAGAAAGTGCATCATCTGAGAAATGCAACTCTGATGCTAACCAGTTAAGACCAAAAGTGAACCAGGAAACATCATGTACAGCCCCGATGTCAGCTATGACCAACTCTTGTGAGGAAGTGACTGAACATACATTAAGAAATTCTACACCAGGTGTCTCAAGCACAAGGCAACCACTGCAGTGTTCAAACAATCAGTTGCCTCCACCTTCTGAGTTTGGTGGTGGCAAACCCATTCCTCATGTTTCTGTGTCTGACAGTTCTCCGACAGCACAGGGATATCGTCATGAATAACCACATGGACTATAATGAGATGGCAATGCATTTTGACAAGATGATACGCAAGCACAATGTGACACGGGTTCTGAACCAGGCCAGACAGATGTTTGCAGCATACCTTCAAGAGCAGGCATCTGTCAACAATAACACAGGTCACTCAAACTCAGATCTTAGTGTATAAGACAGTAAACAGTCTGCCAACAGTGGTTTCCAACTTTGTAAAATTGTATTTCCCTCCAGATTCTACATTTGTCTTCAGTTAGCTATTAAAATAGACATAGCTACTTTCAAGGTATAAAGATACAGTTGTTCCTATGCATGCCATGAAGGCGTATGGGGAAAGTAGTGTATACCTCCACACATTCTAACGTTGGCAGTAGATGGAGGTGGGTGGTGAGGTTCATGACCGAGTCGCTCTATGCCCAGAGGAAGAGCGCCTGGTACCCATTGGATAGGAGGCTGGGTGGGCCCCATGGCCTGTATGGACACTTTGGAAAGGAGGAAAATCTTTTGCCTCTTTTGGGAATTCAACCACAACTTCTCGGACATCCAGCCTGCAGCCCATCTCCTAGACATACCTGATGTAGAACAGCAAATGTCGTTGTGTTAGAGGATTGTTCAAAATGTGGTAGGGATGCAGTCAGTAAATTGTTACAAATGTCATTGTGTTAGAGGATTGTTCAAAATGTGATAGAGATGCAGTCAGTAAATTGTTGCTTGTTCTTCAGTAAATTATGAATAACAGTACGATATAATTGTATATATCACCGTATGACAAAGCATGCACGTTCCCTGTGTAACATGGTGTGCTTGTCTTAGGTTGGAAACCTCTGTTTAAGCAAACTAGTTATATTCTTGGGCAATACACCACTATGAAGCCACCTTGTGCCATGTTTCCAGTACTTACTTGCATTTTTCTGTGAGAACTGACGAATACGTGAAGCATGTAGTCATATCACTGTATAAGGCTGTTTATGTGGCCACTGTTCACTGGCCTAGTTTTTAAATTAAACCATAACATTTTGGAAATAATTTTACTTCCTTCATCATGCGGAGAGGATGTGAAGACATCCTATGTTGTTGGGTCTGTGGCTACTGTAGCTCTTTTTGATTAGGGTGTTAATATTACTGTACCCCATTGGTCCAACCTCTGAAAACAGAAATAGAATCCAGTTTCAGAATGGTTTGATTTTTTTTAAAAATTAGGATGATGGACAAAGTCCAGATAAATAGCCTTAAACCTTGTGTCATACAATTGTCAAATACCTTTGCACGCAATTTAGTGTAGAATTCTTTTCCACCTTACACTGGCAATATGCCCCTAGGATGAGTGCTGGCAGATCCATTTTGACAGTGAACATTTTCAGGTCACTAAATTGATTTATTTGTGTGATTGCAGTCTCCTGGGATGTGACTTTATGTGTTTAGTTTGATGATGCTTTCAGCAACTCGAGCTTTCTAGCGCTGAGTGGTAAAGTGATGTGTGAACACGGGTTGCGAATGTTGTGCAGGTAAGCAGATGTAGCCTAGTTTGAGGTACTGTTGTGGTATTTAACTGGAAGGACTGAGGACATTCACAGAAATCCTCAGTCAGGACGTTCAGTGCCCTGGCTCAGTTTCGAACCATGTACTTCCTACTTAGAAGTCTGAAGCTTTACTTCTTGAGCCACATTTGTGGTGTCATTCAGTTTCTGCTCAGTTAGCTTGTTGCACCCAGCAGATGGAAGCAGGTTATGTCAAATGCTGATATATGTCTGCAGAACTACACAGCATCATATCCCAGGTGACTCTAGTCATAATAGCACCGCTGTGGTAAGCTCTTATGTGATATGGTTTCTTCAGTGTTTTTTTAAAGCACTTCATTCCTCTTGTGTTCTAGTATCGCAGTAAAACCAAACACTGATCCGTCAACACAACATATATTCTAGATGTCGAAAGACAGCTGTCTTTTGACATTTAGAATATATGGTGTGTTGACGGATCATTTGTTGGTTTTATGGTTTGTTTCTTGTATTGATATCCTGAGCACCACAGCTGTCATGGGATGTCCTGGTGCATGCAGGCTCTCTGTGCTATAAAGCTTTTGTGCTTAGTGCAGCGATAAAAGAAAGACCTGTGTTAATGTTAGCGGTTATCAGACTGTCATCAGGTCCAGCCCGTTTTAGTTTTGCCCTTTAACAATTTTCATCACACATAGTAAGAGTCAGCTGATATTAAATATACTAGTGACTGAGAAACAGTATTTTGTAGAAAGCTTAGTTGTATCTATAACATTTGTTAATCTTGTTTTTCGTCATTACATCCTGTTGTGTTTCATTTCATGGTTAATGAAATACTGCTGCATTACCTCACCTCATTTGTTTTTAATCTTTTCAGTATTGTAAAGTAAAATTCCTGCAGTCTGGCATGTGATAATCTGGCACTTCTGATAGTCCAGTACTTCAAGTAATGGATCTGCACATAATCCTCAATACCTTTTACCAGAAAAAAAAGCTTCATCAATGAAACAGGCAGATCTCAGGGATATGTTCAAAAAGGCCTCCTTGAGTGTCTGTACATCAACCGTTGTGCTATCTCCTGACCCCTTGTCTCCTACTCCATCAACTGCTTCAGCTATTAAGGCTCCAGAAAAACACAGGAGGTCCCTGATGACCCTGAGCCAGCAGATGAGGGAGATATCCAAATGGAATATGGCTGTGATTAGTTTTAGAGCCCAAGTATAGCAGCAGTGACAAAAAATTACCTGTAAGAACTCAGGTCAGTATAGGTACCATCTGATAATGCAGAATATCCAATAATCTGGCATCTGTTTTATCCCATGGGTGCCAGTTTAACAGGATTCTACTGTACATTTCAGTATTAACCCTTCCCATGTCACAAAAATTTACTGAAATTTCTAAATTCTGTCCTTTTTACAGGCACAGTCAAATTTTGTAGTTTTTGAACTTGAATGATTCTAGTGCACCTGAAGAACCACTCCTGACATCTAGAATCATTCACAAGAGTTCAAATATGAATGGTGTAAATGAATGACAGATTTTAGAATATATTGTTTATGACTTGGAGAGTCATGAAGGATCTGAAGATTGTGACTGGACAACATGCAGCATGTATCATGTATGACATGAGAAGAGTTAAGATTGTGGACTTTTGGGGTATGAAGCCATGTAGTCTGGTAGTGGTTATCGATACACCGGAGGAACTACCGTGTTCACCTTCAGGATGTATGTCCTACCATGAATATGTAAGTGGCATAAATTCCTCCCTGATATTGGTCACCATTCACCATATTACTGTACTACAGGCATTTTATTTATGATTATGAGAATCTCAGACTAACTCCATGTAGCAAGAGTCCTTCCTGAGAAGCTAACAGGTCCTCAGCTACTCAAGAAATTCCCTGCATTTTATGGAACCTGAAGGCTCATCATATTTACAAGAGCCCACCACCTGTCCCTATCCTGAGCCATATCAATCCAGTCCATGACCTCCGATCCCACTTTTTGAAGATCCATTTTAATATTATCCTCTCATCTACATCTAGGTCTTCCAAGTGTTCTCTTTCCCTCGGGTCTCCCCAGCAAAATCCTGTATGGACCTCTCCTCTCCCCCATATGTGCCACATGTCCCGCCTCTCTCTTTCTTCTCGATTTGATCACCCAAATAATATTTGGTGATGAGTACAGATCTTTAAGTTCCTCATTATGTAATCTTCTCCACTCCCCTGTTACCTCGTCCCTCTAAGGCCCAAATATCCTCCTCAGCACCCTATTCTCGAACACCCTCAGCCTATGTTCCTCCCTCAGTAGCAAGTTTCACACCCATACAAAACAACAGGTAAAATTATAGTTCTGTATTCCTTAGTCTTTATATTTTTGGATAGCAAACTGGAAGGCAAAAGATCATGCATCGAATGACAGCAAGCATTCCCTGACTTCAGTCTATTCTTAATTTCTTTATGAATGGAATATTGATTTGTTACAGTTGTTCCCAAATATTTGAACGTCCCACCCTTTCAAAGGATTTATTACCCACCTTTAGTGTTGTGAATTTGTTCTGCATTCTGGTCTCGAGACATGGCCATATACAGTACTCAGTTTTCTCATCATTACTTCTAGTCCAATCTCCTTACTAGAGACTACTAAAGCTGAGAACCTCTTTCATATTTTCGGTCTGTGGCTTGCAGGGTGTAAAGCAGTTCACAAATCATGTTATTATTTTATATTCACTGATGAAAATTTAATTCGTCAGAAGACTTTCCTCATATTACTCAAAATGTGAAAAAGGGGTAGATGGTTTGGGTATAATTTCAAATTATGTTTAACCCCTCTTAGTCTGACATATGTATGTTAGATATACAAATAAAAATTGTATGACAATGTAAACATATCCGTACCTTCAGCGTTCATAACTAAATTCAGGTTGGGAGAAAGAATGAACACATTCTCTGCTGTGCATGCTATATACAACATGAAGGTAAGAGTAATGTCCTGTGTTGAATTAATCATCACACTATTGAAGACATGGGGAGGTGCAGGTATAGCTCCACGTGTTCTTAACTTTGGCACTTGTTGGGAGATGAGTTGGTCATCTTTATTTCATCTACTGCTATATCTCCATGGGAAGAGCCCTTTACTTGCTGGATAGCAGGCTGGGTGGATGAGAGCAAGTATTAATCTGTGAAGGCAAGTGAGTGTACTCCATGGAGACAACGAAGTAATTGTAAAGGGATGTCAGTGGAAGATACCTTACCCTCATATCATGAAACTCCATTTTCATGTGTATCGTAGCAGAACTTTACAATATCTGGTAATCTACCTAGGTCCGTGTGTCTTGAACTGTTCTATGATTAATCATAGCATTTGTAAGTGGTATTTAAATTGAAGATTACCGTCTTGTAGATTCTGATGCCATGTGTGGCAGTAGAAAGTTATGTATTTATACAACACTATATTATTACATCCCGGAAGACACGACGGTTACTATGAATATTACATAGTACCCGACGTGAGAATCTTTTCGTCTGTCACAGAAATTGTGCTGGCAATTTTTCGTTGTTTAATAACCAGACTCCGTTGCACGTGCTTTTGGTTTTCAAGTTCCCGCCGTATGATATGTGGTTTCGTGCGATAAGTTTAAATACTCGTTGTAGATGGCAGTAAATACAGAGAAATGGCCGTGAGAGCGCTGGTTCGTGGTTGCGGGCTCTTATCCGTGGCGGTGAGATTCTTGACCATACTAGACTAGATCTGTGTTCCTGACTGTGCGTAGGTTGACCTATAACATTCCCTGTAACGTTTGTCAAAGAACGTGTCAGGGAGTAACCAGGTTGTCGTTGGAGTAGGATTTAGACGCATTGCAGATTTTGCGGGTGGTACAAGAAAGGGTTTGTGCTGTTGTAGGTGGTATAAATTGAAAAGGGTATGAAGTCTTGAGTGAATGTTTTAACAAATATGGTGAAGTACGTTGACAGTGACCATCCAAGTGTAGTTCATCCGCCACATTACTTGCATGAATTACCACAGGAAGATGAGGAGAGACTGGAAAATCTATTCAAATCTCTGGATGTTGATGGAAACGGAAAGATTGATATACGTGATCTTTCAGTAGCCCTAAAAGACTCGGGAGTGAATCAGAGTTACGCCAAGGTACGATGTGACTGCTACTTTACTCGGTGACATCATTGCAGGCCCGTTACTTGTCATTCGATATTGAGAGTTTACTTTTTTTTTAGGTATTTACGTAAACGCAAAATATCCGAATATTGTTCCGGTTTATTGTGCCCTTTTTTGATTTCTAAAATGTAGAGTTCATGTGGGCTGGCCTTTATGTGTTCAGTCATCTTTTGTTAGACTCAGTCCAGGAGTACAACTCGTCATTGCAAATAGTTTCGTTTTCATCCGTACGAAGTACCATGGTTGCTTCAGTGCCGCGTAGAAGTGAGTGCAAAGCGCTATGCTGCAGTACTTGCTTTGTATAATTCTCAGAACAGATTGGTCTAGTGACTGAGGTACAATTTGAATTTTTATATAGTCGACGAATTTCGGGCATCAAAGGGTAGACCAAAGTGCAATATTCGTGTCTAGTAATAGGATAATTTTCATTTTACATTCAGAAAAATCTTATAAGTGGTTTGCCACTTTCCCTCCCCTTCCTCCACCAACCTCACTGTCCAAACACCCTCCCCATCCTTCTTGCTCATCACAATCTGCACTGAGTGTTTTGAAGATTACCAAATATTCATTTATCCACTTCCATATGTGTTCATAATTTTCTGTCTCAGTTGGATGTTCAAAGATTTAACTACACACCCCCACACAAGCTGACAACCAAATCAGATGTCATGTCCTATGCTGTAATGAACTTTGCTGGGGATATTTATGGACCAGAATTAGTGCCAACATGGTAATTTCCCCAGTAGTAAGTTTTAACCCCATCATTGAAATCTGTGACTGCTGTTAGAATATACCATATGCTCCCAGACCATCATTTTCCAACATTCTTAGCCCTCCAGACCACAAGCAGAAAGAGACTTAAGAGTGGGATTTGTGTGTTTCAATGTAAGTTAAGATGTACACGTCAATAGATGCAGCTTGTACTCCATCTCAGTTTTCTTGCATGTACACAAATTTCACGGAACATTGCATAATGAAATTTTTTGAGCATCAGCAGTGTAAATGGTTGATGAAGATGCTAATTAAATGAGTTTATTGAAATTCCAGCTATGGAAGAATAAATCTGTACAAATTATGGATGTTTATTTAGGTAAAAATAAAACAAACAGAGTGAAATACAGCATTTCAGTCACTGTGGGCATGGTTAAGCTGTGTGTAGTCTATAATGCTGGAACGTATAGTGTCGGCTGTGTAACACTAATGTGTACTCCTTGTGACATGCTTCCCAGCTCTATGCTGTTCATTATATTTCAAACATTTGGTTCTTCTTTGTTCTGTAAGTGTGTAAATAATTTTAGTTTTCTGTTTAAGTTTATTATAGTTTATTTGTAGTAAGTTTAATTTAATGAGTTAGTTGGAAAAGGGGAACATGTCCTATGGCTGAAACATAGATATGTTCCATTTTGCAGCTAATCTATTCAGTTATGTCATTATTAAAAATTCTGAGTTGAGTAGACGTATTACCTTTGTGTAGGTCATTACTCCTTTGCAGTCCAATGACAAACAGCAGTCAGCACGGCAACAGCAAGATTTCACTGGACAACAAAAGGTTATCTATCCTATCCTTTATTGGCATAACCAGTTAATGTAATAAGAACAGGAATATCAGACATGATCTTTTGAAGTGGAGCTAGTGTAATTCATAACTGCTGTGTGCTCTGTTAACCATGGACAGGTGTCATTTTTTCATTTTTCATTTGAAGTTATCATTGTGAAGCGGATTGAGGTTGTTGTCTTGTTATGACACCGTGCAGTCTAATAGACAGCTGTTAGTGTGTAGGAGGAACATACTGTTACGACACCGTGCAGTCTAATAGACAGCTGTTAGTGTGTAGGAGGAACATACTGTTATGACACCGTGCAGTCTAATAGACAGCTGTTAGTGTGTAGGAGGAACATACTGTTATGACACCGTGCAGTCTAATAGGCAGCTGTTAGTGTGTAGGAGGAACATACTGTTATGACACCGTGCAGTCTAATAGACAGCTGTTAGTGTGTAGGAGGAACATACTGTTATGACACCGTGCAGTCTAATAGGCAGCTGTTAGTGTGTAGGAGGAACATACTGTTATGACACCGTGCAGTCTAATAGACAGCTGTTAGTGTGTAGGAGGAACATACTGTTCCCATCTTCAGGATGTAAGTAATGAGGACAGATGAGGGACAGTTTATGTAGGGAATGGGCAGGTACTTGACTGTGTTCAATCAGGAATGGCCCTTGTAATTGTTAAAGGTACAGGTAAAGTTCCGGGCCGCGATAGCTCGGTCGGTATAGCGACTTGCTACGGGCTGGATGGTCCGGGGATCGAATCCCAGTGGGGGCAAGATTTTTCACACCCATCCAGACCGGCCCTGGGATCTACCCAGCCTCCTGTACAATGGGCACAGGGTCATTCCCAGGGGTAAAGCAGCCGGGGTGTGGCATTGAACACCCACCCCCATCTAGTGCCAAGGTTAAAGAAAGAGTACAGCTATACCTTTACTACCCCTCTTGGCCTTCATGGCCTGTTCTAGGGTGAACTTTACCTTTACCTTTACAGGTAAAGTCCCTCTGAATGCCATGGAGGCATACAGGTGGAGTAGACACATAGCTGCACTCATTTTTAACCTTGGAACTAATAGTATTCGTTGCATTGCTTAAAGGCAGTAGTAGCAGATGTCACCAAAAGAGTTGAGGCAAGTACAGAATAAAATCTTGTCAAGTGACTATCAGTTGCAGTGACATGGCTGGTTGCCTAACAAGATTGTGCCACTTTAGTCACTGTCAAAGTTTCAAGTCATACACAGAACAGTGGTTCCATTTCTTTGTACAGCTGTTAGTGAGCTTTATTGCATACACATGCTTCATACACAGTTAAGTTCTTATGACAGCTACCAAGCTCAGACTGGAGGTTAAAGATATGCTGTGTAATAAGCAAAGAACAGCATGACTGCACACACTACTGCATAATTATATTGTGCTCTTAGAGTCATAACGAGGTGTAGTCTTGTACAGGTTTACCGGCATTGCAGAGGAACACGCCACCTTCATCTAGAAGCTATGAAAATAAGTGAGGGGTGGTTTATGTAGGAATAATGGCCCTGTGAAGAGGTGTAGGGTCAGGGGATGAGGCCTGAACTAGGAAATAATAGAGGAGTCTTTGAATTGACAGCTGTGCTAATTGTAAAGATAGGTTAGATACTTTAGCTTCTGGTCATACTGGGTTACGACACCATGTAGTCCTGTAGGCAGAACCCTTCTGCCACCATTTTATAACTGAGGTGTAATTTTAAACCCTATTGCTGGTGATAAATGGGATGTTCCCTAACATTTGAGCAATAATGTGGTTCTGCAAGTGTATTTTAGGTTCTGTCACTGTACTTTTCATAAGACCCAAATTTGATTTGCAAATACAGTAGAGTCTGAAAGTTTGTAATTAACTCTTTTGAGCCTAATGTCATGTATACCCATTATGCAGTGCGCTGCTCAAGACACCAAATGTCAGATTAATATGACGGCATGTAATGGCCTTCCTTATGCAGATCTCATTTGAATTTTGGTGTTTTCCAGCTTCCACCAGCCATTTAATTTCAGTGCCAAAGGGTTAATGGTGACTGATAAACCAGTTGCAAACATCAAGATCCATTTTTAATGTAAAACACCTATTTTATTGAAAGAACCTACGAAATACAAGTAATAGTGAAGTACCTGTAAGATAACTAGTCAGGTCGGTAACATGAGGTCCCCTGTCAGGGTAATGCACGTGGGAGGTCCCTGCAACATCCGCTATCCAACTCCGACAATGCTGTATAATTAACATATTAATACATTACCACCCGTTTATTGTAAACAGTTCCATTCTTATTGTTGTACGAAGTATGTCGGTTGCACGAAAAGGGCGACAACGGCACTTTGAATAAACGCCGCACTTGTGTAAACAATTTTTATCACTTTCTAATTGAAATTTTGGTTATAAAACAGTCCGACATCTACGGAGCACTCAAACTTTGCTACTGTACTGCTCCAACAGCCAAAACGGGGTGTTCTCCTCACTAGCCGCTTTCTCATCACACACAACGTCAAGTTCCCCTTCCTACACACCAAAATAATTCTATTGGCCGAAACTCAAATTTAGAGAAACCCTATAGGCCAAATTCAACTTTTTGGAAAATTAAACCTGATTGGTTGTCTAATTTAAACCAATAGACCCCAAATCTACAATAAACGAACATTTTGAGGTGTTGCCCACCGGCACGTCCCATTCAAGTAATTATGTCCTCAAAAAGCGTCTAGTGTTGGGTTTCACTAAAGAACACCAAGCTGTACAACTGCATTGAGCGTGACAGTTGATGGATGTTCTGCTCACCCTTATTCTTTTGAATGCGTTAGCCGCACTCATTCCGTCTTACTCACTTGGTTGGCTATCCTTATTTGACAGCCAAAAGTCCCTTTCTAATTAACTAAACCAAAAGGAATTTAAAAATAAGGCCTGTTCAGGATTTGAACCTGAATGGCCAATAACAGTCTGGTACAGAGGGACAAATGTGATGGCAGTGTAGTCTGGTACAGAGGCACAGATGCGATGGCAGTGTAGTCTGGTACAGAGGCACAGATGCGATGGCAGTGTAGTCTGGTACAGAGGCACAGATGCGATGGCAGTGTAGTCTGGTATAGAGGCACAGATGTGATGGCAGTGTAGTCTGGTATAGAGGCACAGATGTGATGGCAGTGTAGTCTGGTACAGAGGCACAGATGCGATGGCAGTGTAGTCTGGTACAGAGGCACAGATGCGATGGCAGTGTAGTCTGGTACAGAGGCACAGATGTGGTGGCAGTGTAGTCTGGTACAGAGGCACAGATGCGATGGCAGTGTAGTCTGGTACAGAGGCACAGATGTGATGGCAGTGTAGTCTGGTACAGAGGCACAGATGTGGTGGCAGTGTAGTCTGGTACAGAGGCACAGATGCGATGGCAGTGTAGTCTGGTACAGAGGCACAGATGCGATGACAGTGTAGTCTGGTACAGAGGCACAGGTGTGATGGCAGTGTAGTCTGGTACAGAGGCACAGATGTGATGGCAGTGTAGTCTGGTACAGAGGCACAGATGTGATGGCAGTAGTCTGGTACAGAGGCACAGATGTGATGGCAGTAGTTCTGGTACAGAGGCACAGATGTGATGGCAGTGTAGTCTGGTACAGAGGCACAGATGTGATGGCAGTGTAGTCTGGTACAGAGGCACAGATGTGATGGCAGTGTAGTCTGGTACAGAGGCACAGATGTGATGGCAGTGTAGTCTGGTACAGAGGCACAGATGTGGTGGCAGTGTAGTCTGGTACAGAGGCACAGATGTGATGGCAGTAGTCTGGTACAGAGGCACAGATGTGATGGCAGTAGTCTGGTACAGAGGCACAGATGTGATGGCAGTGTAGTCTGGTACAGAGGCACAGATGTGATGGCAGTGTAGTCTGGTACAGAGGCACAGATGTGATGGCAGTGTAGTCTGGTACAGAGGCACAGATGTGATGGCAGTGTAGTCTGGTACAGAGGCACAGATGTGATGGCAGTGTAGTCTGGTACAGAGGCACAGATGTGATGGCAGTAGTCTGGTACAGAGGCACAGATGTGATGGCAGTGTAGTCTGGTACAGAGGCACAGATGTGATGGCAGTGTAGTCTGGTACAGAGGCACAGATGTGATGGCAGTGTAGTCTGGTACAGAGGCACAGATGTGATGGCAGTGTAGTCTGGTACAGAGGCACAGATGTGATGGCAGTGTAGTCTGGTACAGAGGCACAGATGTGATGGCAGTAGTCTGGTACAGAGGCACAGATGTTTTGGAGAAACCTGCTGCCAGCTTCTTGAAGGCTGAAGAGTTTCAAGTATTGGCATTGCAGAGGTAATTACATTGGTGGAGGCACTAACAAGGACGGTGGTGTCTGTCTGTGGATGATGTTTAACAGTACCATAGTAAAATAGAAGTTTACTTCATAGCAGGTAGTGGTAAGTTACATGTTCATGTTTCTGAAGTTGTATTGAGGTCATATCTCATGAAACAGGGTGAACACCTGTTTCTTGGTTGTGTAAATTGTATACAGCATTGTAGTATTGCTGACTGATATACAGGATGGCACAACAGTACTGCTACAGTTTGAGCCTGCCTCTGTATATGTATATATATATATATATATATATATATATATAAAAGTGAAGTTGTCCTTGTACACACCATGAAGGCATATAGGGGGTGCAGAGGCATAGGGCCACTCATTCTTAACCTTAGTAGTAGATATATGTGAGTGGTCAGCTCAGTGCCCTGGCTGCTTTACCCATGCGGAAAGCAGCCCTGTGACTGATTGGATACACGGCTGGGTTGGCCCCAGAGCTGGTGTGAACATATTGGAGGAGAGAAAACTTTCTTGTTCCTGCCATTAATTGAACCCCAGACAGCCCAGCCTATAGCTAGGTGACTGTACCAGTTATACTTTGTTATGCTGGATGTACTTACAGTTCCTTGTTTGTATATCTATGTTTTGATGTTATTTGTAGCTAAAAATCCTAAACACTATCAAACCAACACCTCAGTTCATGGCAGGAATACTAGGCAACAAAATAAACTGCATGTACCTTCTGTGAGATCTTCCACAATACAGAGAGGTGTATATTATTCATCTGTTAAAATATTTAATCACCTTCCACAAAATATTTCAAAACTTCATAACAATATACACAGTTTTAAGACTATGTTAAGGAATTAACTTGTTAAGAATGCTTTTTATTCTATTGATGAATTTCTTTCTAAAGATTGTAATAGTTAACCAGCAACAAATAATTTTTCAACTGCTGTTGCACTCCTTTTATAGTTCATTATTATTAGCAACATATACAGTGTGTCCACAAAGTCCCTTCGGGGTTTTGAAAAATTGTGACGCGCAAACAAATTGATCTAGCCACATGCGTTTGCGGCAGATTACAGTGAAACTCTGGAAGTTTTTTACTGACCTCAGTAGACCTCGATGTGGGCTTCCTTGGTAGCACAGAGAACGTCCAGATGATATTCGAGCTCTTGCCATGTTCTGTGGAGCATGTCCACTGGAATAGCCGAGATCGCATTCCTGATACGGGTCTTCCAGAGTTTAACTGTAATCTGCCGCAAACCGCATGTGGCAAAAACAACTTCCAGAGTTTCACTGTAATCTGCCGCAAACCGCATGTGGCTAGCTCAATTTGTTTGCGCGCCACAATTTTTCAAAACCCCGAAGGGACTTTGTGGACACAATGTATGTGTATTCTGTGTATGCCCTTTATTCTACTTAATTTTCAAAAGTTGACTTATTATTTATTGTAATCCATATATTTACCTTGTCTTAGTGAGTATGAATTCTCTTGTTATTTGTAGTGTTTTACTAATTTCATGTAACTTTGTATCTCAGTGTTTCGACTTGATTGCATATTGCAATCTACTCTGCTCTTGACGAATTCCATATCCAATCCCACTTACGTGGATGTTGGATCGGTGACTGTAGATGTGTATGTATGTATGTATGTATGTACTGTTTGGCAGTTGTTCAAACTGCAGAGTACCACAGTGGATACACAGTTGGCATCTTTCACTACACTCTGGTCAAGATTGCAGCACTGCTTGCTTGTGTGTGAAAGCTGTGACAAATCTGGAATGCAGCTATTGTCATGGTAGTTCGCAGTATGACACAGCTGCAGTGCTCTCAAGATCCCGCACTGTGACACTGTGTCATTGGGCAGTTGGTTCTGGAGGTTTTGAAGGAACACAGTGTCCTCATCTGCAGGGTCCAGCAGTCCAATTAGTCTTTTTGGACTGCTGGACCCTGAAGGTGAAGACACTCAGTCCTACAGAACATCAGGAACCCCTCATGAAATGACACAGGGTCACATCCCAGAGGAGCTGACCCCTCACCTTCACCTTTGTGAGAACATCAGATTGTACTGTAGTGCTGTTGTTGTGCCATTCTGTGTAATTAGGTCTTTATCACTCATTATTTTGTAATTAATAGACCACATGGCAGCTGATGTATAAAGTTGGCTGTGTCACTGTTTTACTGTATTTCCAGTGAATCACATACATGAGCCTACAAAGTGACACTGCTTCAGTTACAACTTTATATTTTTTTTTACTAAAAAATTTTGTTTTCAGAAATTTCTTGAACGCTCAGATCAAAATAAAAGTGGAGACATTAGTATAGGAGAATTCATTCATTATGTCAAGGAACATGAAAAGAACCTGAAGTTGCAGTTTTCTCATCTGGATAAAAATAAAGATGGTAAGTTAAATAAATACTAATGTAATGACTGTAGGGATGATTTTCCATTACATTTGATGGAGGGAGTTTTTCCAGTCACCAATTTCTCACGCATCTTTACGTAAATTTTCAGTGTCAGTACTTCGCACATATCAATTACAAAATGTGCTGGCTGTATGTATGTGCAAGTGTAGTTATTACAATCAATTATGTTATGTAAATGTTTGTGAAATTTGTTGGTAACATTGGTGTCTGTTTAAAAGTCTCATAATTGGTTTAGTGAAATGCTTCGAGTTCTGAAACTGACATGGTTGACACTACCTCGTGATTGTATTTGTATAACGTACAGAGTGATATAGGGGTCACGCGGTGGCGCAGTTGGTTGAGGCACTGCGCTACAAGCCGGAACGTCGCGGGTTCGATTCCCGATGGTGTCACTGGAATTTTTCATTGACATAATCGTTTCGGCTGCAGTATGGTCCTGGGGTCGACTCAGCCTCTAAAAGAAATGAGTACCAGGAATCTTTCCTGGGGGGTAAAGGCGGCCGGTGCGTAGGGCTGACAACCTTATCATCTTCATGTTCCGATTGTCTAAAAATTCTGGGAGCCTCAACCTCCTGGAACCCTAAGGGTCTGTCAAGGCCTGTAATGGGATTGCTTACAGAGTGATATAAGTTTTCAGTGTTGTGGTAATGAATGATAAACAGAAGTTTTGTTTTCATGTGTTTTAGGTATGATTGATGTTGAAGAACTCATTAAGGCATTTAAGGAACTTGGTGTGGAAGTAGATACGACAGAGGCTACAAAATTACTTCAAAGGTATTTTCATGCGTTTGGATACATTCCATTCTCTGCCACATACGTTTGCAGTTCGTATGGCTTGAAAGGCTATGTTTCGTATAACTTCTATTCTGCTTTTCTTTTAATTTTCTCCTTTTCGCATGCATAATGTTAGTTTTTCTGTTTATGTCTAGTATCTTTTTTCTGTTTTATTTTAACCATCAGATTGACATGAGTCTGTTACTTGGCTGAGTTCACATTAATCTGATGTCGATGAATGGAAATGAAATACCAACAGATGTATCAGTTTTAGGTGAGCAGTTGCATGTCAAACTGGGATCCATATTAGCCACTAATGCATCAATCCTTACATCCATTGAAACCCTCTTTTGTGTAAACTTTGTTTAATATGAGGATTCAGGTCTTCTGGGATGTGATGCCATTTTGCTGGGTGAGTGGTTCCCAACATTTGAAAGGAACATAGAGTTTTCGTATTCAGTGTCAAGTAGTCCGAGATCAATTCTTCGAAATTGACACAGCGTCACATCCAAGAAGTTCTGAATCCTCAACTATACTGCTGTGTGAACCTGACTTCCTACCTGCATTTAACGTGATACACATGTGGATGTAGAAAATTTGTAATTACAGAGGACTTGCTGATGTTACACTGCGATAGTGTTATGTTTCGAAACATTTCTACTGCAGTGGTGTAGCTAGGTATTTTGGTGCCCACAGCAAGTAGTCACAGTGGCGGTTGCTAACGGAGATTTATGGATTAAAAAAGAAGTCACAATCATTGCTGAATTTCCTCTTTTATTTGGTCCAATAATTTAAACCTTGTTGACTGCAGAAAATCATATTTATCATTTAAAACATTCAATTTTCCACCAATTTTGCCATCCCTTGGACTCAGCTACGCCACTTTGACTTGAATTACAAGGCAGAGTTAGCTAGGAGCAAGAGAGGCATAAATATTGTGCTTGCCATACATTGCATTAAATATGCTAAGGAATGGTACTGTCAGTGTATCTGACAGGTTGTCAGATTAGTCAGTTTAGCTGTGGACATGCTTTGTTGCAAGAGAGCTATATTTCATCCATCAGTGTTTGACAACAACATAATCTGGACCTGCCTCAGTCACTGTTCACTGTTGTCAGTTTGCCATACAGTTTGTAGGAGAAGTTGTAATGATGTCACTCCTATAATTGTGTGTAATTACGTTAAGCACTGTGTGGTACAAATGGTGTAGTTTGTCAGGACTAAATGAAGATGAACAGGTTACTGTTTATAATTGCAGAAAATGTCAATGGTGTAGTGTGTGTAATTGGTGCAGAACTTGTCAGTACCATGGTTCTTAGAAACGTGTAAAAGAATATTGCGCTTTCTTTTTAGAATGGATCAAGACGGTAGTTTGGCCATTAGTTTTGATGAGTGGCGTGACTACCTTCTTTATGCACCTAGTACTAACATCATTGACATCCTCCACTACTGGCGACATTCAACGGTAAGTGCTTGAAATATGTTGTTGCTTGTGTAATAATTGACATGTTGGTCTGACGAGGTCGTATGGTTTGTTACGTGTATAGTCTGCCTGTTACAGCTGGACCCCTGCCTAGTGTTGGAATAAGGAAAGTCTTTGTTTTGCTGTATTTGTTGTACCGTTTATGTAAGCCGGATGTTAATGCTGTTTAACCTCTGTGAGAAGGCTGCCTACATACTGCATTGACCTGCTTGTAAGATGACACTTTCTTTCACAGTCTTCAGTTCTTGGGAAAATTCCTGTACAGAAAGTGTTTAAGTTTGTGCACTATTATCAGGCAACTCTCCAGGTGGGCAGCTGATGAATTAGGAAAAAATTCTTTTTTTATATTCGGGTAAATATGGTGATGATGTTCCTTTTCAGTTTCACTGTTGTATGTCCTGTACCACCAAGTATGTCCTGTACCACCAAGTATGTCCTGTACCACCAAGTATGTCCTGTACCACCAAGTATGCCCTGTACCACCAAGTATGTCCTGTACCACCAAGTATGCCCTGTACCACCAAGTATGTCCTGTACCACCAAGTATGTCCTGTACCACCAAGTATGTCCTGTACCACCAAGTATGCCCTGTACCACCAAGTATGTCCTGTACCACCAAGTATGCCCTGTACCACCAAGTATGTCCTGTACCACCAAGTACGCCCTGTACCACCAAGTATGTCCTGTACCACCAAGTATGCCCTGTACCACCAAGTATATCCTGTACCACCAAGTATGTCGTGTACCACCAAGTATGCCCTGTACCACCAAGTATGTCCTGTACCACCAAGTATGCCCTGTACCACCAAGTATGTCCTGTACCACCAAGTATGTCCTGTACCACCAAGTATGTCCTGTACCACCAAGTATGCCCTGTACCACCAAGTATGCCCTGTACCACCAACTTATGAATTTACTAGCATGTTATGATCACGTGCTGAGTGTTATAGCTTTGTTATTTAAATTTGTTCACATCTGTTACTTGGTTTCGGGAGTTTGTCCATTGTCCGTATCCAGAAAAAGAGAACACTGCTTCAGGAAATTTGTATTCATTTATTCAATCATTTTACATTCCATGGATCCTTGTAGGCAAAAATACCTGATGGATGTGGAATTAGTTTCCATATACATATAATAATAATAATAATAATAATTCTTGGCTCAACAGCCCTGTATGGGCCTGGGCCTCCTCTTGTCGAGGTTACTAAGTCATGCGCATTCATGGCAGCTGGTGACCGGCCAGCTAGCCGCGCTTAGTGTTCTATCGATCCTGATGTGCACGCCAGAGCCATCTGGCAGGCAGTCAGGAGACTTGGATGAGAAATGGAGGCAATTTGGCTTACGCAACATTTTTATTCATGCCCGTAAGGTTCTTTTACATGCCGTAAATCTACGACATGGGACCGACGGCTTTACTTCCCCTCCGAAGGAAGTGGTGCTCCGGATTTTTATCATCCTTAAAAATCCATCGACCTCGGTCGGGATCGAACCCGCGAACCTTGGGTCCAGTGGCGAGCACGCTAACCACTAGTCCACCGAGGTCGACATATACATATAATAAACCATATAAAATATATATGCCTAGAAAGCATGCATCATATTAAAACAATAACAATATTTATTAATAGTGAGTAATAAAATAAAATATATAAAATAAGTGCAGAGTTTTATGTTTCTGCTCTCAGATTTAAGTGTACGAAAGTTAAGTTGAAGGGCTGTTCTCAGCTGCCTCTGCATATTCATTGAGGATCAGATGATGTCAGTTGGAGATTCATTCAGCTACCTCTGTATCTTCGGTGAGCGTCAGGTCTTGCCAGTGGGAGATTAAGTTAGCTACCTTCATGTATTCACTGAGATGTTGTCAGTGGGAGATAATAGAAAATAGTACGAAATTTGGCAGTACATTTTGGTGCCAAAAACTAAGACTAAAAAATATGTTGAAATGAGACCCTCACACCAAACCAGGAACCCAACCCACAAACACTGATTGACAAGAAGCTCAGAATTATGTAGGCATTGCATACCGACTTTATGAAAGAAATGAGAACTGCGGACAGAATTGAGAAGGATGCATGTAAAGACTGTATCAGCCCTTCATTTATTTGCTAAGCTCCTTGTTGATGAGAGGAAGCCATGTTGATGAAATTTCCAAACTAGATTGGCTTATTGGATTTGTGAAACTCTCCATGTATTTCCTGTATGTGCTGTCAGCTTGAACAAAATCACCTTCAGAACTTATTGACGCATAGAGGTGGAGGTTAAAATGTTAACTAAACTAGAAACATATAATGTAGTGTTTCGGTATGCACAGCACAGTGGTTGCTGTATGTACCACCTGCTGTAATATGAACTGTTCATATTCTGTGTGTTTCGTATGATCCTCGATAACAAAATATCCATTTGTTCTTAAAGCGGCGACGTTAACTGATTGGTATTTGTAGTGGAGATGTAATTTGTTTCCAGTGTGGTAGGAACTGAATTTTTAAATGTTGTAAGAGATGAATTTCAGACTTACAAAGAGTTCAGGTATTTATTGGTAAAGAATAACACCTTTAAACATGCTTGGAGCATGAGATGTTGTTGGATGGTAACTTTATCCTCATTGCATTGGGTAGTACCCAACAGTGCCACATAGAATTAATGTGCTGGAACTGTCTAATTGATCCATTTTTGTAACTTACGGGTTTAATGTTAAATATTGTGTTCATTTTCATGGTTATGGTAATTGGCATTATGCATTGCCTGTTGCTAATGCCGTCTCTCAGGCCCAGGATGTAAACTTCCTTCCATATGCAATACCATTCATTGACTTAAGACGGAAGTTAGTAGTGGTCTGCAGTGGAGATTGGCCAGATGCATGTGTGGGCTTGGAATTTACAGTCAGCGCCAGGTGGACATTTGTAAAGCCTACTTGCTAGTAACAACATTCCAGTCCTATCAGACTTGCGTTGTTGTGATACTTACAAAATATAAATGTGTAGCTGGGGTAGCGCGGTCAATGTAGTGACTTTGCTGTGGGCTGGACAGCTGAGGAATTGCCCAATTCCTGGCAGGGGCACGAGATTTTTCTCTTATCGAAAACGCCCATAATGGCTGCGCAGCCCACCCAACCTCCTATACAGCGGGTACTGGGCATTCTTTACCTGAGGGTAAGGCGGGTGTGGCATTAAGTTGACCATTCACCCCTCTCTAGTGCCTTTCTGGTGTGCACAGGGACAGCCTAACTAAACTAACTAACTAACTAACTCCATGTAGCACAGTCCTTCTTGAGAAGCTAACATGTCCTCAGCTAGTCAAGAAATTCCCCATGTTTTATGGAACCTGAAGGTTCATTACCACATTCACAAGAGCCCGCCACCTGTCCCTATCCTGAGCCATATCAATCCAGTCCATGCCTCCCCATCCCACTTCCTGAAGATCCATTTTAATATTATCATCCCATGTATGCCTGGGTCTTCCAAGTGGTGTCCTTCCGTCAGGTCTTCCATCACCCATGTATGCTACATGCCCTGCCCACCTCATTCTTCTTGATTTGATCACCCGAATAATATTTGGTGATGAGTACAGATCTTTAAGCTCCTCATTATGTAGTCTTCTCCACTCCCGTTACCTCGTCCCTCTTAGGCCCAAATATCTTCCTCAGCACCCTATTCTCGAACACCCTCAGCCTATGTTTCTCCCTCACTGTGAGAGACCAAGTTTCACACCCATACAAAACAGCACAGGGACAGCCTTACTTTACATAATGTAAATTTATAGTAAAATGTAATTTATCTTATGGGTTTGGACTGCTAGATGTGTGCCTGAATGGTCATAGAATTTACAATTGACAGGTTGTAATCAGTGTTTGTCACTGAAATTCACTGATTGGACTACAAACTCAGGTCACTTTGCAGCACATCCACAGTGTGGCAGTTATGTTACGTTTGGATAACATAGCTTTCGTCACATTATTGTCAGTTTTAAAATAACATTTATTACTGCTCTTTTCTCTCTAAACATAGCTGTTGCATTTAAAGGAAAATTGTTCTATGTATTTAGTTTTAGAACACTGACTAATTCACACCAACAAATGCACAATCTTTGTGCATTTGTTGGTGTGAATTAGTCAATTATACAAAATGCACGGTGAATATAACGTGAAATTTAGTTTAGAACAGTTGTTCGTGAAATGTGCATCGTGGCGTCAGGTTTGTAAGCCGTGGCCTGTCGTCTCTCAATTTACAATCTCTGACATCATGAGCACAGAGTCCATTGATAAAGTGTGTATGATGTTTGAACAAGCTGTGGGTGTCTTATCAATTGAAATTCTTTACATGATTGTCTCTGAATAAAGGTGAAGTTATCTCAGTGGTTAAGCACCATGTCATAAAGGTATATGATTGAGTGGAGGTTAAGCTCCATGCAAGATTAACTGTAGCAGTACATGGAAGTGATTTGTTAGCTTCAGGTTGCCCTCACATTACCTCGTATGATGGGCTGCATCATATATAAGTACATCGGAGATGCTGAAACATTTTGCGTAATTGGGACCATCCATACATAGCGAGTTGAATGTTGTAATGTCTTCTGTTACATCTGCAGCAGACAACAGAACACAGAAGCTTTTGTGTTTGTATTAGATGTCAGATTTGCTACACACGTTCATTTAATGAGGCACGTTCCTTAAGCCCATCGTATATAGGGGCATAACTTTGCTGAACAATATATATCACCTGCTACCACTGTACCTCTGTGTGTGTGTGTTTGGGGCAGAGTCTCTGTAGGTCATTTATGTGATCGGTGAGTCAACAGGAAGTGACAAACACCATTTATCAGATAAAATAATGACTGTTGGTCACATAGGTTATAATTGTAAGGTGCTTATTTAAGCACCACGCCATGATTTGTGAGGGAGTGGAGGTATAGATCCACTCATTCTTAACCTCGGCACGCGATGGAGGTGAGATTTACGCCGCGGCCGCTTTGCCTGCGCTTAGAGTCCCAGATACCCGGGTTCACAGGGGGCTGGATGGACCTCAGAGGTGGTCCGAACGCAGCAGCGAAGAGAAAACAGTTGGCACTTGTCTGGCATCGAACACTGGTCTGCGAGCCCGTAGGTCCTGCACGACAGAAGCAAGACGCTTGTTTGGCTGCTTGCGTAGTGGAGGCTAGTAGCGATGACGTAACGGAACATCCAAACACTTGTCAGGAACAAACCGTACTTATATCGGGTCACGACAGATGTCATCAGAAAAATCCAAACGCTGTGAGGACACCGTACTTATATCGGGTCACGACAGATGTACATCAGAAACATCCAAACACTTGTCAGGCACCGTACTTATATCGGGTCACGGCAGATGTACATCCAGAAACATCCAAACACTTGTCAGGACACCGTACTTATATCGGGTCACGACAGATGTACATCCAGAAACATCCAAACACTTGTCAGGCACCGTACTTATATCGGGTCACGCAGATGTACATCCAGAAACATCCAAACACTTGTCAGGACACCGTACTTATATCGGGTCACGACAGATGTACATCCAGAAACATCCAAACACTTGTCAGGACACCGTACTTATATCGGGTCACGACAGATGTACATCCAGAAACATCCAAACACTTGTCAGGACACCGTACTTATATCGGGTCACGACAGATGTACATCCAGAAACATCCAAACACTTGTCAGGACACCGTACTTATATCGGGTCACGACAGATGTACATCCAGAAACATCCAAACACTTGTCAGGCACCGTACTTATATCGGGTCACGGACAGATGTACATCCAGAAACATCCAAACACTTGTCAGGACACCGTACTTATATCGGGTCACGACAGATGTACATCCAGAAACATCCAAACACTTGTCAGGACACCGTACTTATATCGGGTCACGACAGATGTACATCCAGAAACATCCAAACACTTGTCAGGACACCGTACTTATATCGGGTCACGACAGATGTACATCCAGAAACATCCAAACACTTGTCAGGACACCGTACTTATATCGGGTCACGACAGATGTACATCCAGAAACATCCAAACACTTGTCAGGACACCGTACTTATATCGGGTCACGACAGATGTACATCCAGAAACATCCAAACATTGTCAGGCACCGTACTTATATCGGGTCACGCAGATGTACATCCAGAAACATCCAAACACTTGTCAGGACACCGTACTTATATCGGGTCACGACAGATGTACATCCAGAAACATCCAAACACTTGTCAGGGCACCGTACTTATATCGGGTCACGCAGATGTACATCCAGAAACATCCAAACACTTGTCAGGACACCGTACTTATATCGGGTCACGACAGATGTACATCCAGAAACATCCAAACACTTGTCAGGACACCGTACTTATATCGGGTCACGACAGATGTACATCCAGAAACATCCTAACACGAATACACACATTTTCTCCGTAGGCGTACTTGTAGACGTTTACCAGATACCAGACGTACTTATACACGTATTGCCTCTCAGTAGTGCAGGTCATATTGTAGTTAATTCTTCCGCTAAGGGGCGCGGGAAGGCACTATACACACGGGCCGACAGGAGTGACAAGCGAATTTGTTGATAATAACTTCGGGGCACCTGGCCATGTGGGCACTGCCTCAACGAAGTCCGGTTCGTTCCTGGGTAATGGCATTGCAACGTTCGTCGCACCATGCCCTTCATCAGCCTCTAACAAATGTACCGGAACCTAAAGGCGCGGTCGTAGGGCTGCAACCTTACCACCTTATTCCGATTGTATAACGTGAGACTGTAGGTGACGTGTTGGGTTTATTACCAAATAAAGATTGACGTTTTAATTTTTAATTCCATTGCTTTTTTATTTCTCGGACCAGGGCCGACCATAGACATGTCGCCCCGGGCAGGCAAATAATTTGACGCCACTGCAGACCGATACGCTTTCAAGTTTAGCAGCCTAGGACAGGGCTGGCGAACCTTTTCGAGGGCGTGTGGCCAAGTTGCGGATAATTTTCGGAGAAATTCATTCACGTGTGGAACCCGAGTTTACTAGCACCCTGTTTCCGATTATTCCAGTGACGTCTTAGCGCCCGTTGCGTCCCCGGGCAGCTGCCTTGCTGGTCTGCCCGCTTAGTCTGGCCCCGATTCGCACTGACTTAACATCGCGATAGAGCGGGTAACATTCCTGCTGTACTCGGGAGGACCCGGGTTCAGATCTCGGCCAGAGCCCTGCACTGAGCGAGGTTCTTCGTGATTTTAATCAATGCTTCCAGGCATACGCCGATGTAGTAGAGCTGCCCTCCTTGCGCACACTTGCCACTTCGTTTTCCGCCAGTTACCCCGTTATTCGACGCAGTGGATCTGAGCGACGGAGAAGCCGCTTTATGAGCCGTGACCCCTGCGTTAAGGGCGGAGGTAGCTGCTCCAACACCATCATCAGCACAGCGTTGCCAGCTGAAATAGTCCATTTGCTTTGTTCTGACAGACGTTTACTAGTCTGGGTGCTTTGCAGACTTTCAGCTTAACCCGTTAAAGACAAAAGAAAACCAATGTGAAGACACTTGTCTGTCCAATGCTCCCCGATAACCGTAACGGCATTGCTTTGAAGGTTCGAAGGCTTCGCCCGCTTGTCCTTTGATATGAGTAGTGTTTCCTGTCAGATGGAATGCTTGTAAATTGAGACGAATTAATGTGTCATCGGTAGTTATCTGTCGTGTTGAGCAGTTGCAGACAGCGCTGAAGTTGTAGAGAGTCAGGTATCATAGGAGATATCCGATGACGGCTTAGCTACAGATACACAGGAAACAGTACAGATCTTCTGGTAAATCTGACGTTTGCTGGAGCGAAGTGGGTACCACCGGTATCAGGATGTGTGTAGAGATCACCTGATAAGGGAAGCTGTGAGCATGCGCATGTAATGAGGGGGACTAGTGTGAAGATCGTCTGTGCCGTGCGACAGTCTTGATGAGGCCAAGTGTGCTGTGTGTGGTGACTGCGCGGACCGTCGTGCTTGTGTCTTTTGGTAACGAAGGGTGATTGCTGGCTGGTGACTTACATCGTGTGCCGATGTATTTGGAGGGAGGTGCAGTGGCCGCGGCCTGCGACTGTGGGGTGTGTCGAGAGTTATATCTTCTGGCGCACCGGGTGTTGGCGAAGGTGAGATCTTGAGCACGTGAGTGGTAAGGTACAGGTGACCATAGAGCGGGCCGTGAAGTCCCTGAGGGGGAGTAGGTTTGTAGGTAAATTTCGTGGGCTCAACTGTTAACGGATTTTATTTGGTCCTTTAAACCCCAGTGGTTACTATATGTACCGCCAGGTTTAACATCCACAAATTGTACGTTCTGCCCACACAGTGTATTTATGTGTTTTGTGTGGATCTCAGAACAAACAGCGATTATTTCACTGTACAGCATTAACTGACTGGTTTGTATAACTGAGACGGTGTGTGTTTACTGCGCGGTACGGACTGAATGTACCGCCATGTTTAACATTCAACAATTCTACGTTCTGCCCACAGTGTATTTATGTGTTTTGTGTGGATCTCAGAACAAACAGCGATTATTTCACTGTACAACATTAACTGACTGGTTTGTATAACTGAGACGGTGTGTGTTTACTGCGCGGTACGGACTGAATGTACCGCCATGTTTAACATTCAACAATTCTACGTTCTGCCACGTGTATTTATGTGTTTTGTGTGGATCTCAGAACAAACAGCGATTATTTCACTGTACAACATTAACTGACTGGTTTGTATAACTGAGACGGAGTGTGTTTACTGCGTGGTACGGACTGTATTTATGTGTTTTGTGTGGATCTCAGAACAAACAGCGATTATTTCACTGTACAACATTAACTGACTGGTTTGTATAACTGAGACGGAGTGTGTTTACTGCGCGGTACGAACTGGGCCTTTAACTGTAATCCAGGTTAATCGCATCTTCCCACGGCCGACTGATGACATTCCGAAACTGTATGCTAATTGGCGACATTGTGTTTGTTTCGATTGTGCTGTCAGTGTTAACGTAACGTAGTAGCACGAAAAGTGAAAACGACTCAGATATGTGTATAACGCATCTGTTTAAGTTCACTGTAGGCTGTTCGTTGAGTAGCCAACAGTCGCCCAGCAGGTCAAGAGGTCTCCCGCTGTATGGATCTTGAGGGTTCATCGTCTGTTTCACAAGACCTCATCACCACTGGTCAATTCTGAGCCAGTTGAATCCAGTCCAGGTTATGTGGCAAAAAGTAAAGTTAATTAGCATTTCACCATCGTTACGTGTGAGGGAAGGTGGTATAACTCCGCGCATTCTTAACCTCGACGCTAGATAGAGGTGTTGTCAGCTGCACTTCCGGCCGTTTTGTCCTGAGGGTTAGGTCCAACCGATACGCATTCAATATGGCGAGTGAGCCCCAGAAGCGGTGTAGGTGCGACGGTGAAGAAAATAGTCTCTGCCCCCGCTGCGAACCGAACCCTGATTGTCCGGTATTCAAACCCGAGGTCTGGTAACTATTGACTGAGTTACACCGGTTCGAAAGTCGAAGTAGCTTTGTCTTATTTATGATTAAGGGACAAGGACGTGTTCTGTCGTCTGCGGTTGACGTCGTTGCATTGTAATGGTAATTCTGAATACTAAGATACAGCGACCTTGTTCTATCTGACAGTATCGTTTGTCACTTCACTTCCCGCCGCCGAGTTTGTAGATTGTCGGCTGAGTGCAGTGACGTAACTAAGGTTCTTTTAGCACGCGAGGATAGTAACCACAATGGCCGCCCCTAAAATAAACTATAACGTTTAAAAAATCAGTTGCTCATTGAATTTCTGTTTGTGTAGTCAAATAATTTAAAATTGTTGAGCGCAGAAAATCAAATTTTTGCGTTTAAAGTGTTTATATTTCAGCCCATTTTTGCCGCCCCTTGGACACTGCTGCCCGGGGCAGCCGCAGCAGTTGGCACCGCCTTAGCGACGTCGCTACGTTAGTGCTGTAAGAGCGCCGACAGCGATCACAGACGATGCATGTCACATAAAACAGCTGTCACCGTTATCAGCATATTATGAAAAAGTTCCCTGAAGCAGGCAGCAGCGTTCCATATCATACAGCTGTATCACCTTCCATCCCCGGGCCGGGTACTGCTCACAGTGATACCGTGATTTGAGGCTGGCATGGCTCAGAGTATCTACATTACGTTCTGTGATGTGACGCCGTGTAGTTTGGTAGATTGTACCAGCGTTTCTCAGGAACATGCTGCCTTCATCTTCAGGGTAGAGAATGACTCATCAAACGCTGTAGGACTCCTGTTTAACGGATTAAACACCCGTTATAAGGTCAAGGTATTAAAGTTGACCTTGTGCTTGTCATGAAGGCTTATAGGGAGAGTAGAGGTGTAGACCCACTCATCTTCAACCTCCCTGTTATGTAGAGGTGACTGATCAGCTTCACGCCCCGGCCGGTTTATCCCCGAACAGAACCATGGTACCCGTTGAATAGGAGTCTGGGTGGGCCCCAAAGCCAGTATGAACGTTTTGGTGAAGACAAAAGTCTCTTGTCCCTGCCTGGATTCGAACCCAGCTCATGACCTGTAATGGCCAACTGTGGTTCTGGTCAGTGTGTATCTGCTGTGTTCAGTTCCTTTGCAGCACTGTCCACAACAGCAGTGTCCACAACAGCACTGTCCACAACAGCAGTGTCCACAACAGCTCTGTTTCAGTAGGCACAAACTGTCCTTGTCACTTCGCAGTATTCAGCAGATAAAAGTCCATAACGAAGGAATGACTAAAATGAGCTGACTGTTGCTTGAGTAATTAAAACAAAAATATATTGGTAATGACAATTTGAACCACGTCCAAAACTCTATCGCAATTCTTGCACATCGTTGACAGCCATGACCATCGTACACATTGGCAACAGTACGGAGCGAATTTCGTAATGTCTCTGTGTATTTTCTGTACGCCAACAGTAGGAGACAGGAAACAGAAGTACATTTTTGTGAAGCATGCCGTGCCATGGCTCAGGCGGTTAGTCACCGGCCTGTCGCCGCGGAGAACCGGGTTCGATCCCGGGCCAGCCCATGTAAGATATGTGGTGGACGAAGTGGCACTGGAATAGGTTGCCGCGTACTCATCTTCATCATCGTGTTACTCTTACCAGAAGGACAGACGGCGAAATCTGAGAACCTTTCAAAGGAACGCAGGAGCGCTGAACAGAAAGTCGCATCATTTTCGTTTTTTAACTTGTGAACAGACCATGTTTCAGAAAATTGGGTAAATTAGGTACTGTGGAGCAGATGTCATGTCGCATGAGAGTCTACAGAACGTTTTGTGTGTCAAGAAATATGTTTGTAGTCTGGTAGGCAGTTTATCCGGACATAACCAGTGACTGCGTCACATACTGCGCCAGTGTCAGGACCTCCGGACAGTAATCAAGTGCCGGCCACCTTATTGCACTGATCTCGACGACTCGGGGAGCCGCCTGCACGCGATCTGTTACGTCGCCACGTCTCGTGTTGCTGTATGACGTGCATGCTACGTACTGTACTGAGCATCTGCTCGCGTAACGGAACTGTACCATTGTGTAATGTCAGACGTCCTAATTGAGTGCACGGCGTCACACGACGTGTGCATTAGCAATGGTGTGTCGATAACGAAAGCAAACGTCAGTCCCAACACGAATGTCCGTAATTTTCAAACGCACACGTGCCTTTGGTACAGTGGTTACTATGTGTACCGCCATGTTTAACATTCACAAATTCTACGTTCTGCCCACACAGTGTATTTATGTGTTTTGTGTGGATCTCAGAACAAACAGCGATTATTTCACTGTACAGCATTAACTGATTGGTTTGTATAACTGAGACGGAGTGTGTTTACTGCGCGGTACGGACTGTATTTATGTGTTTTGTGTGGATTCTGAGAACAAACAGCGATTATTTCACTGTACAACATTAACTGACTGGTTTGTATAACTGAGACGGAGCGTGTTTACTGCGCGGTACGGACTGTATTTATGTGTTTTGTGTGGATCTGAGAACAAACAGCGATTATTTCACTGTACAACATTAACTGACTGGTTTGTATAACTGAGACAAAGTGTGTTTACTGCGCGGTACGGACTGTATTTATGTGTTTTGTGTGGATCTCAGAACAAACAGCGATTATTTCACTGTACAACATTAACTGACTGGTTTGTATAACTGAGACGAAGTGTGTTTACTGCGCGGTACGGACTGTATTTATGTGTTTTGTGTGGATCTCAGAACAAACAGCGATTATTTCACTGTACAGCATTAACTGACTGGTTTGTATAACTGAGACGGAGTGTGTTTACTGCGCGGTACGGACTGTATTTATGTGTTTTGTGTGGATCTCAGAACAAACAGCGATTATTTCACTGTACAACATTAACTGACTGGTTTGTATAACTGAGACGAAGTGTGTTTACTGCGCGGTACGGACTGTATTTATGTGTTTTGTGTGGATCTCAGAACAAACAGCGATTATTTCACTGTACAACATTAACTGACTGGTTTGTATAACTGAGACGAAGTGTGTTTACTGCGCGGTACGGACTGTATTTATGTGTTTTGTGTGGATCTCAGAACAAACAGCGATTATTTCACTGTACAGCATTAACTGACTGGTTTGTATAACTGAGACGGAGTGTGTTTACTGCGCGGTACGGACTGAATGTACCGCCATGTTTAACATTCACAAATTCTACGTTCTGCCCACACAGTGTATTTATGTGTTTTGTGTGGATCTCAGAACAAACAGCGATTATTTCCCTTTATATAATTGTGATTGGTCTCCATTGTCGAGACTGGTCCAGTCCTCTATGCGGTACGAACTGAACTTTGAACGTAGGTTGCTAAGACCGCTGTGTCAGGAAATTCCACGGTAGTGTCTTTGTTTACTGTAGTGACCATTCAGCAGCCAAATGCCTCAGAACGTGAGCGATGTCAAACCTGCATAACCCAGTGACACGACTTGCTTCATATACCACAGACGAGCAGATGTAATTGAAGTTTGATAATGCTCGAATTTCAAGACCCAGAATGGCGTTTAGTGATTAATTGGGAACGTTAAAATGGTAAAACCGTTTTAACCCACATTCACTATAAAACACGTATTCGGTTCCAAAAACTTACGAAATACCAGTAATAGAAACGTAAAATAACCTTAAAAAGCATGAAAGCGTGAAATAAGCATAGAATACATTGAAAGACTGAAGGACACTCTCATTGCGTAAAGCACAAATCGACCTCGCTTAAAATTAAAGATAAGCTTATCTGAGCTGAGAGGTCTGCGCAGTAGCACTAGTGTGAGGGTCATCAACTGGCCGGCCAGGTGGTAAGAAATGCACACATCGAGGCCCTGTACCAGTTCCTCGGCTTTACGTACTGCAAACCTGCCACACGTCTTTACAGTAATTTGCAAGCCAGTTTCTGTGTTAAGTAAGACACGGCAATACGATTTGTAACGTTGCCGTACCGCTGAGTTAGCGATAAGTGTCCGCCATAGTCGCAAATGCCTTGCGAGTTCGTCGAGACAGTTCGTTACTGCAGTGATTTGTTTGTTGGCAGTAATTGGAGCTCATTCAGACGAGTCAACGGTAACTACGTTTGTAGTGTGGCAATTGAAACGGAGGAAGTACCCCCTTGAAATGCGGAGGGCCTGATTACACAGATTGTCCAATTACAGGGCGAGCCCCCCCATCTTAACCACTGCGTCAGATGCCTGTAGGCTACGACAGTGACGTAGTTCCCGTCTAGGTTAGTTGCCACCTCGTGATTCCGTCTATTTATATGTATTAATCCCTGAATGCAAGCTCGTAGAGTGGTTCTGGCTCATTGTAGCGGTGAAGCTGTACTCCATGATACTCCATGACACGGCATGCTTACTGTACGGTCAGTAGTGGAGCTGCAAGAACGGGGGGACTTCGGCTGGGAGTTTGCTTCGTTAAACACAACGCCATGAAGACATACGGGGAAGTGGAGGTGTAGCTCCACACATTCTTTAACCTTGGCGGTAGATGGAGGTGAGTGGTGAGATTCACTCCTCGGTCGTTATGCCACCGAGGAGACTGCCCCCCCCCCCACACAACCCCTCTGTCCTTTGACGGATTGGCCCCATAGCTGGTATGGGCTATGTGGTGAACAGAAAAAACCTGCCCTCTCCTGTGAATCGAACCCCAGTCCACTGCAATGTGTGTCGTGGTAAATTACGGGACATGTTCATAGATGTGTGTGTTTGTTTGTTTGTTTGTTTGTTTGTGTGATTCTGACCGCAGACGAGCTGCTGCTGTGATTATCCCTTTCGCGATGAAACATAACCTGTTTTATGTAAAGATTCAGCTCGTACCGCGCAGTAAACACACTCCGTCTGAGTTATACAAACCAGTCAGTTAATGTTGTACAGTGAAATAATCGCTGTTTGTTCTGAGATCCACACAAAACACATAAATACAGTCCGTACCGCGCAGTAAACACTCCGTCTCAGTTATACAAACCAGTCAGTTAATGTTGTACAGTGAAATAATCGCTGTTTGTTCTGAGATCCACACAAAACACATAAATACAGTCCGTACCGCGCAGTAAACACTCCGTCTCAGTTATACAAACCAGTCAGTTAATGTTGTACAGTGAAATAATCGCTGTTTGTTCTGAGATCCACACAAAACACATAAATACAGTCCGTACCGCGCAGTAAACACTCCGTCTCAGTTATACAAACCAGTCAGTTAATGTTGTACAGTGAAATAATCGCTGTTTGTTCTGAGATCCACACAAAACACATAAATACAGTCCGTACCGCGCAGTAAACACACTCCCTCTCAGTTATACAAACCAGTCAGTTAATGTTGTACAGTGAAATAATCGCTGTTTGTTCTGAGATCCACACAAAACACATAAATACAGTCCGTACCGCGCAGTAAAACACTCCGTCTCAGTTATACAAACCAGTCAGTTAATGTTGTACAGTGAAATAATCGCTGTTTGTTCTGAGATCCACACAAAACACATAAATACAGTCCGTACCGCGCAGTAAACACACTCCCTCTCAGTTATACAAACCAGTCAGTTAATGTTGTACAGTGAAATAATCGCTGTTTGTTCTGAGATCCACACAAAACACATAAATACAGTCCGTACCGCGCAGTAAACACACTCCGTCTCAGTTATACAAACCAGTCAGTTAATGCTGTACAGTGAAATAATCGCTGTTTGTTCTGAGATCCACACAAAACACATAAATACAGTCCGTACCGCGCAGTAAACACACTCCGTCTCAGTTATACAAACCAGTCAGTTAATGCTGTACAGTGAAATAATCGCTGTTTGTTCTGAGATCCACACAAAAACAATAAATACAGTCCGTACCGCGCAGTAAACACACTCCGTCTCAGTTATACAAACCAGTCAGTTAATGCTCTACAGTGAAATAATCGCTGTTTGTTCTGAGATCCACACAAAACACATAAATACAGTCCGTACCGCGCAGTAAACACACTCCGTCTCAGTTATACAAACCAGTCAGTTAATGCTGTACAGTGAAATAATCGCTGTTTGTTCTGAGATCCACACAAAACACATAAATTCAGTCCGTACCGCGCAGTAAACACACTCCGTCTCAGTTATACAAACCAGTCAGTTAATGCTGTACAGTGAAATAATCGCTGTTTGTTCTGAGATCCACACAAAACACATAAATTCAGTCCGTACCGCGCAGTAAACACACTCCGTCTCAGTTATACAAACCAGTCAGTTAATGCTGTACAGTGAAATAATCGCTGTTTGTTCTGAGATCCACACAAAACACATAAATACAGTCCGTACCGCGCAGTAAACACACTCCGTCTCAGTTATACAAACCAGTCAGTTAATGCTGTACAGTGAAATAATCGCTGTTTGTTCTGAGATCCACACAAAACACATAAATTCAGTCCGTACCGCCACAGTAAACACACTCCAACTCAGTTATACAAACCAGTCAGTTAATGTTGTACAGTGAAATAATCGCTGTTTGTTCTGAGATCCACACAAAACACATAAATACAGTCCGTACCGCGCAGTAAACACACTCCGTCTCAGTTATACAAACCAGTCAGTTAATGCTGTACAGTGAAATAATCGCTGTTTGTTCTGAGATCCACACAAAACACATAAATACACTGTGTGGGCAGAACGTAGAATTTGTGAATGTTACACCTGGCGGTACATATAGTAACCACTGGGCTGTAAAGGGTTAAGACTCAGTGGGTTCGATTTTGCCCATTGGTACGTCGGTGAAGCCCACAGGCCTGTCAACTTGTAGGTGCGTGCGGGACGCTGTGGGCTGAGAAATTTGAGGTTGGGGCGCGATTTGGTTCTGTAAGCTCGCGAGGATAGTTGCAAATAGAATAAGCGACTGCTGAATCGAAATCTAAATCTGAAAGTAATTCGGATTTAGATTATCCAGTCGGTGCTGCTGCAACGTCTCACCTCTAATCAGGTCTTCTAGAAAGTTGGCACATTTTGTTTTAGCTTAGCTTAATGGCGGGTTTAAAACCCTTGTTGATGCTGCTGTTATTATTGGCGACAAATATACTTGGCAAACAAATTGAGTAATTTTTGGAGATGAAACGTGATGATGTCATCAACGTGAAATATTAAATTGCAAATGAAATCTCGCTCAGTAGTTCGATAACTGATTTTGCGATCTTTCTATTTTTAAAATTCAGAAGGGCCACATGCGGCTCGCGGGCCTGAGTGTACTGTGACATGCTGTGCCTGACACCTTGCAGTGCATTATGCAAACTGTTGGAGCAAGTTGCATGTAATTACCTTAGTGGCGCCAGTCGATACAGACATACCGATATCGTTGATTTTAGAGCCCTTTAAAGTGGATCGGCATCCAGTTAAATTCAACGTTACACGTATACTGCCATTTGTTTTGTATGGTGTGAAATTTGGTGTTCCACATTAAGGGGAAAACAGGCTGAAGGTGTTCGAGAGGAACATATTTGGCGTCTAAGAGGGGAGTGGAAAAAATGGCCTGCTGAGGAGCTTCGCGATTTACGTTTCTTACTAAATATTGGGGTGATCAAGTCAAGGAGAAAGATGGGTAAGGCATGTGGCACTTACAGGGTTTTGGTGGGGAAACCTGAAGGAAACAATAATTTGGAAGACCTAAGCATAGATGGGAAAATAATAAGATGGATCTGAAAGGAATAGAATGCGGGGTGTGGACTGAATTCATCTGGTTCAGGGTGGGGGCAAGTGGCGGGCTTTTGTGAACTGGGTAATGAAGTCTCGGGTTCTGTAAAATGCGGGGAATTTGTTGACTGGCTGAGGAACTGTTAGCTTCTCAAGAAGACCTCTGCTGCATGTAGTTAGTTTGCTGTGTTTGCGTTGCACGCCTGTTATGTGCGTTAATTCACGTCTTTGTATTAACTAAACCTCTCTTCAGGTCTCTGTGACGTACTTACGGGTTTGCAGTGTTTTGGAAGGAACAGTTTTATGCTGCTAAGAAAAGTTACAGCCGATCCAGTGGCCGTGCGGTCTAAGGCGTCGGTCTGCGGCCGTTCGCTTGCTGGGATTGTGGGTTCGAATCCCACCAGGGGCATGGATGTCTGTCTAGTGTGAGTGTTGTGTGTTGTCAGGTAGAGGTCTCTGCGACGGGCTGGTCACTCGTCCAGAGGAGTCCTACCGAGTGTGGTGTGTCTGAGTGTGATCGTGAAGCCTCGACAAATGAGGAGGCCTAGGCCCCCAAGGGGCTGTCGAGCCATTCGAAAAAAAAAAAAGTTTCCCGTGTTTCGATACCTTGACATCGTATCGATATTGAATTGTTTTCTCGATATGCCGTATCGATTTATCCCTACTACCTGACATGCATAATTAGTGCCTTCGATTTGCAATTTCGTTGTTGTCGCTTAACATAAAGTTTAGCCGCTACGTACCCAGTGTTCTGTGGTGCAGTGACCTGCATGACCCGTCAGTTGCATTTTGCATAGTCGCGTGTGTGTTTTGCAGCTTGTGTGCGTGCGTGCAATTGAGTTTGCAACTTTGACACCGAGGTTAAGGGAGCAAAAGTCGACATTAAGTTAGACTAACATGTGCCAAATTTACATAATGCTAATTTTAAGTATGTTTTAAGTTGAAAATGGATTACGTGAGCAAGAAACGGAAAAAATTATTTAATTTAGGGATTAATCTTTTTGTTTGTTGATGACAGACGTGAAAACACAAGATTATGGACCGAATGGTAGCAAGCATTGCCTCAATTTAATCTGCTCTGCTAGCAATTTTGATTTATTAGTGTCCTTCCCAAATATTTGAACTCATTTTCATAGGATTTATTACTATTACCTGTCTTTGTGTCGTGAGTTTGGCCTGCAGTCTGTCCACACGATATCCTTTGTATTTGCGTCCGGACCGCCGTCTTTACTACAGCCTCATAAAGCTTTGTGTTTCTATGCAGTAGGCAAGTTCTCGCCCAGTAATCATCAGCTGTGTTGCGCTCAGTGTCACTCCCTCGTGGTTTGCTTGGACCTTCCAAACGGAATATTCGAGCTCTAAAGTCGAAAGGCATTGGCGATAAATTAGGTCCTTATTTCGGACCATTGTCAGTATGGAATGTGTCAGATATTTGTCTACACGGACATTGTTGTAGGTTTCATTTAAATTACGTTTTCGTGTCATTATACGTTCTGCATTAAGTGTCGTTAAATAACGTAACGTGTTTTGATCATATACGAACCTTTCATCACAGCTGAGTATCACGAGAATTAGTATAACGTACACGTTTAGATGCGTACAGTAGCGCCATTTATGCAAGATGACGTCATGATCATTGACACCACTGTATCTTATAATGATCCTTGTGACATAGTTGTGATAAGAGGTCGTTGGTATTTGGTCAAAGTGTGTCGAACATTGTACAGGTAGGACCCGTTTTACGACACGGTTAGTTCCAGTAAAACAGGGTCGTAAAATGAAAAGTCGTAAAACGAGACCAAAATAGGACCCGTTTTACGACAGGGTTAGGTTCCAGCAAAACAGGGTCGTAAAACGAGACCAAAATATAATGTAATTGAATGAGATAGGTTCCAAAATTCCTAAACTTTTCCAGGTGTGTACTAATATTAAGGTAATATTTTGAAACAGTCGTTAATGTGAAAAGTCGTAAAACGGACCGTCGTAAAACGGGACCTACCTGTAATTAGCTTCACTAATTTCATGGGGATACCAAACTAAATGACAGTATTATACAAAACCTCCCTTCTTATTAAATCATAGGCTTTCTTGAAGTTTATAAATAGCTGATGTCCTGCGATGTTTTATGCCAATATGTCTGAGGTTTTTACGGTTGCAGACTGCATTGTCAGTAATTTCTTAGTATCTACATTGTCAGTAATTTCTTAGTATCTACATTGTCAGTAATTTCTTAGTATCTACATTGTCAGTAATTTCTTAGTATCTACATTGTCAGTAATTTCTTAGTATCTACATTGTCAGTAATTTCTTAGTATCTACATTGTCAGTAATTTCTTAGTATCTACATTGTCAGTAATTTCTTAGTATCTACATTGTCAGTAATTTCTTAGTATCTACATTGTCAGTAATTTCTTAGTATCTACATTGTCAGTAATTTCTTAGTATCTACATTGTCAGTAATTTCTTAGTATCTACATTGTCAGTAATTTCTTAGTATCTACATTGTCAGTAATTTCTTAGTATCTACATTGTCAGTAATTTCTTAGTATCTACATTGTCAGTAATTTCTTAGTATCTACATTGTCAGTAATTTCTTAGTATCTACATTGTCAGTAATTTTCTTAGTATCTACATTGTCAGTAATTTCTTAGTATCTACATTGTCAGTAATTTCTTAGTATCTACATTGTCAGTAGTTGATCACATCCACACTGAAGCTCCCCAGTAATTTCCTCTGCATATGGAGTTAACCTTGACAGAAGGATGTTGGGTAGAATTTTGTATGTGGTTGATAACTGTGATGTGCCTCGATAATTACTGCAGTCTGTTTATCGCCCTTATAAATAGCTACAGTGACTGATTCCTTAACTGTTGAGGCAGTTCTTCCTTATTCCAGGTAGAATTAATAAGCGTATAGATCTCAGAACGAATTGTCTTTCTGCTGGAATTGTATCCATATCAGGTGACATCGTTTCCACGTTTCAGTAGCCATCTTAACCTCGAAGGCAGTGTGTCACAAGGTAATGCTGGTACCTGTGACAATAAAGACATATGATTGAGTGGAGGTATAGCGCCATACACTCTTTACCTGGCACTAGAAGGGGGTGAGTGGTGAGCCTCACGCTTCGGTCGCTTTACCCACAACCTCATTATGCGTTGGGTGGGAAGCTGGGTGGGCCTTGGGCCCAGTCGACCAGTCCTTAGCTAGTTGCTACAATCACTGAGCTGCTTTTCATTTTAAACTTGTACTGAACAGGAAGTTGGGTTTGATGTCGATATGCCTTGTGCTGAAGGAAGTTGGGTTTGATGTCGATATGCCTTGTGCTGAAGGAAGTTGGGTTTGATGTCGATATGCCTTGTGCTGAAGGAAGTTGGGTTTGATGTCGATATGCCTTGTGCTGAAGGAAGTTGGGTTTGATGTCGATATGCCTTGTGCTGAAGGGAAGTTGGGTTTGATGTCGATATGCCTTGTGCTGGAAGGAAGTTGGGTTTGATGTCGATATGCCTTGTGCTGGAAGGAAGTTGGGTTTGATGTCGATATGCCTTGTGCTGGAAGGAAGTTGGGTTTGATGTCGATATGCCTTGTGCTGAAGGAAGTTGGGTTTGATGTCGATATGCCTTGTGCTGAAGGAAGTTGGGTTTGATGTCGATATGCCTTGTGCTGAAGGAAGTTGGGTTTGATGTCGATATGCCTTGTGCTGGAAGGAAGTTGGGTTTGATGTCGATATGCCTTGTGCTGGAAGGAAGTTGGGTTTGATGTCGATATGCCTTGTGCTGGAAGGAAGTTGGGTTTGATGTCGATATGCCTTGTGCTGGAAGGAAGTTGGGTTTGATGTCGATATGCCTTGTGCTGGAAGGAAGTTGGGTTTGATGTCGATATGCCTTGTGCTGAAGGAAGTTGGGTTTGATGTCGATATGCCTTGTGCTGAAGGAAGTTGGGTTTGATGTCGATATGCCTTGTGCTGAAGGAAGTTGGGTTTGATGTCGATATGCCTTGTGCTGAAGGAAGTTGGGTTTGATGTCGATATGCCTTGTGCTGGAAGGAAGTTGGGTTTGATGTCGATATGCCTTGTGCGGGAAGGAAGTTGGGTTTGATGTCGATATGCCTTGTGCTGAAGGAAGTTGGGTTTGATGTCGATATGCCTTGTGCTGAAGGAAGTTGGGTTTGATGTCGATATGCCTTGTGCTGAAGGAAGTTGGGTTTGATGTCGATATGCCTTGTGCTGAAGGAAGTTGGGTTTGATGTCGATATGCCTTGTGCTGAAGGAAGTTGGGTTTGATGTCGATATGCCTTGTGCTGAAGGAAGTTGGGTTTGATGTCGATATGCCTTGTGCTGAAGGAAGTTGGGTTTGATGTCGATATGCCTTGTGCTGAAGGAAGTTGGGTTTGATGTCGATATGCCTTGTGCTGAAGGAAGTTGGGTTTGATGTCGATATGCCTTGTGCTGAAGGAAGTTGGGTTTGATGTCGATATGCCTTGTGCGGGAAGGAAGTTTGTTTGATGTCGATTGCTTGTGCTGAAGAGTTGGTTGAGTCGATATGCCTTGTGCTGAAGGAAGATAAATCGTTACGCGGTCGCTCGATGGTCAGTGTTATTGATCAGTATTATTGCGTTCAATTAACACAGTGCAGTATGTTCCTGTGTAGTACTGTGCATAGACACGTTGTACTGATGCTGCTGTATGGCCATTGCTGTAGCCCTGTGTTTAAAACAGGAAACAATTCGCCGCTCGAGCAAAGAGAGGTACATACGAAGGCCATAATGCTCACACGAAAATCGCATGATAGACCCAAGGCTGAGTGAGCCAAACGACTATAAAATTTATGTGCGGTTGGATGGCCGTCATTTAATGAACTACTCATGATAGCACTGGAAATGCTTTTGAAACCTTGAAGTTTTCTTTTCGGACATGTTTACTGCTCAGCAGACGGCAATATAGCGCAACACTGACCGCAGATTGTGCAGTGTTCTCAACATTGTACAAAAAAAATCAAACTTTATTCGATCGACACAGTACATTGTGCAACCCGTCAGTGCTAAAACTGACAGTCAATAGTATTAAGCTGTATAATTGTTACACAATATTACTGATCGTCCAGGGGCACCTGTAGTTCCAAGGATACGTTGCTGTCACCAGAGAACAGACTGACGTGCGGTCAGTTGCATAATGACACACCTGACTGCATGTCAGCACGAGCCGCAGTGTCAGCGGTAGACGTGGTTTGGTTTCAGTGCTGAAATGGAGCGACATTGTTTTACGCGACAATTAGCGTCGCAACTTCACCCAGACCGTTTCGCGGAAGAGCAGGCAGCGCAGCATTCGCCGCTCTTGCAGCCAGCCGTGAGTCGGGGTCCACCCGTTTTAGTTTAGTTTGTTGTAGTTAATATTCGGTTCTTACTCGCCATGGGCCGGGATAGCTCAGTCGGTGTAGTGACTCGCTACGAGCTGGACGGTCCGGGGATCGAATCCCGGCGGGGGCGAGATTTTCAGCACCCGTCCAGACGGGCCCTGGGGCCCATCCAGCCTCTTGTACAGTTGGTACCGGGTCAGTCCCGGGGGTAAAGCGGCCGGAGCGTGGCGTTGACAACCCACCCCATCTAGCGCCGAGGTTAAAGGAAGAGTAGAGCTATACCTCTACTCCCCCTCTGGGCCTTCATGGCCTGTTCTAGGTGAACTGTACTTTTTACTCGCCATGTTTAAAGAAGGTACTGGTATATTTTCCTTCGGCTCGCACGTTATTGCACGTCGACGGGTCTGTAAGTTAGGTGAGCCGACGGGAAGTGACTATCGACAGTTCTCAGATACAATAATGTCCCTGTGTTGAAACATACAGTAGTCAGGCCTTAGTGTTCAAACAGTTGTTTTAGAGGCACGAAGATGACGCTGACCGGCTCTCCGTGCAGACAGACTACACAATTATTTCTCCCAAATACGGCCTTAAAGGACCTTAGAGCACGTAGAGTATGCGGGTGGGAGGAGGGGGGCGTTTTAGTGACGGTTATGCAACCACCGAAATCGTAACAGTGGTTTCAGCTTTAGACTTTAAACACTCGTTAAGGATCGTGGCCAGTGGCATTGTATTTGATACGAGTGATCCTGCCGCCTTGTGTTAGTGATTTCAGAGGTACCAACATTAACAAGTGAGAGACCAGTGTTGGACGTTTGCTATTTCAAATGGGCTAGTTCGAGCATAGCTTTGTGTGGTGCTGAAACGTGGACACTTCGGAAAGTGGATCAGAAGTGTGTGGAAAGTTTTGAAATGTGGTGCTGGAGAAGATGGAGAAGATCAGTTGGACCGATCGTGTGAGAAATGAAGAAGTATTACACAGTGAAGGAGGTGAGGAATATCGTACATACAATAAAAAGATGGAAGGCTAACTGGATTGGTCACATCTTGCGTAGAAACTGCCTTCTGAAACACGTGATTGAAGGAAAGTTAGAGGGAAGGATAGAAATGACGGGAAGACGAGGGAGAAGGCGTAAGTAGCTATTGGATGGCCTTAAGGAAAAGAGAAGATACTGTAAATTGAAAGAGGAAGCACTAGATCGCCCCCTGTGTAGAACTCGCTTTGGAAGAGGCTACGGACCTGTCGTAAGACAGACTGCAGAATGAATGAATTCGTACAGTGTTCGTAACGGGTCACCATTTTGCACATGTTAATGGATAACAAAACCTTTATGAACAACCGCAGTGTTTTCTGTGAGACAGCAGCTGAATTTTTAAACGGAACTTCAGGGGATTGAAGTTATGTTTTAATGTGTGCAGTTTACCAGCCAGAAATAGGGGCATAGTGTGAAACTCTTCACCGTATGCTGACAGAATTGTGGTGCCATGTGGGATATGAAAATAACATAAGAAGTCATGTCGACTAATATATTACATAATAATAATAATAATAATGGATGCTGTGTTTAGCGAAATCATGCTTGATCTTTCGCTTTGGTAATGGCCTTTGCTCCAGACTCATTTGTTAGTGTAGTGGATGAGGAAACCTCATCTGGTTTTAGCCAGTGTGCAACGTGAGCTGTGTGTTGTCACGATGACCTCATGCCAGCAAGGCAGTTGCTGCCTGCAGGCGTCCGTTAGCGATAAGTGCCGCTATTGTGTTTGAATTCCTTATCCAGCATTACAAGCAGTTGCATACAGCAGCTTCTGCAATCCCACCTCGTGCATGTTGGCGTTAAACGAAGCCACACATTGCCGTTCCTAGTACCTTGAACAGCCTGGAGCAGTTCTAGGGGGCCGAGTGACACTTTGATGTAATGATCTCATGATGCTGTCAGGCGCGGAGGTGCTGGCCCGTCCACAAGGATACACCGTTTGGCCCTCAGATCACACGCTTTAGGGCATAATATCTTGAGATTTTTTATCAGGAGGTTCTTTGTCCCCCATATATGGTCAATTCCTTCACCTACCGCTAGTGAAACATGAATTCATGAAAATTCACGTTTGCTGTAATTAAGAACCACGCCGTTAAGGGACAGGGAGGAATGGAGGTATACCTCCACGAAATCTTAACCCCTGCACTAGATGGAGGTGAATGATCGACTTTACCCCCGGGACGTAGTTCTCGGTACGCGTCAGTATCAGATGGAGTGGGCCTCAGAGTTGGACTTGTGTGCAGGACGGCCTAGTTCTTGTGCCTGTACATACGTCAGGAGTATGTGCAATTGTGCAATTGTTGAGTGCTCGATGAAGAATACTGTCCGGACTTAGACTGGTACACGCTGTGCTGAGTTGCGGTACTTGTCTGTAGGCAGATTTAGACTGGTACACGCTGTGCTGAGTTGCGGTACTTGTCTGTAGGCAGATTTAGACTGGTACACGCTGTGCTGAGTTGCGGTACTTGTCTGTAGGCAGATTTAGACTGGTACACGCTGTGCTGAGTTGCGGTACTTGTCTGTAGGCAGATTTAGACTGGTACACGCTGTGCTGAGTTGCGGTACTTGTCTGTAGGCAGATTTAGACTGGTACACGCTGTGCTGAGTTGCGGTACTTGTCTGTAGGCAGATTTAGACTGGTACACGCTGTGCTGAGTTGCGGTACTTGTCTGTAGGCAGATTTAGACTGGTACACGCTGTGCTGAGTTGCGGTACTTGTCTGTAGGCAGATTTAGACTGGTACACGGTGTGCTGAGTTGCGGTACTTGTCTGTAGGCAGATTTAGACTGGTACACGGTGTGCTGAGTTGCGGTACTTGTCTGTAGGCAGATTTAGACTGGTACACGGTGTGCTGAGTTGCGGTACTTGTCTGTAGGCAGATTTAGACTGGTACAAGCTGTGCTGAGTTGCGGTACTTGTCTGTAGGCAGATGCAAACTGGTACACGGTGTGCTGAGTTGCGGTACTTGTCTGTAGGCAGATTTAGACTGGTACACGGTGTGCTGAGTTGCGGTACTTGTCTGTAGGCAGATTTAGACTGGTACAAGCTGTGCTGAGTTGCGGTACTTGTCTGTAGGCAGATGCAAACTGCCTGCACGGTACTTCTACTGGGAAGTAACGCGACTGTCAGATTGCCCTCCGTGAGGTTAAAGACTTCGGTTTTTTTTTATTTCGTTGCTTTATTCATCTTTCTTGGTTGTAGTTTTTGCATATTGCTGTTGGTTACAGATGTCAGTGGCCCGATTCCCAGCTCGCCGTCCTTGGCTCAGGCGGTTGGTTGTCGGCCTTTCTTCGCATAGGCCCGGGCTCAATTCCAGGTCAGCCCATGTGAGTGTTGTGGTAAGGAACGTGGCGCTCGGACAGGTTCATCTCCAGTACTGCGGTTGCCCCATTGAGTATAAATTCCACTTTTGCTCCATACTCATCCGTCACCGACGCTGTATAAGCTTAGAAAGTGACAGCGTCTTTAAACGCATCAAAAATGGAAGCCTTGAGACGGACATGGTTAGCTGTCCTTGCAATCCACCGGGTGATTCATCGCAATCCGTTGAATTTTCTCGAATGTAGCTTCTAGCCAAATGCACAACGTAGAGAATGATGGGTGTCACGTGACTGTAACTTCTTGTTTTGACCATTCCTGTATTTTGAACATAACCCCAAACTGCTGAGAGTGTACCAGAACTTCCCCAAGATGTGCTGTCTACGTAGGCGCCTACGGACGAACCTGCCAGTGGAAAAATACTTATCTTTGAGTTACGCATAGTAACTGGTGTCGCTCGAGATCGCGAAGTGTTCTCCGAAGCAGTTGGTGTTACCGAGAATTCCAAGTCACATTTCAGACGTGCTGTCCTGTTAGCCAACTCGATTAAGTGTTCCGGTACAAGGGTTGGTACCAGCAGCCGTGCCGGGTCATTTACATGACACGTGTTGGGACATTCTGTCTTGCAACACCCGTGAGCGTTGTAGAACAGGAGCTTCACAGTTCGTTAAATACATGACAGGAGATTCGTTATTGTCAGACGGACGAATTTTGTTGTTGACAGTGCAGTGTTACAGAAGTGCTGGGCAGGTGTTCGGGCCCTGTAGGCTAGGTAGGTAAAACTGTCACGCTGCCCTCGTGTTGCACGCCCCGAGCCCAGAACATACCTTCTAGATACAAATAAATACATGCAATTAGAGAGAAACGCCGTCCTAGTTACAAAAGTCACGAGAGCCGTCACTTTCTTTGTTGGGTTGTAGTTCTGTTGGAGGGCTTCACTGGTGCTTTGGAATCCGTATACTCTATTTATAAAACGTACTTCCATTCGCGGAGGTAATATGATAATTGAATCTACATTCCGAACAGGAGACAAGTTTCTGTAACAGAAATTCGAGAAGTGGTATGAAGAGTTCAAATTAAACCACGTCTGATAGCTGTGCTGCACAACACTGCAAATCTACGGCGAGCAAGTACCACGCATGGGAGCCACCACCCAGGTCAGAACCAGTGTGCATGCCGTCGGGTGTTTAGTGTATGTTCGGCAGCGTGCAGGGCAGGAGAGAGAGCCCCATCATACTGCGTGCAGCAACATATTTTGATGTTTAAAGTTCAGGGCGTGAGCATTGGTACTCAGGATTGCGGCGTTCGTCTCTTGTACTGCAGACTTCCCAGCCATGTTTGTTACTGATATTCTGCTGGTTTGCTTCTCATTCCCTGATAGCAATTTGTGCATGTTGAAGTTGTACCAATGAAATATGAAACTGTGGTTATATGTTCGGGACATGTTTAAAGATCTGTTGTGTTTAAAAAATTGAAGCCATTTCACCTGAGTTAATTTGTATTTCTTATTTCCAAAACTAAAAGAACTAGGTAACAGTATGCAGTATAAATTGTGTTCATGTGACTGTGGGGATTGGGGATTTCAAGCTGTGTACTTACAGCAATTTAATCTTATGCCAGAAGCCCAAAAATGTGATGTGTATAATCTGTAATGTACATTGTACTGAAAACTAGAGTCAGTGGATTGTCATTAAGTACTGTGGTTTGTCAGCAAACTTAGCGGTATTGTATAATTAGAGGCTGTTTTGCAGTACATTGTTTAACGCTATAAACGTGTCACAGAAATAATATTAGGGCAGGAATTGAATGCACCCACTTGTGGTGCAGTGACACAAAATCAGTCGGTAAATTAGACTCACAAAATTACTTTTTAACCCTTCTGTGAGGCTGGTGTTTGAATTCCAACTACTCCCCAGGACGGAGGGGTTTTACATTTATTGTACCCTTAAACGCATTCATGACCGTATGGTGAACCGAGGCCAGCATTGAGGGGTTAATGTTTGTTCTTAGATACTGTGTAAATTTACTGCGTATTGAGCTGTAGTCTATTGCCCCCCCCCCCCCCCACTCTGGCATGTCCACTGCCTCAGAATCTTGTAGGATTTGTGGGTCGTCAGTGTCCACATGTTCCCACTGCAGATATGGGGGTAACAGTAAAGTTGTGCGATCTGTTTTTTTAAAATGGCCTCCTTTAAGTAAACATGTTCATAATTGTGGAACCATTGTCTGTTTAGTACCTAGACATCGGAGAAGACTTGAATGTACCAGATGACTTTACGCCTTCCGAGATTGCCTCTGGTCAGTGGTGGAGACATCTTCTTGCAGGAGGAATTGCAGGAGCTGTTTCAAGGACCTGCACTGCCCCACTGGATAGATTAAAAGTGTACCTGCAGGTATGTATTTAATATTCAGTTTTTCAGATGGCTGGGTTTGGGAAATCTCTGGTGTGTGCTGAACTAATTACTCGGTAACACTGAACCACGTCCTAAAGAGAAATAAGTACATCCGTGACTGTGCCACGGTTGTTCTGTGTGCAGAATCTGACTGTGCAGAAACTTGTACCACTGTTGTACTTGCTACAGTCATGTGTGCTCACAGTGGTGCTGATGAAGCATGCAGTTCTGCTGTTGTATGATGCTGTGGTGAATTTTATATGACTTTCACCGTGCATTTTCAATTCACTTTCTATTAACCAACTAAATGCACTTGCACTTTCAACTATTTAATTGTTTACAAATTTTCCCCTACATACGTTTCGGTCCATACAGGACCATCATCAGGGGTACACAAACTACACTTTATTTATATCCATAGGTTCACTCTGTCACCATATGCCGTCTAGTTTCATTCAGTCTTTTGTGTAGCTTGTAGTCATTTTCTAAAAATACACACGTTTTAAAAATAAGTAAATTGTGACGTATATATAAAACACTGTTTATAAGTTCTTGAAAGGCTCGTCAATGTTGTATTTAACGGGTTAAAAACGTCAACATGGATATTATGTCTCACACACCTTTTTAACCCGTTAAATACAACATTGACGAGCCTTTCAAGAACTTATAAACAGTGTTTTATATATACGTCACAATTTACTTATTTTTAAAACGTGTGTATCTTTAGAAAGTGAGTACAAGCTACACAAAAGACTGAATGAAACTAGACGGCATATGGTGACAGAGTGAACCTGTGGATGTAAATAAAGTGTAGTTTGTGTACCCCTGATGATGGTCCTGTATGGACCGAAACGTATGTAGGGGAAAATTTGTAAGCAATTAAATAGTTGAAAGTGCATTTAGTTGGTTAATAGAAAGTGATGCTGTGGTGATCTGTAAATAGGCACTTGCTTTGCGGAGGAGGAGGCAGCAAGCTCCTCTGAAAAGTTGCTACATATTTACTGGGTGTCACGGTGTCACAACCCAGAAGAACTGAATTCTGAGAGTCATGTTGGTTGATAGTGTGAAGTATGTAATTTGGCTTGGTGCGCAGTTGATTGCAGCAGTACAGCTGCTGTCTTCCCAGCAGTGGCAAATTGTATTTTTAATTGAAGTGTTTGTACTTTAAAGTAGGCCACATCCACTTTCACAATATCCTTTCCATTGTGTCATGTGTAGCTTCTATGCATTCCTTGTTCAGTGCTACACTAGTTGTGACATTTCTAAATAATGTGTAATGAAATCTCAGAATTCTTCTCTTTACCAATATGTTGTTCCATGCGCTGTTATAATGGAGTGTACATGTGGCTGAATGCCACTGTCATTGTTACTGTCATGCAAACGAATGTAAGCCATAAAAATTTCAGTGATAATATTAATGGAAACACATGTTAACGAACAGTGCTGTCTTCTGGAATGTGGTACCACATACAGATGGTACCACATACAGATGGTCCCTGACTTATGCAGTAGTTATGTTCTGGAAGGTCCGGCACAAGTGGAATTTTGCACAAGTTGGACTTGAGCATACATATGATCAGGTGGGTGTGGCGCGTGTGTATACGAGGCAGTCAAGTTGAAGCCCAAAGTCCCAGTACACAGGAACCTGATCAGCTGCAGCATGACTGCTTCGCTGCCTGTGTTATTGCCCAGCAATATTCTTCCACCATCTTCATTTCATTTTGCTTTCATTCCCACAAGAAAAAAAATCGGCGCACCTTTTAAAAATGCTGTTATTTCAGTTCTTTTTACTGCGTCATGAACTACTAGACTACACGGCGTCACATCCCACAAAAAAGCAATCTTCATAGTCACCACCATGGGAACCTTGTATGTCAGTTTGATATTACTGCTTATGAATGATCAGTTGTGTCTAATTAAACGGAATTGCTTTAAGAATAGTCTCTTGCAGTGTGGTTCTGTCATCAGGGTGCATTTCAACTGCGATGATATGTTCAGTACATTCCTGTCAGATTTGAGGTTCTCATAGCCGTGGTGCTGTAGGTTGAAGTCGTCTGGAATGTGACGTAGTGTCACTGGGTGAGTGGCACTCGACAGTTCGAAGCATTGTAGTGCCGTCATGTTCAGGGTCAGGTCTGGCAGTATTGGGCTGCTCGACTGTGAAGATGAAGACACTGTGATTGTTTACAGCCTCAGGAACTACTCACCCAGGGGCATAGAATATCCAGGGCATATCCTAAACATTGGTAGTTATGTCCTGTGTACACAGTGCCACATCTCAGACGACCATAATGTAGGTACACATTGCTTGATGTCTTTGAATCTAAATCACAACTTCCTGCTTTTCAGGTGCATGGAACAAACCAGAGTGGAGTGAAAGACTGCTTGAAGCATTTGTTGCAAGAAGGGGGTGTTTGGAGTCTTTGGAGAGGAAATGGAATGAATGTTGTAAGATTGCTCCCGAGTCCGCTATAAAGTTCATGGCATATGAGCAGGCCAAGAAGATAATCAGAGGAAATAACACAAGAGAACTTTCTATCTATGAGCGATTTGTGGCTGGATCTGTGGCTGGTGGAATAAGCCAGACTGTTATTTATCCTCTTGAGGTTTATAATTTTTATTAAATTAGTAAAAAGTCAACCACACGTTTATTTTCTCTAAGAAAATCTTTAAAACGGTCTATGATAATTTCCACCTTACCAAACCACATATATATTAATTATAACTTAATAAGTTAGTTAGAAAAATGATCATCTCAGATGGCTCAAATGCAGACATGGCCCATTTTGTAACTTCTGTGTCTGATTCGATTGTTCTACACAAGAATTATTTGCAGAACATTACAGCAGACTCATGAACATTTGAATTGACCAGTGTTGCTTATTTTGTGATATTTCTATGAAGTATAGTAATGAACATACAGGTGCTCCTCAATTTCTGCAGTAGTTGCATTCCAAAAACAGTTCACATTGGTTGAAATCATACAAATCAAAACAAATTTGCCTATAAGCATCAGTTATCTCCTCCCCCAACCACACAGTACGTACAGCTGGGCAGGTTAATTATGCTAAAATGTATATGGCAAGTCACAATACATCGCACAGGAATTTAATGCATCTTTGCATTGAGACCCACCAAGTTACGTTTTCTTAAATCCATGCAAAATGAAACACAAATAATTACTTTTGAAATTGCCGTCATGGAAAGATGTGATTTGACATATCGCTCATGAAATGACAGTTTGTCTTAACCCACACAATTCCTCAAACTGAGATTCCCACATTACTAGACATTTGGGTTAGAAATACACCTTCTCTCAAAGTTTTGTATCCACAAAAAATTGCTTTTGCTTATATTTTCATAAAAATATAACATGCTTAACATGTTGGTCTATTAAGGATCTGTCAAGTTTTTTTTCTATCGTCTGTAAAATTGTGTATCGGTGGTTTCCCGACAAACTGCTGTTTCATGAGTGATATGGTGTGACCCTACCCATCTGTATCAATTATTTTATATTTAATCCCATGTAAGTGAAGTCACATCTTTAAAACTATTCCTAAAGTAGCTGACAGCATATAAGTGAAGTATTGTTTTTTGAATTCACATGTAACAGCGAATTACCCTGGTGCAATATATTTGTGAAATTTATAACACAAGTAAACCTGAACATATGAGATTTTAGGTTATTGCAGCAGTCAGTGTTAGGATTGTGGGCTTCTGGGATGTAACGCCACATAGTCTGGTACAATGGTACCAGAGTTTTGGAGGAATCTGTTACAGCCATGTTGAGGGCACTCTTCTACCCTGGACATGGTGTCAACAGGTTTCTTTAGAACACTACATATTTTCGTGGTGTCACTTCACAGAAGACTATTTGCTTATGGTTCAATTTGTGTGTCCATTTTTTTGGCTCTGTATGTTGTAATAATACGGTTACATGCATAAACTTCAAAATTACTTGTACCTTGTATACATTTTTTTTTTTAAATTCAAGTGTGCATATTTGTATGATATTGGAGCCTGTAAGACCAATTTAAATTGAATGATAGCCCTCACTGTTCTTCAGATCAGGTTCCACATGTAACAGTTCGGTGAGAGGATACAAAAAGCATTCTAAGATGTGACGCCGTGTCACTGGGTGAGTAGTGCTGCTGTTTAAAAGGCACTGCAATCTTCTGAAACAGTGGGAACTACTTGCCCAGTGACATGGTGTCGCATTTTGTAAGACTTGTCTAATCAGCTGCACCACTGTCACAATCTCAGGTGTTCCAATAGTTGTCATCTTGTCAAAGTGTACACTGCGTTTTGGGAGACAGACAGCTAATTTCAGTTCCAGTATATATTACAGCAGTTCATTTAGGGTAAAGAAATCCCATGATGATGTTTGAACGTTTCCTCTCTCTGCCTAATGTTCCCCTCCACAGCCATATCACTTGTCTCTAGCGAAGGTTATCACATGTTATTCCTCTGCAGGGAATGGCTAGGTGACTGGAGGGATAAGTGTAACAGTAAAGAGGGAGATGTGGAGGAGATTCATACATGGGGCTTGTTGTTCATGGCCTCAATATTAGAAGATTTTGAACAATGATAATAGCTGCTGACAGTTACATGAATTGGTTCTTTTTGTACATCATTCTTTCATTTTTCAGGTAATGAAAACAAGATTAGCACTGCGAAAAACTGGCGAATTTAGCAGTATTGTTGATGCGGCTAAAAAGATGTACAGAAAAGGCGGTTGGCAGACATTTTATCGTGGATATGTACCAAATCTCCTAGGCATCATTCCATATGCTGGAATAGATCTTGCTGTTTATGAGGTAAGCTTTTATGGTCAGTATGTATTTTACAGAGCTTCAGTTGTCAGTTAAAGATTCTGCAGTTAGCACTCTGTGATTTATGTGTTGTCATAAAACAGAGTGTGCCACAGTATACCATCACCAAGTTAACTTTTTCAGGATGGTTTATTGTGTGCCGTTCACAGCTGGTTGCTGTACTGGTACGATGCTTGTTGTATTGTGTTGTGTTAAAAAATTTTTCATGCATTTTGTACTGAGTGATGTGATTGTACTGTACGTTTTTCACATATAAACCTCTGCTTGCCATCCCAGAACCTCCGAACGCCATCCCAGAATGCTGTGTTTTTCAAACTTGGAGGCCAGGCACCACACTGGACATTATACATGTTGTGTATCTTGCATGTCATTATTGTTACATATTTGCATTTTTTATTTTTAATAATGTATTAATTATGAGGTAGCATATAATATGGTCACTGCTGTAGTTTCTTATGACTGTGGTTCTTTGTTCAAGTAATGAAGTATAACACATGCAATTCAATGTTCATTACACAGACAATTAAGAATTCATATTTGAGACAACACAGTCAAGGAGAACCTCCAAGTGTGTTCCTGCTTCTGGCATGCGGGACAGTGTCGAGTACCTGTGGTCAGGTGTGCAGCTATCCATTAGCGCTAGTAAGAACGAGATTACAAGCACAAGGTACGTGCACCTTACAAAGTTATATCTGGTGTGTGTGTCACATTCCTATGTAACTACAAGCTGCATGTTCTAGGCTGTAAAGGTACAAAATGAACATTCAAGCCTTGTAGGATATGATGTTTCTGTCAGTAGGTGTATATATAGCTCCTGTTGTTTTGACGGATTGTAGTGCCGTCATCTTCAGGGTGAAGCAGTCCAAGAAGAAGACTGCTGCTGGTACGTAGGGTGTATTATACAGGTGTTGGTGATGAGGGTGGCGAACCATTAAGGGTGTTAATGGTATGCAGTTGGCAGCACCAAGTTGTTCTGGCTGTGATGTGGGTACAGCTAAGCTAGGCGGTAATGAGAGTGGTGAGTGTTGAGTGTTGAGTTTATTCGTGATGTCAAGACTACACTCCTTTGAAATGGCAGGTACCACTGACTGGCCTGACGACATGCTGTCATGTTGTGAGAAGATATGAATCTTCAGCAATGCCACTGTGAGAACCTCGGATCAGGTGCCGTTCAGAATGCTGACTAACGTGTACTTTAACCCTTACATGCTCACTGCACATACATACATTTATTTATACATACATGTAGTTCTAGATACAGTCTATGTACATAAGTCATATAATTGAGGCATGATGTCATTACACAAGGGATGTCTTGCAGATAGCCTTCTAAAGCTGAAACAAAGACACATACTATAAACTGAAAGCAGTGTAAACATATTCATGATTCCATGTTGAAGGGGAACGCGGCGTTAATGTGTTCAGTTGCGTTAAGATTGCAGTTTTGTGGGATATGACTCTTGGTAGATGGGTACCAGCGTTACAGGGTGGAAGCGGCAGAGAGGCTGGAAGAAAATGTCTCTCAAAAACACTGGTACCTGCTTACCAAAATACACGGTGTCACATCCCAAAAGACTGCACCAAGAGTACCTCAGATATCATGTTCTTACTCAAAGTTTGTATTTTAACAGGATTACAGGCGTAGTTCATTGTAGCCACCCTTTCTTGTGTTTTGCAGTAGTCACAAGTGTTGGAGAAACCCAGGAAATGGGTGGTATGATGGGAACTATACGGAACATCCTTCAGCGAGATGGCCCGCTGGGCCTGTACAGAGGCATCACCCCCAATTTCCTGAAGGTAGCTCCTGCCGTTAGTATCAGCTACGTGGTTTATGAACGGTGCCGCCAGGCTTTGGGTGTGAATATGACGTGATGATGGGCCCCCCCTCTAGTCGAGGATTGGCATCTGTTCTGCAGTACAGACACCGGACTGCAGGCGTATCTTGTGTTTTACATGCTATTTATTAAACATGAAGAGGAACAAAGACAGTTACTCATGGAACAAATGTATTTCTTCTAACAGCTTCATCAAGTAATGGTTTACTGTTTCTCAATAAGTATTAAGGGCTGTCTTTACATTTACGGTTACTGTGTTCAGGGATGTGATACTGTAGTGTGGTAGGTGGGTGCCATTGTTTTGAACAAGAGGTTTTCTCAGTGATTAGGGGAAGCCATTGTTCAGAATAATGCAGTGTGGGCTGCTTGTTACACCCAGTGAAATTTAAATAAACCCTGCATGTAAAGTGTATTAGGTTTATAAAGGAGAATGTTTGTGGTCATCAAAACCTGCCTGTAGCCAGCTGCGTAAACATGTAAGCAGCAGGTTGCTGTGCAAGGTTGGTACCTATCTACGAAATTACTTGGCACAGTATACCAGAGGATTGTAATGCTACTAATTTTTATGCAGTGAGAATCTTAAATCTCTTTGTCTTTATGTTTTCGATGTTTATGAGGGTTATGCGTGAACCTATGTGTCCAGATCAGTATGTACTTTTGTGTTACAGGACGTGTTACTGTGTTACTGCACTGACTACTGCCACAAGTTATTTTGTGCTCTTGATCTGCTTTATAGTAGTATTCAGTGTAATGGCAGGCAGATGTATGGCTATTAGTAATTACATGCAAAAAATCAAAACATTGAGGTAATTCATAAACAGTGTTTAGAACCTTTCATCTGGCAGAATTTTCAAGAGTAATACCGTAGTGCAATTTTTATTATTACAGTTCTGAAAAAGTGATGTAATGCCTTAAAGCTATTGCCAACAGGAAATGGTACGTTATAGGTAACGCCTACCTGCAGTGAGTAAATGGAGTTTTACGGCTGTAATGACCTTGCAGTATATAGTAACAGGTGGTATTTATACAATAAAACATACTTTCTCTCTAGAGGTGATGTAAGATGAAGGTACAATAATGTTATAACATTTTAAATCCAAAATATTAAATTATGATTTTCTCTATGTAATGTGTCTTGTCTTGTCTTGTTTTTTTTTTGTCCATTTTCAGCCAGTTATTTCCATCTTACACAGTCCTTTGTCTTTAGTTATCTTTTACATCATTTCCTTCCATTGTTTCACTTTGTATTCTATGATCCTCTGTAACCGTAGCATGCTGTCCAACACCCTCTGTAACCGTAGCACGCTCTCCAACACCCTCTGTAACCGTAGCACGCTGTCCAACACCCTCTGTAACCGTAGCACGCTGTCCAACACCCTCTGTAACCGTAGCACGCTCTCCAACACCCTCTGTAACCATAGCACGCTCTCCAACACCCTCTGTAACCGTAGCACGCTGTCCAACACCCTCTGTAACCGTAGCACGCTCTCCAACACCCTCTGTAACCGTAGCACGCTGTCCAACACCCTCTGTAACCGTAGCACGCTCTCCAACACCCTCTGTAACCGTAGCACGCTCTCCAACACCCTCTGTAACCATAGCACGCTGTCCAACACCCTCTGTAACCATAGCACGCTGTCCAACACCCTCTGTAACCGTAGCACGCTGCCCAACACCCTCTGTAACCATAGCACGCTCTCCAACACCCTCTGTAACCATAGCACGCTCTCCAACACCCTCTGTAACCATAGCACGCTCTCCAACACCCTCTGTAACCATAGCACGCTCTCCAACACCCTCTGTAACCATAGCACGCTCTCCAACACCCTCTGTAACCATAGCACGCTCTCCAACACCCTCTGTAACCATAGCACGCTCTCCAACACCCTCTGTAACCATAGCACGCTCTCCAACACCCTCTGTAACCATAGCACGCTGTCCAACACCCTCTGTAACCATAGCACGCTCTCCAACACCCTCTGTAACCGTAGCACGCTCTCCAACACCCTCTGTAACCGTAGCACGCTGTCCAACACCCTCTGTAACCGTAGCACGCTGTCCAACACCCTCTGTAACCGTAGCACGCTGTCCAACACCGTCCACATGTAAGTGATATTAAAGTTATGAAATTTGCCAAACAATTTGTGAATTCTATGTAAGGGTAGACAGTTGTGAAATGCACTTTTCAGAAAGAAAGAGACTTCATATCCTTCCCTTCCTCTACATGATGGATTATCCTACTCTTGTTAACGTCATATATCTCTTGAAATGCTCTTCTGCTGAATTTATGTGGTAATGATGGGGTGAATCCGACAGAGGAAGCCCTCAATTAGTAATTACACATCACGCAGTAATTTACCAGTGACAACTAAAATTGATGAGTACATACCTTGATAGCGTGGGTTGCAGAATGTGTTGGTAATGAAGGTTCAAGTCTTCTGGTATGTGACGCTGTGTAATTGGGTCAGTAGTTCACAACATTTCAAAGGATCATGGTGCCTTCGTCAGTAGGGTCACACCTCATTGTTTCCAACTGTGACGTGAAATGACTGCTTAATCGTCTCTGGTGACAGGTTGATTTCGCAGGATTCGTTAATGATTTTGTCAGCATGCATCAGACTGTGGAGGGAGGTTATCAGCTGAGTGCAGATGTGAAGGCTGCACACTGCGACTGTAACTGCCCGTAGCTTCTGAGATGTGACCCACCTCTTTGATTCAATCATTTCTAGGCCTAATTATCTCTTTGTGTTTTTCCTACCTCGATTCCCACTGTACTGCACCTTCCATGTTGGTTTCTGTCGTCCCAAACACCTCGCTGATTTTCTCCCCACCCACAAAAAGGAGATTTACCCTTTAACCCTTATCATATGGGGAATTCAGCAAATGCCAAACAAGTGTCCAATATCCAAAAGAAAACCATTATAATAATGACAGATACTAAAAGGAAAGTGTCTTAGGGAAATATTGACAAAGTTCAGTGTTCTGCCACTTGCCAGAAAATACATCACTCTCGGTATTATCATTTGTTGTTAACACAGAAAAACTTTGAAATAAGTCCGATATACACAGCATAAGCCAAGACAGAGATATAACATTAATGTGCCAAATACCAACTCCAGTAAATATCAAAAAGCAGTTTGCTGGAATCAAGTTATTCAATAATCTTCTGCCTACAATCAAAAGTTGTCATAGTATGAAAATATTGAAGCCAGCATTGAAGGTATCTGTTACCTTACACCCACTCTATATGAGAATTTGTGTCAAAAGTTGTTATAAAATGTATAAAAATGATAATTCCATGATTTTAATTATTTTTTTCTCTCACTGTAAATGGATATTTACGTGTGTTTGTATTCACATTTTTGTTTGAAACAATTATTATATTAGACCACGACATGTTCTGCATTTTTGGCAGGTATGGACATAAACTCTGTTCTTATGACACTGTGTGGTGTGGGGTTACCGGCAGTATTTTAATTTGGGGGTAACAGTTTATCACCTGCAAACAGGGGCTTGAGTGTCTGCAGTAGTTAACTTGGAAGCACATAAAAATGCAGCACTTAGTTACCTGACCTGCACATGCTGACAGTTGCTGTACTAAAAATTAAATTATATAGGATTCTGACAGTGGTGTATTACATGTAGGCCTTTGTTGTTGTGTAGTGTTCCAGAGATACAAAAGAAGGATGCATAATGTTTCATAAATTGGATCTGTTTCTGTCCTAAGGTGTACACAGGTATGAAGGTTTCTGATCTGTTGGGCCTGTTAGAAATATCTGTTCTCAATATCCCAGCCATTTGCATATTAACTTCTTTGTTTGTGTAAAGTATTGGAATGTTTTGTTTTTAAATCACTTGTATTAGCACAGATATGCAGATGTATTTTGCTGTCACTGCACCTGTATGATACAGTGTACTGTTATCTGTTGATAAGAAAAGCCATAACATGTCAACTGTTAGAAACATTGGACATAACATAGTACACGGAATACCCTGTACTGCTTCTTGCAGCCTGTCTATGAACGTAATTTCAGCAAATATCATCAAATGAGCAAGACCTGTATTTCAGCACCATTTATCAAATTTTAAGAAAATCTGGAACTGTTTACATGATACAAGGAAATGTGTGTGTGTATTCTGCACTTAGCATGCGTTACATGTCACTGGGCTGAACCTTGAACTTGAACATTACTGAGCGATTTTGTGTAGGCATTCCACACTAAAAGTCATTGCTTTTCTACCCTGAAGATGGAGGCAATACTTTTTTCCGAAACGTTGGTAAATTTTTGCCGGAGTACACAGTAACATCCCAGAAGCCAGCAACCTTCGAGGTAGCATTCAATATCAGCTGGGAAGAACAGAAAATTTAGTAATGCTTCCAAAATTGTTTCATGCAAATTGTCAGCACTGCATAGCAGCTAAAATACAGCTGTTCAGACGCCATGTGGTTCAAACTGTAGTATCAAAGTGCATGACTGCAGAAGATTCATACATCTGGACAGCCACTTCTGCATATGAGTGTTATGTTACAGAATGCGTTTTGAAACGTGCAACTATTTGGTAGCTGACAGAATATTAAATATTGATAAGAATGAAAATACTTAAAAATATTATTGTGGGGGGGGGGGGGGGGTTGGCTGTTTAACGTGATGTAGTGTATCTACGTTATCATTCATAACCTTAATGACAGTAGTTATTGCGAAACTGCGCGGGGTTTGGGCTAGCAATGCTTGTTACTTCATAGCACTACAACAGTGTGTGCCTGAGGAACCCCAGTTCAGGTAAGACTCCTTCAGCATTCGGTATAAAATTTAGGATAGGAGGCAGAAACGTGACAGCTACTCAGCAGAATGAATATGCCGATTAATAAAACCACCGTTACAGAGTGGTGCAGTTCTAGAAATTCTGCCTCTTCTTGTAAATGAAATAAACATCTTATACCCCGAGACACGTTAAAACTCTTGTAGCAATAATTAATAAATCGCTGTACACCCCAGACTCCCGACTCTGATTTGAAATAGCTTAGGACCAGGGATGAAATTCAACCTACGACCAGCAATGTGGTAGTTAACCAGTGAAAGTAATGAAGCACCCGCGAATGTTTGAATTTACCGCCTGTAGCTAAACTGCAATCAGCTGATGCCAAATGAATAGTAGGATGCGAACAGGTGTAAGACTGGTCTTTCGACGTCCTTGACACAGATCTTATAAACCACATGATCTATGCTAAGGTCGGCGGAAAGCAGGGGTGATGCAATAACGTAGGTGAAGTGCTGAATTTTTTAAAATTAAGCTTACACAATAAAAGGTATGGTAGAATGATAAGGCGTTTAAAATGCTAATTCATCATTCCTTATTATGTAAGTATAACTTTTAGTATTTTAATGTGCTTTTTATTACTAATTTTAGGTCTCAAGAATTGCAACGGAGTTTATGCATGATAAAATGGCACGTCACACAGGGGCAATTTTACATTTCTGTAGTGGAAATTTACAGCATTTCAACAAAATCGTCCTATTAACCGGTAAATCAGTATCGTGTTTTTTAAGAGTGAGCTGCAACGCTCACAAACAAGCTTCGAAGACCAAATCTGAAGAAGGTGCCCAGAAATCACGTAGCCAGACATATGGCCCTCTTGCAGTACTTCAAGAAAAGATTGATAACGGTGAATTAATGCATGATAATTATCAATACAGAATCGCTGAGAGTTTACAGCGCCTTTATGAAAATATCCAAGGATATACACCGCCAGTGCATGGGTTGTTTAGTGGATTGTTTAAAAAAGTGACTAAAGCTCCAAAAGGACTATATATTTACGGTGCTGTTGGTGGTGGAAAAACAATGCTTATGGATTTATTCTACAGTTGTTGCGAGGTACTTGTCTTATTTTAGTTTTAATGACCAGTGACATATTTTGAGGCTGTTTAAAAGTGCATGGGATGGAAACATAAGAATTCCATAAAATGTGTTACATGTATACGTTTACCCCCGCAACATATGAAATCATGCCGTTGTTCTATTAATTTCGTTGTGTATATAGTGCACTTTTTTCTTGTGGCGCAACAGCCCTACTCGGACGTACGCCACCACATTATTGAGGTTTGTAGATCACATACAATTACACCGATAGAACTGCTCTGAACGAGTAATCAGCTGGTCGCAGAGGCCACTACCTATACAACACACAATAAACACAAGAGACAACTCTTTAAAATTACGTTAAAATGGACTGTGTTAACAAGAGACAAACGTCCGTGCCCTCAGCGGGATTCCAACCCGCGATACCAGCAATCGAGCAGTAATAGGCCTACGCCTTAGACCGCATGGCAACTGGGATCGGCAGTGCATATTTAACACTACCAAAGTATAAGTAACTAACAAGTAGTAATACTTAACAGTCCGTATTTAGTTCCTTGTTTTGTTTGGTTTTGTTGGTTTCATTGAAGTGAAAACGGTATCACAGGTGAAGATTCACATCTTCTGGGATATGATGCTGTGTCAGTTGGTAAATAGTTGGAGAAGTCAAGCAAGACCTTGAAGATGGAGGCACAAGCGTGTCCGAAACGTCGGTAACTATTTACCGTTCGACATGGCATAATGTCCCGGAAGAGTTGAATCTTCAGCACTACTGTGAGAACCTCAAGTGTTGCAGGGATTCCAGATGTTTCATGACATTTGTGATGACTTGTTTGAGTCTTCCTGAATGTATGGTGACAAGTTGTTGAAACTAACAATTGGATGCCATAGTATGTTGTACCCAGGCCACAGAAAGAGGACGATGACGTCTGAGCTCCCAACACCTTGACTGCTATTCCCTTCCGCTCCAGCCCCACCATCTCGTCTTAAGTCCCCATGCCAAGGGAAATGCCCTTACTGAATGTTATCAGCCAAAAAGAACTTTAACAATCTGGGATCCACATTTTGAAATGCAGCATTATTCCTTAATTCCTTTGTTATTAATGTATAACCTTATTTATTTTCATTAATGTTTTCATGTTTACAGGATCAATGTGGTTTGATTCTGTTCCATGTTTCAGTGGTTTTGGCTTTTAACTGATCTGGCTCAAAGTTACATGCCAAGAATTTTTTACCCATGCTCTGGAGCTGTTTAACTGATATACAGGTGGCTGGACCACTTTGACAATTGGTTAGTTAGCTACGTCATTTATTTTAAATGCATGCATTTTCTTAATTTTTTGTAACAGTTAAAGGAGGTAGATTAACAGTCAGCATATGTTACATCATACAAGCTTTGTTTCTTTTGTTAAAGGTTGAAGGAAAATGTCGTGTTCACTTTCATTCATTCATGCTGGATGTCCATTCCCGAATTCATGAGGTAAAAAAAACTGTTGTGAGAGACCGTGAGAGCACAAAGCCACAGCCTTTTGACCCTATTCCTCCTGTTGCAAGATCAATCAGTAACAGCTCATGGCTAATTTGCTTTGATGAATTCCAGGTAAATGATGACAAATTATCACTATACAACACGTGGTTCATCCTGTGTAAAGAGGGTGAATTCCATTTCTGCATGCAGGGTACAAGAATATGACTCATTTTGTTCTGTCACTGACCAATTTGCTTGAAAAGCTACAATTTTTTTATTTTGTTTAAAAATTGAAATGTGTGACATCTGTCATATTTTGTTTGATGAGAAGGCAAGCATGCTGTGCGTCAGTATAACACCAATGTCACTCAGCAGTTGGCCAGGTGATCGTTGTGTCATGCACTCATTGGTTGAAAAACTGCCACTTCTTGTCTGAACAGCTATTTTACCTGGTCTTATGTATAAAGTTTTTATTGTTTCACCTCAGCGGGTGATGCAAAATTTCAAAGCTGAGAGTTCAATTCAGAACTTCCAAATTTACTAGACTCACAGCAGAGAAAAAGCTGTTTATTTTGCTGTATGGTGTTATAAAGCTGTTTGCTTTGTTGTGCAGTGTTACTAATCAATCTTCTTACAGCTGAATATATGTAAAAGTTCACTGTAACCTGCCATGAAGGCGCAGAGGGGAAAGTAGAGGTATAGCTCTACTCCTTCTTAACCTCAGCGCTAGATGGGGGTGGTTGGTTAATGTCATGCCTCGGCTGCTTTACCTCCAGGAATGCCCCAGTACCCATTGTATTCGGAGGCCAGGTGCACCCCAGGGCTGGTCTGGATGGGTGCGGAAGATCTTTCCCACACCAGGATTTGATCACTGGGTCATCCAGCCTGTAGCGAGTCGCTATACTGATTGCGCTATCCTGGCCCATGCTGAATATACATAGAAGTAATATTTTTTTTTTTGTGTTGAGTGACTTAGGGTATTTTGTGCAGTTTGAAAATTGGCGTAATTGACTTTAAGCACAGTTACATTTCAAGCTGTAATGGGATGTTTTGTAAACTGTCACACAGAAGAGCTGGATGCTCCTGTCAAGTTGGGACTTCTGGGATGCAAGCTGCTTGCAGAACCAGTACAAATTAAATGCATTCACATCACAGCAGATATTTCTTGCCCCAGAGGCTGACTATGCTGACACATTTTCTGTGGTTTTCCTCAGCCCTTCCAGGCAAATACCAGGGTTGTGCCTGAGCATAGGCCATGGCCACTTCCTTCCACATCCTTTGCAATTCATTATTCACTAGTCAGTAAGTCATTCAGTGCTATAGAGTCTGATCAACTGACATCATTGTCAGATAAATACTGCAGACATTGCAAATTGTCAACAGAGCTAATTATAATGTGTTTTATAATGATCTTGTTTGTTTCTGTAGGTCACTGATATAGGTGATGCTATGATACTGAAGCGTTTGTTTACGGAGCTCTTTCGTAATGGAGTTGTTGTTGTGGCAACAAGTAACAGGGCTCCAGATGATCTCTACAAAAATGGTCTCCAACGCTCAAATTTTGTTCCATTTATTTCTGTACTAAAAGAACACTGTGAAGTGGCCTGTCTTGATTCTGGGATAGATTATAGGCTAACATTTCTTCCTGGTAAAAACAAAAGTTACTTTGTGTAAGTTTCTTGCTTCAGAATTTTCTAATTTTTATGGTTAATTAAACAGATATTAATTGGCTTTGAGTGTCTGTTAAGACATTGAGGACATTAGGACCATTACAGCATAAAGAAAATTGTACTGATATCCAAATTTCACCAGAAAGACTAGATTGTACGACATATGTGTTTCAGAACACAGATACTGCAATAACATTTCGGAAGAACCTGCTTTCTCCGTCTTGAGGGCATGTGATGTAGGCAGTAAGGCTCTTCAAAATGTTGGCTATCTTACAAACTATATGGCATCATATACCAGAAGACAGTAATTTTCGTGAGGATTTCTTGCATTATTCAAGGCAGGCATTACAGTTTTAGGATTGAAGATTTGAGTCTTCTGGGATGTTATGCTGTGTCGTTCGGTAAATAGTTTTTGGCATTTTGAAGGATCATAATGTCTTCATCTTCAGGGTTGGGCAATCCAAGGACAGTCTTGGACTGTCCAACCCTGAAGATGAAGGCACTACAGTGCTTCAAAATATCAAGAACTGCTCACCCAAGAACACAGCATAACATCCCTGAAGACTCAGACCTTCAGCAACATTGCTGTGAGGACTTCCAGTCTCACAGTTTTAGAATTAGTGCCCATATCAGTTGTGGCACTTATTTCAGTGACACATGTGTGATTATAATCAGTAAGATTTTGATGTAGTAGCTGTTACAGTAGGGTCCTTAAGTGATTGAAATATTGGGTCTTATTCCGCTTCTTGGTACATGATTATTATTATTTACTGCAATTGGGTTTTCACCCGGTGGCAGTAGTCCTTACACTCATCATCATCATCCTTAGCATCACAGCCCGGGGTGGGCCTTAGCTTCCTCAACAATTCGCCTCCACTCTTCTCTCCTCAGCACCTTCTGTCTCCATCCTCTGATCTTCATAGCCTCCAAGTCCTCTCTCACATCCTGCATCCATGTTTTACGTGGTCTTCCTCTCCCTCTATTGCTCTCCATTTTGTTGTTCAGCATTCTCATTGGCATTCTGTCATCTCCCATTCGCTGTACATGTTCCAGCCATCCTAGTCATCGCGATTTGATACATCTTACTATGTCCTGTCGTTGTAAAATGTTATTTATTTCTTCATTTGTCCGTATTCTCCAGAATTCTTTGTCTTTTAGCGGACCGTATATGCGACGTATTATTTTCCTTTCGAATCTTCTAAGATTTTCCATATCATTGGCAGCCAGTACCCATGTTTCCGACGCGTATGTTACTACTGGTCGGATCAGCGTCTTGTACAGCTTTAATTTAGTTGTTTTTGATAATAGATTTGATCTCAAAAGTGGGAGATTGGCGTGAAAAGCTCTGTTTCATTATTCTCTGAGAAATTTCATTGCTCATCCTGTTTTCGTTATTAAGGGAGGCTCCAAGATATGAGAAATTGCTGACACCTTTGAACTTGTATTCATCAATAGTTAGATCTACAGGCTTGCGTCTCGCTTCTGATGATGACATTCTCATATATTTTGTTTTTTCCTCATTTATGCGCAATCCCATTACCCTTCCTTTCTGTTCAATTATTCTGAACATCTCTTTTAGTGCTTGAATATTGCGGGCCACCAATACGATATCGTCAGCATATGCATAGCATTGTTTTGATTTATACATAATCGTTCCTCTTATTCTCATATCCTTAATCGCTTCGTGTAGTGCTAGGTTAAACAGGACGGTCGAGATGGAGTCGCCTTGTCTTACACCTGATGACATCATGAAGGGCTTGCTCAGCTTTCCTCCAACAAATACCTTAGATCGTAAATCTTCTAGAGTGATGGCTATCATCTTGATTAGTTTTTTGGGGATGTCAAATTTTTCCAGTGTTCTTATCAGCTGTTTCCATTTTATGGAATCGAAGGCTTGTCGAAAGTCAATAAAAAGCATGTATATGTCTATTTTGTTTTCGTAGCACTTTTCCATTATTTGTCTCACCGTGAAAATCTGGTCGATGGTACTTCGCCCTGGCCGGAAACCGCACTGATAGTCCTCTAATATGTTCTCAGCATATGAACTTAGCTTTTTTTGTAATATACTTGAGAAGACCTTGTATGCTACGTTCAATAGCGTAATGCCTCTTTAGTTTTGGCATTCCAGCTTGTCGCCCTTTTTATGTATAGGGCATATCAATCCGGTTTTCCAGTCGTCCGGTAGTTTTTCACTTTCAGTCCTTACACTAGTACACACAATACAAATGGATAATGTACATAAAAGTAACAATACAAAACAAACTATACACAATTACAAAACAAAATACATACCGTAAATACAAGTACACACATTAGAACACCGTACACACATTAGAAAAACATCCACACCTTAACAAAAACATCCACACCTTACAAAAACACCCACACACAATACAAAAAACACACACGCACATTACAAAAACACCCACACATTAAATAATCTCAATACGTTAGAGTATCCTCAGTATAAAGTCAGACCAAAGTACATGATACTTTTATCCCCAAGAACTTAATTCACTTCACTTCACTTCGAAACCAAAACACTTCACTTCACATCACTTCACGCCCCTTCACTTTACATCACTTCCCTTAGTTCCATTTAATCCCCACTTAAAAACCCTTAGCTTGTAATTACTTTCTTGACCCTCTTTCTAAAAGTGCTTAATTTATTATGTATATTTATATATTATTTATATTTAATCCAAGTGCTTAATATAAATATTGATTTGTTTTAGTAATGAACTTGGTGATTTTCAGTTGCAGTTTGTATAAGCTTTCGATTATAATAATGTGTACTGAATATAAATTACTTGATGTTACAGAAAAGGAGAGTGTGACACAGATCAAGAGATGGATAATGTCTTTAAGTACTTATGTTCTCTGGAGAATGACATAATCCGACCTAGAACAATCAGTATAAAGGGACGTGATGTTTCCTTTAGCAAGACATGCGGTCAGGTTCTTGACAGTACCTTCTCTGAGTTATGTGATAGGGTGAGTTACACTGTAACAGAGCAGTATAAGTGTAATTCACGTGAGCCCTGTGACAGACTGCCTGTCACTGTAGAAACATGTAGCTCATTCATGTATTTGCATTAGCATGGATGCTGTGAGCCAGCTGTCACATAGAGTTCTTTGAAGTGAGTCTTGTTGCCATCTGTTAAGTGTTATTCTGTAGGCTTCAGGTGACTTCTGGAGACCACTTTACAAGAAACTCAAAACTCTTGTGACAGTTTTCTGAAAACTTGCTTGTTAGTCAAAATGTGCTACATAATGTGCAATATATAGTTCATAACAGACACATGTTGTGAAACACTAGTGAAGATGTGTAACACATTTTTTGGTTGTTTGCTGTGAGGCTCCCACAGCGGTGTTGCTGATGATACAAGTCATCTGGGATGTGACGCTGTGTCATTGGATGAGTAGTTCCTGACATTTAGAATGATCGTAGTGCCTTCAAAACACTGAGAGTTACTGAACCAATGACAAAGCATCACGTCCCAGAAGACTTGAATCTCCATTTTTCTGTTCTTAATTACGTTTCAAAACAGGCCTTTTATGTCGCTGTATGTTACAAGTAATTTCAGGTTTTTCTATGGTGTGAGTTCATGTAGTTTGGTAGTTGGTTAACAGTGTTTCAGAGGAACCTGCTGCCTCCGCCTTTATTGTTCTACCCTAAAGATGGAGGTGGGCCGATCCCAGTGGCCGCGCGGTCTAAGGCGTGGGTCTACGGCCGCTCGCTTACTGGGATTGTGGGTTCGAATCCTGCCAAGGGCATGGATGTCTGTCTGTTGTAAGTGTTGTGTGTTGTCAGGTAGAGGTCTCTGCGATGGGCTGGTCACTCGTCCAGAGGAGTCCTACCGAGTCTGGTGTGTCTAAAAGTGTGATCGTGAAGCCTCAAAAAAATGAGGCGGCCTAGGCCCCCAAGGGGCTGTCGAGCTATTGAAAAAAAAAAAGAAGGATGGAGGTAACTGGTTCCTCCAATATATGCATGCCAGCCAAACTGAAATTTTCCAAAACACATTTAACATAGATGTGCTGTACTGAGTCTCATCCAGATCCATTAGATGCTGACACACAGACACAAGTTGCACATCCATTGTTTACTTTTGTGATTCTTAATGTGAATTCTATAGTGTCTTGACAAGTACTAGGTCAGAGCTGGGTATGAATGTTGTGACAAAGCAGGCGTTCTCACATACTCGATGTTACAGATGTTAAATTTATTATTTTATTAGCATAATTTTGGGAGTTCATGTATAAAATCAGGTCAAAATATGTGTTGCTATTATATGTTTGAAGTCTGTTATTTTGATGATAACTGAATAGAGCTCTTTAAACTGTACTTTACAGCCTCTTGGAGCTAGTGACTATCTCCAGTTGTCTCATGCTTTCCACACACTTCTCATCCGAGATGTTCCTCAAATGAGTCTACGGATTAAGTCACAAGCTCGGCGGTTCATCACTCTTATAGACACGCTGTATGATAATAAGGTGAGTCACACTTAATGGGACTGCAATAGCCATAGTGTGCGTCAAAAATAAAACGGTTTTATTTAAAGTTCTGACAATAATGACATGGCAGACATGCCTTTTCTGCCTTGTATAATACACTTGCCCTGTGAGAAAGTAATACCACATTTTTCATTGCTGCCATAAACTAAAATTGGCTGTACTTTTCACTTTTATATACAGTATATATATTGCTGATTTACATTTTCAGTTCAGTTTGTGGTTCAAGATTTCATGGTCCTGTATTTACCCGAACATAAGGCGACTTCCGTCCCCCCTTCACATTCTTTGGTTTTCTGGAAAACTTCAGCACAGAACACATTTAACTGTGTGTGATTGTAAGGTTAACCCTCATGTTTCGGACGATGGATTATGGAAAACATTTTCGTGTTATATTGGGTGACTCCAGTATTATGTACCTGAAATAGATAAAAATATGAGAACATTTGGTGTAACTTACATTCTTCTGTGGTTTCTTAACAGAGGTACTGTATTAGGTACCTTCGCCTTTTTGGAAAAATGGAACATAACAACATGAGAGCTGCACAAACTGTGACACAAGGACAGTAGCTGATCAGTGATCTTAACTCGACGTGTGAAATTTTCAGGGTGACGTGTTGCAAGGACATCTTGTACACATAGTTTTGAAACCTTTTCTGTTTAACTGACAAGTGTAGAAATGACATCTTGTTTCAGGTAAGGGTTGTGATATCGTCTGCTGTGCCACACAGTCAGCTTTTCTTGACTGGGCAAGAAGAAGATTTCTCAGATGAGCAGCGCAAGCTCATGGATGATCTGAACATTCAGCACGGCTCTGTAAGTGTGTTGTATCACAGTGCTGACATACACTTACTGTCAGTAACTGATGCCTTTCACATCCTCTTTATTTGCTGACTCTTTCCAACCAGCTACAAATTGATTTGCACAAAACAGGTTTAAAAAAAGACAGTTTGGTATAGAAACGTATAAAACTCTACCATCTGTTAAAATTGAAATTAAAACCAACTTGATGCACCTTCACTATTAAAAATTTTAATAGTAGATTAATTAACTCTTAATTAACCTGACATGTTTCGGTCAGGTCCCCTACCATCTTCAGGGGTTTGTTCAGTTGGTTTTAATTTCAATTTTAATTTATACAAGATGCACGGTGAATACAATATTAAATACATCTACCATCTGTTGTTTATGTATGTTAACTGCTAGAAGGGATGTCAGATACTATAAGGTGCAGAAATTTATCACTCTCCGCATAATCATGATATGTTGGTGAGAGAGAGAGAGAGATGTGTTTCATTTAACAACACTGTTGACTACTAAGATGATACAGTGTCAGTCGTAGATGGATGCATATGAGTATGGAGTATTGTAGGAATGATTGTGACATGGTTAGACTGAAGTGCTCAGAGGAAAACTTGTCACAGTGCCACTTTGTCCATCATAAATCCCACATAGACTGGCCTGGGCTGAAACCCAGGCCTCCCCCAATAAGGGGCTGGTGACTAAATGCCTGAACTGTGGCATGGCCTATGTGGTGGTACTGTCACAGCCCTCTGACAGAGGATCGGAAAGGTTTCAGCACATGCAAGGAGGGAATGAAAATCACGTAAATTTGCGGTCTGAAGGCTTGGCAGGTAGTACCATCTGTAGCTGGCACCTCACTGGCAGAAAGTAGCTGTTAGGAAATGTTTTTTTATTATTTAATCCGCACAAAGATTGTCATCGTCTGTCATTGTCATTGTCTGTCCTTTTTGTCACACTGCTTATTCTGGTAGCTGGGTACCAACGTTTCAAATGAATATGCTGTCTCCATCGTCACTGAAAGAAAAGCCTTGTTGGGAGACGGGCAAGTTATATAGGACACAATGGCCTGGGTCACAGAGAATAGGATTGGCTGGCCATTCAGAGCGAGCAGAGATGGGATCTGGAGCAGGGTGGTCAGAACTGTCGTTGCTGAAAAGGATACGAGGCCTTGAGTGGTTTGCTAAGAAAGGGCATGTGTAGCAGAACATTAAGTTCGAGCCCAGTCGGGCATCCCCACCCCTCTGTGTTTGAAAAGGGAAGCATTTGTGTGTGTTTCCAAGCTCAGCCTGAGGAAGGACCCTCTGATCCTCCAACCTTCTAGTTTCCCTCTACGATATACGTGGAGGGACACAAGGCAATAAGAAAAGGGAGTGAGGTTGGAGACAAGGGGAGTAGTAGAAAGAAAAACAAGAAAGGACCTGGCATCCGGCAACAGTCGGGTTTCTAGAAAAGAAGTCTGCAGATCGATGTTGTAGTTGACTCTTAATATATATTGATCTAACTAATAAAGGTGAACCCCAATTGAAAGTAGTCTTCCTCGTCGTTGAGGGTACTAGAGATAACAACAACGGACGGCGATTTATGAGACCCTCAAAACGGGCAACTACAAGTGGGCCGTTTTAAGGATCATGGACAAAGGAAAGTCAAGGCCTGTCGTTAGTGCCTCTTGCATTCCTTCAAGACTTTTACCCTGAAAACAGTCAATAATGTAAACACCAGAGTGCACAGTGTAGTGACTTACAGCCACAACCTGTATCTTCAGTGCACAGTGTAGTGACTTACAGCCACAACCTGTATCTTCAGTGCACAGTGTAGTGACTTACAGCCACAACCTGTATCTTCAGTGCACAGTGTAGTGACTTACAGCCACAACCTGTATCTTCAGTGCACAGTGTAGTGACTTACAGCCACAACCTGTATCTTCAGTGCACAGTGTAGTGACTTACAGCCACAACCTGTATCTTCAGTGCACAGTGTAGTGACTCTTACAGCCACAACCTGTATATTCAGTGCACAGTGTAGTGACTTACAGCCACAACCTGTATCTTCAGTGCACAGTGTAGTGACTTACAGCCACAACCTGTATCTTCAGTGCACAGTGTAGTGACTTACAGCCACAACCTGTATCTTCAGTGCACAGTGTAGTGACTCTTACAGCCACAACCTGTATATTCAGTGCACAGTGTAGTGACTTACAGCCACAACCTGTATCTTCAGTGCACAGTGTAGTGACTTACAGCCACAACCTGTATCTTCAGTGCACAGTGTAGTGACTCTTACAGCCACAACCTGTATATTCAGTGCACAGTGTAGTGACTTACAGCCACAACCTGTATCTTCAGTGCACAGTGTAGTGACTTACAGCCACAACCTGTATCTTCAGTGCACAGTGTAGTGACTCTTACAGCCACAACCTGTATCTTCAGTGCACAGTGTAGTGACTTACAGCCACAACCTGTATCTTCAGTGCACAGTGTAGTGACTTACAGCCACAACCTGTATCTTCAGTGCACAGTGTAGTGACTTACAGCCACAACCTGTATCTTCAGTGCACAGTGTAGTGACTCTTACAGCCACAACCTGTATCTTCAGTGCACAGTGTAGTGACTTACAGCCACAACCTGTATCTTCAGTGCACAGTGTAGTGACTCTTACAGCCACAACCTGTATCTTCAGTGCACAGTGTAGTGACTCTTACAGCCACAACCTGTATCTTCAGTGCACAGTGCAGTGACTCTTACAGCCACAACCTGTATCTTCAGTGCACAGTGTAGTGACTTACAGCCACAACCTGTATCTTCAGTGCACAGTGTAGTGACTCTTACAGCCACAACCTGTATCTTCAGTGCACAGTGTAGTGACTCTTACAGCCACAACCTGTATATTCAGTGCACAGTGTAGTGACTCTTACAGCCACAACCTGTATCTTCAGTGCACAGTGTAGTGACTCTTACAGCCACAACCTGTATCTTCAGTGCACAGTGTAGTGACTCTTACAGCCACAACCTGTATCTTCAGTGCACAGTGTAGTGACTCTTACAGCCACAACCTGTATCTTCAGTGCACAGTGTAGTGACTTACAGCCACAACCTGTATCTTCAGTGCACAGTGTAGTGACTCTTACAGCCACAACCTGTATCTTCAGTGCACAGTGTAGTGACTCTTACAGCCACAACCTGTATCTTCAGTGCCATGAAGATCTCAAATCTCATACACAGTATGACATATTCTGCATCCCCCCCCCGACTTGCCCTTCACATTTACATATCTTGTGTCTTGTGTACCTGTCACCATGGCTCCTTATCCTCCTCAATTTCTTGCTGTGTAGCGTCTCGTGACCTGTTATTCCCGTTTTTATCTTTATTCATTGTGGACATTTTTCTTTTAAGGTATTTGCATGACAAAAACTTTCCCTGGCATACTATCCATGATTTTTATGTCAACAGGAAAATGCCACTGCCAGTATTTTCACCGGACATGAAGAAATCTTTGCTTTTGACCGGACTGTTTCACGGCTGTCAGAAATGCAAACTTCTGAGTATTGGGAACAGTGGGACAGGTACAGGTAATATGGGGCTTAGAATAAACTTAGTTGTGCTTAATATTATGAAAGCTTAGATTTCATGACGTTAACTAATGGAACTCTATTGCACTGCATGCCTAGAGAACTGCCACACTTGCACACTCAGCTCATATCTGTCCAGTGAAGCAAAGAGTTAGGGGTTGATTGTAAGTGCTGTATCGTTGTGGGGTGTAGCACTTCGAAACACTTCGCTTTGTGTGCGAGTAAACTTAAGATGTAGATATGTTTTATAGTATGGAACATAATATTTTATTAGTAATCACTGCTTATGTAAAAATTGTAATATTCAACCAAAGGATGGTACTTAATGCAAGCTTACACTGAACAGTGATGCATTTGACGTGACACAGATTTTGTTGTCTGTATATTTAATGTAAATTTAACTTGTAAATTACATTTCAATTTAAACATCTCGAGTGCCTAATGACAATTTTTTGTCCTTTATTTATATATTCTAAGATCTCTGCTCTTTTGTGTGTAATATGTGAACATTCATGTGTCCACTTTTTCTTGTGAACTGTAATGTGGCTGTATACTTAAGTTATCTACAGGCAGATTTATGTGTTTTATCTTTCTGCTAATACAAGAAATTCTAATGGAGAATTGACATGATCTTTGTAATTCACATTTATGCCACTTTGTAAAAGACATATTTAGTACACCAACACAGATATATACTACAGTTATTTATTAACAGTTCATGCACAGTCATTACATAAAATGTCTAGTTTCAGAACTTTTTGGTTTCGTCTTGATGATGAAAAAAAATAAACATATAATATTGAATGTACAAATAACTTGCCTATTTTGTTGTTACACCCACTATATCAAACTAATTTACATTATTCAGATTCATACATCTTTAGGCTTGCAAGTAAATGTATGTACCTTGTAGTGGATATCCTTTATTCCTTGTAAGAAGATGAAAACAGCCAATTACCAAGATACTGATTTTAAGAATGGACTCCAGTCAATGCATAAGGTTCTGGATGTCAGGTATAAGGGCACAGTTTTTATACCACTGTAGTTCACTGGGGTATAAAGGCGCACAGTCATGTGCACAGATTAATACCTCTTAGTGATTGGAAACTCCACGGAAACGTAAAATTAAAACCCCACAAGCAGCTTGGTCATCCTTATGTAGCTGGCTAGGCTCAGCGGTCCTAGGTAAAGCATGTTGCTGGTGGTAACTTGTGGAACTGTGCAGCACAACGTTTAAAGGAAAGAATTTGATTCTCTGAGCTCAAAATATTTTAAATCTTTAAAGCAAGAAGATTAACAAGAAGGGGACGCATAAGTAAGAAAATTATGGAGGAAAACAGCAGAATCAAGCATGAAAATTTGATAATCAGGGAAGAAAAGACAGTTTAATCCAAAAAAGTTAACAAAGCTGTGAGAAAGAGTTTCAAGTGATGAAAGGAACGTTAAAATGTTCAGCCATATTTTTTACACAATATCCAGCCTGGTTTTAGTCTGTTAGGATAGCGGATGTTGTCTACTGATACAAGTAGACTAAATACTATTTTACTTTAATAATGTGTAATTATATATTGACATGTCCTACATCAATGTATTTTGATCAACAGGATAAATAAATAAATGAAATGGAGGACGTATGCGGAAACGTATCTCATGTAGCCATCTGACATAACCACAGTAGGAGGAATAGGGGCTTAAGTAGTAAAGCAATTCAATTTTTTTTAACAAATGCTCATTTTTGCCGTCCTTGGACTCAAGCCATTCCGACGGCATTGTGCACTACAGTTCTCGTAGACCATTCGTGTGTACTTCTTGTACTACACCATTCCCGTGTACTTCTAGTAACAGAAGCACTCAATAGATGGCGGCAGGGTACGCCATTTACCCATATTCTGCGCATAAAATCCAGCTTAGTATCAGGCTGTTAGGATGGCAGATGAGGTATACGGAAAAGTTTCTGTTGCGGCAGTAAATGGGAGGGGCTTAAGTAGTGCAGCCGTGTGAATGGTTGAATCTCAAAGGACGGAAAAATGAGTATTTTAACCCATAAATCTTTTTATATGAGCTCAAAATATTTTAAATTGTTAAGCCAAAGAAAAAGTGCCCAAATAATTCACATTTTAACACGGAAAGCTTCTGTAAGGCGCGACCAGTATGATTGATCGGTCGACAAGAAACCTAGCGGCGCTATTGTGTATTACAAAGAAAAATGGAGGTTGCATTGAGAGAAAGGGGAGGCATTAGTAGCAAAAGTATGGAAGAAAACAAGCAGGAAAAAGGTCGAAAATTTGAAGATAAAGAACGAAAGTGGAACTGAATCCAAATTAATTTCAATAAGTCAGTGAAACTGGGAGACTGTAGAGAAAAGATATACGAAGGTGTTCAGCCGTATTCTGCACATAAAATCCAGCCTGGTATTAGTGCGTTAGAATGGCAGAGCAGGTATAAAGAGACGTAAACTTCACATCGTGAGACAATTACTGGGAAAGGGCCTAAGTGCTGGAGGAAGTATATCTTTATTTGTAAGTACATGGTTATTCCCCTTTGTACTGCTTTACTTAAGCCCCTCCCATCTAGTGCTGAACGGTGTTCTACGAGAGGGCTGCTGTTACTAAGTCTTCTGATACCTCCTCGTCTATCCTAAGAGCCTAATAACAGGCTCGATTTTATGTGAGCTGAACACAGCGAAAGCCTTGCCATCATTTGACGGCTTTTGGTACTAGAAGCCAACGTCCTGAGAACGAGAAATACTACGCGAGCTGCAGTTTAGTAGAGATGTGTGCTGTCCGCGCTAACGTACAAGTACGTTACCTTATCAGTCCTTGCTTATTCAAAGAAGAATTAATCAGTGTGTAAGAGGGTTGTTTGCGCCACGGAGTAGAGCTAACATGTGACTATTCGTCTATGATCTGTAGCAGTGGGTCTGTGTGTGCAGGAAGTCGGAGGAGGCAAGGGTTACGTCTTAAAACTTTTTATTCATTGCGTATCATGGGTGACAGAAACCCAGGTTGTGAATTAGGTGAGAATAAAAGAAACTAATACGTTGCTTTGTTTCATATTAAAATATCCTCAATTGGTATATTGTGGAAGGCTTTTGATAGCAACTGTTATGAGTACCGCTGTTGAAAATCCGAAATCTCGCTAGTAGAATTGGTACAGCTTCAACAAAAGTCGCAGAGATTTTATACCGCAAATTGTGATCACATTTGTTGAAAATTGTGTAAATAGCAGGTGTGTGTGATATCGATAGGATGAGAAAAAGAATTAATAGCCGCATATAAGATTTTCACTTTTAATAATCTGATCTCCGGGTTTACTTTCTTCAGACAGTTCATGACATGTCGCACGTATTGACATGCGAAGATACGCGAATTGCGGGCTACGGGCCGAAAGTGGCCCACGGCGATGATGTAGAAAAATTTTTGGGAAGCAGGTAATAATTCTAACATGTTAGGGGTGAAGAGTATAAGTAAAGTTAATTTCATTTTCTGTATAAGTAGTTGTTCGACTGTTTGATCAGCGTTCTTCCTGCTCCTAAGTAGAAAAGCCAGAGTCATTTTTCGTCATTATACTGTTATGAGTGAAATAGTGATTTGGGTAAAAGAAATTCAACAAGTGATGAAGAATGTTTACAACTTTTCCATCAAAGGGATCAGGCTAAAATGCTGTTGTTACAGAATCCAAACCAAAGTGATGTAGATAATCTGAACAGTGTAAGACATGAAGCTAGTAGACATTTCAGGAACAAAAAGAAGGAATATCTGAAAGCTAAAATTAATTAACTTGAAACAAACAGTATGAACAAGAATATCAGAGGTTTGTATAGGGGCATCAATGACTATAAGAAGGGTTACCTGCCTAGAGCTAATGTAGTAAGGGATGAGAAGGGTGATCTTGTTGCAGACTGCCACAGTATCTTGGCTAGATGGAGGAATAATTTCTTACAGATCTTTAATGTACATGGGGTTAATGATGTTAGGCAGACTGAAATACATACAGCAGAGCCACTGGTGTCTGAGCCCAGTGACTCTGAGTTTGAGATGGCTATTGAAAAGCTAAAAAGGCACAAGTCATCAGGTATTGATCAAGTTCCAGCAGAATTGATTAAAACGGGGTAGGACAATTTGGTCCGAGATCCATAAACTTATTAATTCCATTTGGAATAAGGAGGAATTGCCTGAGCAGTGGAAGGAGTCAATCATTGTACCTATTTATAAGAAGGGTGATAAAACAGATTGCAGTAATTATCAAGGCATATCACTTTTGTCAACCATATACAAAATTCTATCCAACATGCTTCTGTCAAGGTTAACTCCATATGCAGAGGAAATTACTGGGGAGCATCAGTGTGGATTTAGACGTAACAGGTCGACTACTGATCGTATATTGTGTATTTAGACGTAACAGGTCGACTACTGATCGTATATTGTGTATTTAGACGTAACAGGTCGACTGCTGATCGTATATTGTGCATTTGTCAAATACTTGAGAAAAAATGGGAATACAATGAGGCAGTGCATCAGTTATTTATAGACTTCAAGAAAGCCTATGATTCAGTTAGGAGGGAGGTTTTGTATAATATTGTTATTGAGTTTGGTATAGCTATGAAACTAGTAAGGGTAATAAAAATGTGTCTAAATGAAACCTATAGCAGAGTCCGGTAGGCAAACATTTGTCTGATATGTTTACTATTAAGAATGGTTTGAAACAAGGAGTTGCTTTATTGTCATTGCTTTTCAACTTTGCTTTGGAATATGCCATTAGGAGGGTTCAGGCAAACCAGGAGGGCTTGAAATGAAATGGTACACATCAGCTTGTGGTTTATGGTGATGATGGTAATATATTGGGCGGAAGTGTACATGCTATAAAGAGAAACACAGAAGCTTTAGTAGTCGCTAGTAAGGAGATTGGTCTAGAAGTAAATGCTGAGAAAACTAAGTACATGGTCATGTCTGGAGATCGGAATGTGGGACAGCAGAATGAAGTACATGGTCATGTCTGGAGATCGGAATGCAGGACAAAATGGCAACATAAAGTTAGATAATAAGTTGTTTGAAAGGGTGGAACAGTTCAAATATTTGGGAACACCCCAATTAAATTGTAATTCCATACAGGAAGAAATTAAGAGCAGATTGAAGTCAGGGAATGCTTGGTATCATTCGGTGCAGAATTTTTTTGTCTTCCAGTTTGCTATCCAAAAATATAAAGATTAAGATATACAGAACTATAATTTTGCCTGTTGTTTTATATGGGTATGAAACTTGGTCTCTCAGACTGAGGGAGGAACAAAGGCTGAGGGTGTTCGAGAATAGGGTGCTGAGGAGGATATTTGGGCCTAAGAGGGACGAAGTAACAGTGGAGTGGAGAAGACTACATAATGAGGAACTTAATTATCTGTACTCATCACCAAATATTATTGGGGTGATCAAATCAAGAAGAATGAGGTGGATGGGGCATTTAGCACGTATTGGTGAGGGGAGAGGTGTGTACAGGATTTTGGTGGGGAGACCTGAGGGAAGGAGACCACTTGGAAGACCCAGGCATAGATGGGAGGATATTAAAATGGATCTTCAAAAAGTGGGATGGGGGGCATGGACTGGATTGATATGGCTCAGGATAGGGACAGGTGGCGGGCTGTTGTGAATGCGGTAATGAACCTTCGGGTTCCATAAAATGCAGGGAATTTCTTGACTAGCTAAGGACATGTTAGCTTCTCAAGAAGGACTCTGCTCCATGGAGTTAGTTAAATTTGACAAGTCAGTACACTGTCTTGAATACTTCAAAGCTCCCCACTTAAAAATTGTTCTTTCGGACTTGTACTCTTAATCACTAGCACATTAGAATTGAAATGTCTACCGCAAATCAAGTCTGGTGATCTCTGCTTTTTGAGTTTATGAAATTTATTGCTATGAAAATGCCTATGATAGATTACATAATCTGTTTAACCATGCTACATCTTTTGTTCAAAACAACTTGTTATGTTGTATTGAGTGGCTTGTCACTGCCATATATTATTTTGCTTTTTGAACTGCAGTATTTGGCTTTATGTGTACAATTTGTGATTTGCTCACATGCCAAAGATATTATTGGATACCATAGCAAGAAATTCACATTTTCTGTGAGGAGGCCAGTAAAGGCATCCAAAACCAGCTTCCAGATTACAATTCTAATGTCTCTTTGGTGCACTTTTGGTATGTCCAGTGTGCCCGAGTTATAGTTCTGTAGGACACGTGGAATTGATTTAAAATCCAAGTGACTGCAGTTTCCATGACATCAAATTTTTTGCAATGCTCTGTCCAGGGAAATGGTTGTGCTTTTTATGAATGTGACCTTCACAGCTGGTGACAGATTGCTGCAGCAGTGTTTTGCATTATTAAAATCATATTTCAGATCTGGGATGGTTAAACAGTGTGCATATAAATCTGCCTGCTGTCAATCTGCGGGCCACAGCACTCCAGTCTCGCCGCTCTGTCAAGAAAGAATGGCAGGCTGCTTGGCTTTTGCGTGCAGTAACTTGCATCGATCTTACAACACTTGGTGGCGATGACACAAGAAGTAATGTAGCACGTCTCTGTACGAAGGTAACATTTATGTGCATGTTTAATCATTATAATCAGCCAAAGCATCAGCAGCTTGTTTGTGTAGTTGTGGTCTTCTGAGATGTGATGACATGTATGATTTTGGTCTTCTGGAATGTTACACCATATAGCAGGTAATTTAACATATCCTGATGCTTCAATGGAATGTAGTGTCATCACCTTCAAAGGACAGTAGGTCCTAGAAGGCCTACCAATCTTGACGTCAGTACTGTGGGAACCTCAAATCTTGCATGATACCGTGTAGTTTCGTAGATGCATATGAATTCTGTGGACAAGCTGCTGCTTCCATCTTCATAGTATGTGGTACCCCATGTGCACTGAACATTGAGGTAGCAGGTATGTCCAAAATGTTTGCATCTATATATTGACCTTGATTTCAGGCTTCTGCCACGATGTTGATGAAATCTGCTATCACATCACACGTTTTGTTACCCTGCCATACTTTCCAGAATCTACGTTATAGGCTTTCTTTCCTACTCAGACTCTTCACCCGTGAGGATGGGACCAATACGTTGTCCCAAAACGTCGGTAAACAATTAGCACACGACGCCGCATAATAGCCCAGAAGACCGCAGATATTATCTATACATTGTGTTATGTCTCAGAAGACTAATTTTAGCGTTCACCACCATGAGAAATGAAGATCCCGGAGTGCAACTTGTTCACATGTCGTTATGCTGGGTTGGTAGCCGTTCTTTATTAAACTATGGGTGTCATGAAGAATGGAGCAGAGAGGAGAATTATTACAGGCTTGAAGTAAAAGTTTCATTTACAGGCAGTACATCCTTTGTCATCTGATCTTCTGTTAGCCCTCGGGTTTGAAGAAAATGATAAAAGAATTACCACAGCTGCAGTCTGTGTATATCCTTCTCGTGTAGCAGATGCCAGAAATACTCTTGCAAGAATGGGTATGGCTGACAAGATTCCTGTTGCATCAGGTATTTGTTAGTGCATATCGTAGAGAAGTCTGTGCATTTACAGCACTCTTCCATTGTTTGCTACAGATTGCTTGTCTTGAAACAATCCGGTATAAGTCAGTCGATACAGTGACTACGGTACAGGCTGGACAATCCAGGCTTCAATTTCCAGCAGGGAAAAGAGGTTTTTCTCTTCTCTGAAACCTTAGATTTGGTTGAATGTTCGTAGGTTAACTTTGCTTTACTTAGGTTTCTTGTTTTGTTAGGTTACATAAGGTGTTGGTGTGGTGGTGTTATTTGCTTGTGTAACAATTCTGTATTATTTAAGTAATCAGTTTATGTTAGGACAGGTTAATTTGGGTATGGTTAAGGTATGTTTGTTGGAGTATTTCTTTATTTTTATAACAAATCCATATTAATTAATTAATTAATTAATTACATTGGGTTGAGTTAGGATTTAGATTTGGTATGGTTTTATTTATTTACATATCTGTGTGTGTCATTCATTTGTGTATGTATTTATTTATTTATTTGTGTATAATATGTTTTAATTAATTTAAATTTTCTAATTCATTAATTTTTTATTTATTAATATGTTTATGTAATTTATTGATTTTAATTAACTAATTAACTTATTTATAACGATGAAATTTGTTACATATGTTATTTATTTATTTAAGTAATTTATTTATTTTCTTTATTAATTTCTTCAATTAATTAATTTATTTTTGGTTTGTTTAATTTATGCAAGCTATTTAATTGATTTAATTAAATTAATTTAAGTATTAGACTTATTTAGTTATTCATTTTGTTTATTTAATGTGTTGAATTAACGAAATTAATGTATTTCGTTATTTATTTGCTTTATTTCAGTTATGTAATTAATATGATTAATTAGTTAATTAAAATGATTATCTTAGTTATGTTGTGTATCTGCTGCTTCCTTTCTTTGTTTTTAATTGTTTAATTGAAGGTGAATTAATTTTGTATTAAGTAATGGTTTACATTTGGGTAGGTGAGGTTGCATTGGGTTGTGATATGTTAAATTTGGTTTTGTTATGTTAGGTTATGTTTGGTTAAGTTGCACAGGTTATGTTAGGTTATGTTTGGTTAAGTTGCACAGGTTATGTTAGGTTATGTTAGGTGTGGTTTGAAATCTTTTATATATTCATTTATTTGTGTGTGTTAATTGTTTTCCATTATTTGTCTGTTTATTTTTGCATATTTTTTGTTGTTTATATGTTTCTTTACTTGTTTTAATTGTTTATTCATTTATTTTTGTTTGTTTATAGTAATAATAATTAAAATAGTTAATAATTTTTTTGCCCAGTTGCAACAGGTTTTCCAAGTGGTCAGTACTTGCTGAAAACACGTTTAGAAGAAATCCAGACGGCTATCACAAATGGTGCAACTGAGATCGACGTAGTGATTGATCGCAGTTTGGTACTATCGCACCAGTGGGAGAAATTGTACCAAGAGATCCAACAAATGAAAGAAGCATGTGGTTCCAGAGCTCACATGAAGACTATTCTAGCAGTGGGAGATTTAGGTTCATTGGCAAATGTGTATAAAGCTTCACTGGTGGCGATGATGGCTGGTTCAGATTTCATTAAGACTTCTACAGGTGTGTTCAGTTTCAGCAGATTTGTGTAAGGTACAAGGTGGTACTAAAATAACACTACACTTTTTCAGTTAGGTTGTGTGTCCCAAGCATGGCAAGTTATTGTGCAGAATCTGTGAGGCCATTAGTGCTTGAATGTAGTAGTGACGAGATCAGTAGCGAGTTGTTTTATGGGGGTGAAGAGGAAAGCTGGTCAGAGGGAAAGCGCTGCACTTGCACCACCAAGCGTTTCTGTCTGTTTCAGAAATGTACACAGTGACTGTAGCTAAGAATGTACTCCCAACAAAGTAAATGTTTTTGAAAGAGGTGTAACACCATGTGGCTGTTACGAGGTGAGCCTCGTGTAGGTCACGGCAGGGCAACTGCAGCTATGTGCACTGTTAGGGAGCCCAGGTCTCATTTAATTTGGTCTTACAGCAAGTGGTGTGACCTGCATGTGAACTGTGTACTGACTGTGGTGGTTTCCATTATATTAGGTACAGTAATATGGAGGTGTGTCGGACTGTGGTGCTAATTTGTGCTGCTGGATATTAATATGCTGTCTGTATTTGTACGTAAAAACAACTCCTTGATGCAGCATCTTTCCAGAGCAGTCTGCAGCTCAGCTGTTTGAGAAATGATCATGTTGTAGTGGAAATAAGAGGTTCATCACTGTTGACACACAGATGCACCATTGGACCCAACCCTGATCCATGATATCTATCATCATCATTTATTCACATTCCATAAATCCAAGTTTACAAGAAACAAAGGAATAGAATTGGTCACATGAAATAAAATAAGTTACAAAAGGAATAACAAATATGATATACAAGATAAGATAAAAACAATAAAAACATTGCATTGAACTTTTACAAAACTAGATACAATAAAATGTCCGATTCACTTATAATTTTTTTTGTTCAAAATATTCCTGTAATGAATAGAATGAATGGAGATAAAGAAAAAATTTTAAGGCTACTTTATATAGTTTGACATTATTGACAAGTGCCTTTATTTCAAAAGGAAGGTTATCAAAACACCTAATTCCCATATAAAAGGTTCCCTTCTGATATGTTGTTAACCTGGGAGGTGGCAGGTGAAGATCAAAACTGTGTCTAGTGGAGCCATTAATCCCATAAAATTTCAGTTTAGATAGCAGTATGACATGATCAAGATAGCAGTATGACATGATCAAGATAGCAGTATGACATGATCAACACAGTCAAAAGCCTTCTCGAGATCACAAAATATTCCACCAATTGTGACTTTCTTGTTTAGGACATTTAAAATTTCATTTAATAATTTAAAAATATTATCCTTTAGTCTTATGCTAGATTAGTGATGGTGAACATTTCCAGTGTGTGGTACCAAATTTATGTGAACAATCATTTACCAATAAATTGTGCCAGCTGTCCTTGCTGTTAGTTACCAGCAAGTGGTGTCTGCTGTCCTTGCTGTTAGTTATCAGCAAGTGGTGCCAGCTGTCCTTGCTGTTAGTTATCAGCAAGTGGTGCCAGCTGTCCTTGCTGTTAGTTACCAGCAAGTGGTGCCATCTGTCCTTGTTAGTTACCAGCAAGTGGTGCCAGCTGTCCTTGCTGTTACCAGCAAGTTGTGCCAGCTGTCCTTGCTGTTAGTTACTAGCATGTGGTGCCAGCTGTCCTTGCTGTTACCAGCAAGTTGTGCCAGCTGTCCTTGCTGTTAGCTACTAGCAAGTGGTGCCAGCTGTCCTTGCTGTTAGTTACCAGCAAGTGGTGCCAGTTGTCCTTGCTGTTAGTTACCACAGCGAGTGCTGCTGCTGCTGCACATTTGTTAGACAAAATCTCAGTCTGTGCCGGTGGTTTGCCATCGCTGTTCCGGATGGAGACTTCATGAAGCTTTGTTTACTGCTTGGCTTTGATTTCCTTTATAAGATCTGTGTACAAATTGTAGACATCGACACAGCACCAACTTATTTGATACTTGATACATGACACTTCAGTCTCTATCACCTGAATGTAAGAGGTTCAAATCTGCTGGCACTGTAGTACTGATGGCTGTATTTTAACTGGTGGTGGGATTGGTATTTGTATTGAAAAGATGTGACATCGGGCATATTGGGCCCACACGTGTGCTGTCACTGCATGATATATGAAGGTTGTATACACAGGCACTGTCTAACCATTAACATAACCATAAGTGTTGTATTGTTCATTATTATTTAATTTAAAATGTTACCATAATAAGATGTGAAAGTTACTTGCTTTCTATTTAACCCTTTCTGTGTTGCAAGTTATCTGACTTATAGATGTCTACTGCTTCTGCTTGCGTTAATTTATGGTGGTGACAGTATGTGTTGCTCTGCTTTATGGTGGTGACAGTATGTGTTGCTCTGCTTTATGGTGGTGACAGTATGTGTTGCTCTGCTTTTCAGTGACAAGTATCTCGCAAATGAATGTGGTATCTATGTTGTGGATATATATACAAGGCCTTGTTTTACACCTTTTTGCGTTAATGTCCCTCGTAAATTTACACCACTTCTTAATTTGGGCTGTCTCATTTTCGGCTTAATGCCCTTTGGCCGGTTTATTTCCATTTATTTAAGCCTTTTATTTTTTCTTATGAGAACATCATTTTTTACTTATTCCCACTTTCAGGAACACAACTAGGTCATAGAACAAGGACTTGGTGTACAGAAGAAAGAACGTAATTAAGCTGAATAAAACTTGGTATATAAAGGGTTAATATTTCATTAATTCTTTATTATTTTTAAACATTTTATCACAATCATCAACTTTCAATCATAAAATGTTCTTATGTTTGCCTGAAACTGTCTTAGGCAAGGAAGCAGTGAATGCCACATTACCAGTAGGAGTTGTTATGTGCCGAGCAATTCGTAACTATTACCAGCAGGTTGGATATAAGGTAAATTTTAGGACTAATTATAAAGTATTGTCTGTTATGTAGTAGAACGATATATAGTTGTGATGTATATAACTTATTTTTCTTGTATTCCCTATGAAAAGTTGCAAAAATGCCTATGTTAGCTTCGTCATATCTGTCTGTGTGCATGTAACAAATTTACAACTGCTGAACAGATTTTCATTAATAATATTAGTTTATGTTATGGAAATATGTCAATACATGCTAATTTTTGTTGAAATTAGACAACACTAAGGGCTACTGTACATCAAAACCTACATGACATTCTGCAGGCATGTAGGGCATAACCACTGGGGAGGCAAGCAGAGGATGTGGTCATTGGTGTTCCCATAAGAACTCGCAATAATAAGTATCCCATTAGAAGTGGCTGCAGTCACGATGTTAGCCCAATTTGTGTGTGTGTGCATGTGTGCATATGCTTTGCTTCTATTCAAGCTGTTGTTTCAAAATTGATTTTTTCTGTGTGTCTGTCTCATCATTAAACACACAAGATTTAAAATATACTGAATATATATGATTTAAGATTGTCATGGTGCATTGTGGTTTCCTGGAATATGATAACGTGTATCAATACTGTTTTACACCAACCAAATGCACTTATTTGTTTAAAGAACACTAAAATATTCTTTAAAAATTAGATAAAAAACCCCTACATATGTTTCCGCCTATCGATAAGTCATCTTCAGGGGGTGTCACAACTGCTAGTTTGAACATGCATGTGAACAAATGCGTTCCAAAAAGCACTTTCTAATAATTGTACCCTTTATAAATATACCGTCTTCACCCTCACTATTGTTTGTAGTGTCACTTTTGTGGTTTTAAAAAGAAAGTGCTTTTTGGAACGCATTTGTTCACATAATAAGTGGTGAAAGTCTAGTGAGACATGGTGATGACTATACTCCTCAACAGAGGACCAATATGTGTACGTGTTTTATAAACAAGCAGTTGTGACACCCCCTGAAGATGACTTATCGATAGGCGGAAACATATGTAGGGTTTTTTTATCTAATTTTTAAAGAATATTTTAGTGTTCTTTAAATAAATAAGTGCATTTGGTTGGTGTAAAACAGTATTAATGTTCAAAAATGCACGGTGATATTAAAATAAAGTTTGTATGATGACATGTAGTTCGGTAACAGTGTTCCCTGGTTAGACCTCGTTATGAAGCCCTGACAGGAAAAGAGGATGACAAGGAAGTAGTAGTAGTAGTAGTAGTAGTAGTAGTAACTTCTTGAACCTGCTGCCATCTGTCGCCTCCCAGAAGAGGTAAGCAGCAGGTTTGTTGCAACAGGTGGTCTCTGTCTACATTGTGCTATATCTTGAAAAACTTTTCTGAATATATTGTATAATGTTTTGATGTGACAAAAGTTCTTATTACTTAGGTTGGCTTCAAACCTGCTGGTGGCATTCGTACATCAAAAGATGCCATTAACTGGCTAATCCTGATAAAGGAAGAACTGGGAACACCTTGGTTGGATCCAGACTTCTTTCGTATTGGAGCTTCTGGCCTGCTGGCAGATATTGAGAGGCAGTTGTACCACTACGTCACAGGAAGATATGCTGCACAGCATGAATTTTCAATGGGTTAACATATTGTGCCTTCTTCTGTGATATGTAATTTGTATGATGTTATGTAGGGAACAAATATATACACACCTCCACACAATTTCATGGGTCTTCCATAAAGTGATAATAAAAGAATTTTAAAATAATGCAGTTTTTTAAATGCGCACCAAATGTTTCCTTACAGGAATGAAAGCGCAGTGATATGGAGGTGGCAGAGGATTACTGCTAGGCGAGAATGCTCATGCAGTCACTCACGCTCAGTGTTATGTTGTAGCTGTTACTGAGCAGATGCTTGTTTTGATTGACTGCATTATGGTGCTGTTTTATTACGTATGTACGTACGTGTGTTTGTAATGTAATTGTACCTGTGTTTTTGTAGGGGTGGGAACTGGGGTCTCTTGCATGCCAGAAGACCGTAATTTTCATAGTCATTGTCGTGCCAGCCTTAAACCTCACTTATCAATACAGATAAAAAGAGGCTCCCACACCAGTAGCCACAGTCGAGTGTTTAGTACCACTTTTTGTATTCAAAAAAAATCTTGGGTTCAAATATTGACCTGTAAACTGGTTATCCAGACTGAAATTTTTGTGGTTTTCGTGAGGCTGTCCTGGAAAATGCAGAATGAAACTGCTGTTTTCCATTTGGATGTTCTGAAGCCTTGATTTTAATGCAGTAATAAAAGCATAAGTGAGTTACATGCAAATGAACCTTGTGTCATGCAGAGTAAAAAAATGTTCCCCTTTCCTAAAAATGCTTCAGTGTTTCCGGTGAACTTAGGAACTGAAGGAGCCGTAGTGTATATAGTGACTAGGCTGTGGGCTGAATGACTGAGGAATTATGCTTAGATTCACACCAGGGGGGGAAGATTTTTCTCTACTCCAAACCATGCTAACTAGTTCTGGTGCCCACTCAGCTTCCTGTTCAGTAGGTACTGGGGCACGAGCCGTGGGGGCAGTAAATTGGCCAGGTTGAAGCTAGCAACTGGCTTCCATCTGGTACTTGAGGTGAAGAATGGGTGCAGCTATACCTCCACTCCCCAATAAGCCTCAGTGGTGTGCACATGGACAGGAACTGTGGACAACCAATTGTGTTCTTTAGTAATAAATTTATGTTCATAATTCTCACCAGTAGACAAGAAACATGTAGATCAGTTCTATTTATCAGATGGTATTACTATGGTTTTTGGTGTACTACCTTAAAATTTGGCCCGCTTGCCAACTTTCAAATCCTAACCTTATCACAGTGCATCATCTTACCACACTTAACAATATGTAATATTTTATTTATGTTTGATATAGTTTGTTAAATAACCTTATAGGAAGCTTGTCCTCCATTGTCATTTGTCAGCTTTTTATGTATTAATTTTGCTGCTTGTTAACAGTGTTGATGCATTTATGAGCCGTGTGTAAAAGATTACAGTAAACAATCACAAGTAATTTTAGTCTTAATTCACTGTGCATTTTTATTATTCTAGACATTCACCAACAAAATGCACAAATCACTAACAAGGTGCAATTAGCCCGTTATCATAGTCAAACCCTACACATGTTTCGGCTCTCTATGAGCCATCATCAGGGGGTTTTTCAATAGTGCTTTTCAAATGCTGGATAGATCTGCTAATGACAGTTCAAAACTTTACGAGTGTCATTAGCAGATCTATCCAGCATTTGAAAAGCACTATTGAAAAAACTCCTGATGATGGCTCATAGAGAGCCGAAACATGTGTAGGGTTTGACTATGATAAGGGGCTAATTGCACCTTGTTAGTGATTTGTGCATTTTGTTGGTGAATGTCTAGAAAATCAACAAGTAATTTTTAGATATGCAAGGAAAATGATGTAAGTAGATTTTGTAGCATGGTACTGCGAAGAATATTATGGAAACTAAAGGAGGATGGAGAAAATTAGTAATATGTAGCTTCCTACTTTCCACTCTTCACACAATATAATTGTGATGACTAAGTGAAGCAGAATGAAGTGGGTGGGGAATTATGACATGTGAAGGGGATGAAAAGTGTGTACTGTATTTTAGTCAGAATACTTAAATGGAGGAGTCATTATGTCAGAAGTTGGGGGTGTAGATGACAATAATACAAAAATGGTTCTGAAACATGTGTTATGGTGGTGTGGACTGGTTTCATGGGAATTGTGCTGAGCAGTGTTATCACAGAAGTAGTGTAGAATGTGAAGTGTTGCATAATGTGTATAGTAAAACACAACCTAACCCAGCTGTGCCAGTGACACCAGACCCATATATGGCACCATCCTCTATTATGGTAACATGTCAGGCTACACCAGTTCTAAGGAATGATGCAATTAGTGGATATCCTTGCAGGGTTTCCATAATATAGAGAATAAGTTAAGTAAACTACTGGTTCATACTGTCCACCACATGAACTATTTAGTAACGACTGAAATGTAATGCTGCACTCAGAATTTATGGGCAAATGTAATTCATATTGAAAGAGGAAATTCTGCAGCAATACCACTGCGAGCAATTTGGTGCAAACTGAAGGTACTGCAAAAATACAGTGGTGGTTGAGGTGGATCAAAAGCAAATGGTATCTGTGTGTGCCAGCAGCCTGCTTTTAGTCCACAGAAGGAGAAGAGGATCACAGCATGGGCAGTTGGAGGGAGCAAATATAGCTGCAGCAGTGTCTCTTTCTAAACATATGAGTTTGCATTATTATCTCAGTATATAATTTTTATGCCATTTAATATGCACTTTCATATACACTGTGTTATTTTGTCTTTCATGCCGTGGTGCCAAAGTATGGAATGAGTCGTGGATCAGAGGTACAAGTGTACAAGTGCCTTGTCAAGAACAGTGTTCATGTTCGGCGAATAGAGGTCAACACAGAACGGTCTACCTCTATAAATGCGTATAACCAATTAACCTGCCAGCGACTCCAAGTACAGCAACCAAATATCTTGCGCACAGCAACAAGATTGTGAATGGACTCTTATGACTGCTTATACTTGTGATTCCATGAAGCTTGCTCTTGAAAGGCATTGCTTATTAAGTAAAGATCCATGACGTTGCGCGCAACGAAAAACACGTACGAGTTCTGCTAGCTGGCAGAGTCCTCATGTACTGACACAAATTACTTTTCTGATATACGTTTTATTTATGCGGGATTTCAGGCTTCGACACAGTAAAGTTGAGATCTTTACTCTTCTGGATTGTTGCGCAGCATGGTTTGGTTTGTTGCCGACGTTTCGGGAGAGCATATCCGGCCCAACTTCGTGGTCAATGTGTTGAAGCAACAAATGAAACGAAAGTAAAGGTTTTATTAAGTTTGTTAATCCGTGGTTCGTAAGTCTGTCACGAAAACCACCGTTCTAGCGTATCGATAATGATTCTATACCAAGACCATCATCTGATCAATAAACGCCGTAAAATTCCTTGTTTGTGTCGTGAGCAGTAATTGTATTAACGCAACCACTTTAATATTGTCTTTAATTTCAGTACGTCGAACCGATAAACCATGATCATAACCAACGGGCAACCGTGTTATTGGAAGTTCAGTAATCTATGGTGGAGAGCGACAAACTTGTGATCACAGATTATCGCTGTGCAAGTCTGTGGACAAGTGCACGATTGTCGGCAAGTGTGGGAGAAGTGGCGAGTGTTGTGACGACGGCAGTTGACTGGAAAGTTGAATTGTTAAAATAATATCACTGAGAATTATTCTTAGAATGTACACAGATCGAGTGGTAACGGACGTGAAGGATGAAGAAAATCGAGTGGTAACTGTTGTGCAGGACGAAGAAAATGTAATTACAGAATTGTGTAAATTGATGCAAAACGTCTCTGTGAAGGCAATTGAAAGGGATAATGTGTTCAAAATTGGACTGTCAGGTTATTATTTTCAGATATGTCATTAAATATTTTGGAATTCATATGTATCGTAACGGCCTGTTTTAATTTTGTACTGTACTATTCATCCTGTTCTCAGGTGGATCACTCACAAAGTTTTTATCTATTGGATTACCAAAACTTGATACTGACTGGTCAAAATGGATATTTTTCTTTTGTGACGAAAGAGTTGTACCATTCGAGAGTTCAGATTCAACGTACGGAATCTACAGGAATGCTTTAATAGAAGTATTACCAGTATCTGAAAAGCAGTTTGTGAAGATTGATCCCCATTTACCAGGTAGGACAGTGCACGTAAATTGACATTTCCTTCCAACATACCTTGTAACACGCAGTACACCCTAGATCATATATTATGTATCTAAATATGGTACTGTATTTTCATTCAGTAAATCCAAATGGTTACAAAACCACTGGATATGGAACATGTCAGAAGAATAAAATATGTAACATAAATATACAAGAATACAATATAAAATATAAATTTATAAGAGGCCATTTAGGATTACAGATGAACACAATATGATATACAAGCGTGGCTATAGTATATAAATATGCAAGATATATCAGAAATTTACAGATGAGCATAATATAACAAGACGGCTATCCAAATAGATAGATAAATCTGTGTAAGTCCATGTGGTACATAACAGTTTAATAAATATATTGAAGGTATTAAATACTGGAATAAATATAAATTTGCTCATATTCAATAATCGTTAAATAAACATTAAATGAGAATTTCATAAATACAACACTGAATAAATTAATTATTTAAGTAAATTGAATAAATATGATAGAACATTGAATAAATATTATAAAACCTGATAGATCATTGCGGAAAATCTGAAAAAAGATTAGGTATCTAGGAGGTATAGTACCTTCTTATTACTATTATTATTATAATACTCATGTAATGAGTAAAAAGAGTTTATATGTAGAATTTTTTTAAAACCATTTTAAATGTTTTTGGATTATCATTAAATTTTTTTTATACTAGGAGGAAGAGTATTAAAAATCTTAATACCTGAGTAGTGAACTCCCTTTTGATAAATATCCAAATTTGCCAGAGGTAAGTGAAGGTTAGAACCATGTCTGGTATTTATACTACAAATTTCTGAGTTTATCAAAAACTGATCTCTGTTATTAACCACAAATACAAGTAAGGTATTTTTTATTACCAGCCAGCTTACCATACAGCAGGTGACATCGCTGCTGCGTAGCGACTGATGCTGCTGCCTGCCCTGCAGTGCTCAGTTTCTGTGATAGAAAATCATCTGTGTTAGATGTCGAGTGTGATGTTCAAAAAAGATGAAAAATCTCTGTTTTTATTTTAAAATTTTGATGGCAGCTGTTAATTTCTTGTGTTTAACTTAAGCATGATTTTGCAACTTATGGTTACTTGGCTGCAATTACTGCAAACTTAGCAGTTCCACTGTCACATTACATAACAAAGTAAGTTGTTTCTTAAACCTTATTTCTTTCTGACAGATCATAACTTCGAGAGTTTTCAAAGAGTTGATGCATATAACGTCATTTTAGGCTCACCAGTTAACTCCATTAGAAACATGCAAAAATGTTACATTTTCCATGTATATATGAATGCTGTCATGGTAGGTAGAGAGGGGTTAAAGCGGTAAATGTAAATATACAGCGTACTGAAATGTTTAGAGACGTGGGAACTTTTATGTTCTTCAGTAAGACGATGCAGTTGATATGTAATGTAGTGAACAGTGTTTTGTGTACTTGTATTCAGGTACTTTTCAATTTTATGGCAACTGCAATACTGGATATTTGGTAAATGTAAAGTTCCCCTAGAACAGGACATGGAGGCTCAGAGGGGGAGTAGAGGTATAGCTCTACCCTTTCTTTTATCTCGGTGCTAGATGGAGGTGGGTGGTCTATGCCATGTCCCAGCCATTTAACCCCTGGGAATGAGACCCGGTACCCATTGTACAGGATGCTGGGTGGGGCCCCAGGGCCAGTCTGGACAGGTGCAGAAAATCTTGCCCCACTGGCATTCGATCCCCGGGCTGTTCAGTTCGTTCTGAGTCACTATACTGACTGAGCTATCCCTGCCCACACTGGATATTCAGTATAGTTCATTACTGGGGAATCAAGTGAAGTGTTGGGACTGAAAATATTGAAGTGGCTTACTCAGAGCAGGATTAAATGTGTGTGATGATGATGGATAAGATAACCAAGAGCAAACGTTCACTGGGTGGCACACAGTCCATATTGCATCTCATGGTAACTGCCATATCAGGGCATGAATTTATTTGGAATGTTATGCAAGACTGATTTAATTATCACCTGTTGCAGTTCATATCATAAACTTACTTTGCTATATCAGACCATGTGTTACACCAAGGAATATGAATTTTCACATCTCCCTGTTTATTTCTAATACCGATGATAAATGAACTCATGATCGGTTTATTATTGAAACAGTATAAATGCTTTTATTAACTGTCATCATTGCATTCCATTTAAATCAGTAACCTGAACCAGGATTACATGAAACCTCATAAGGGTAGTATGTGAGATGTTTTTCATACAGTGTCAGACACAGGTTCAGAAAGCCTGAACAAACATCTTTACAATTTTGTTTTATACAAATATTTTTCTTTACATGGAATAAAACTGTGTAATAAAAATGTCTGTGTATCATGGCTTCTTTGTGAGGACAAAGTGCTGTGGAATGTTTGTATTTTTGCAAAGGGACTCCATGTTGAGGAAAGTATTAATTTTAAGCTTGGACATTTCACATTATCATTACTCTGATGTTTACAAACACATACGCACATCTCTTGAGTATGTGAAAATTGAGATTTTGCTGTTCAAAGTGTGAACTTGATCATTTTACGAATTGTCTGTAGCTTACATGGTGCCTTTCATGGACTCAACTAAGCAAACAAGCCACTGTGTAAGTAACCTTGTTTCATCACTTTTCTCAAGACTAGAATGGTAATGAACATACTGATCTGTAAGTACTGTATTTTTTACCTGTGAAAATTACTCCTGACACAATGTTGTAAGGACGTTGGAGTTACTAACCTGACATTTGGTAGCACTGTCTTTTTGACACAGCTGAAGAAGCAGCCAAAGATTACATCAAGAAAATGGCAGTCCACTTCCCACCTGATTCACTTCCACGGTTTCACCTGTTATTGCTGGGAATGGGTCCAGATGGACACACCTGTTCCCTGTTCCCGGGACATCGCATTTGTGACGAGACGTCTGTGTGGATTGCGCCTGTTACTAATGCCCCTAAGCCACCACCATCAAGAATCACGCTTACCTTTCCAGTGGTTAACAATGCTGAATGCTGTGTTTTTGCTGTTACTGGAGCAGCAAAGGCTGACATGATCAAGGTATGACATCTTACTTGAATCAGCGTTTGTCTAGTTTGGTAGGTGGATACGAACGTCTCTTAGCGACATACTGCCTCAGTTCCCACTGTGGGTACGCTCATGACCCATGCACTGTAGGTAAAACATTTTTGCCTGTATTTAAATTTATCTGTTCATGACTATACCATGCTTTGATAGCGATCGCTGGTGTGCGCACTCCCATTTCAACATAGCGTATAATATTTGACTGGCCCTTGTCTGCAACATGACTGTCCTTACAGTGTGAATTGTGCCAGTGTCTCCATCTTCAGGGTACAAGACAGAGACATTATGTTTTCCCCAAAATATTACACACATACCACACTGCATGGTGTCATGACTCAGAAGACTACAGTATACCACATTTACCTGAACATAAGATGACCTCTTTTCACAGTCTGCATTGTTTAGGAAATCCCTGTGCAGAACATGTTTAAGTTTTGTGCATGGTTGTAAGGGGGGCCCCTGATTTTCCAGTTGATAACGTGGGAACAAATTCTTATCTTATACTCAGGCAAATAGGGTATGTAACTTCACTGCCATGACAAAACCGAATGTTACATGTGGGGTCCATATTTTGTTTGACAGTTTATTTGTAGCTTCCCACTGCTATGCCCCAACATATATGGGCAGGTGGCTGAGTGGGCTGCTTTAATGTGATCAGTAAGCTGACAGGAAGTGACAGACAGTAGCTGTCACATAAAATAGTGACCCTGTAGTTTTATTCTTGATTACATTATGGCACTGTTTTTAATTCATCCTGAAATCTGTCATCATTTTCCATTTATAAGAGGTCTGTGAATGATTCAGTGAATGAATGAATGAATGAATGCAGCAGATACAGGTGAGTTGCAGAAAATACAGTACATGAAATGAACAGTGAGGGGTGCATTGAATATATCAGATTTGTTAAGGGAATTTAACCTCTGCTTTTCAGCGCATATTGTCGACCTCGGTGGACTAGTGGTTAGCGTGCTCGCCACTGGACCCAAGGTTCGCGGGTTCGATCCCGATCGAGGTCAATGGATTTTTAAGGGTGATAAAAATCCGGAGCACCACTTCCTTCGGAGGGGAAGTAAAGCCGTCAGTCCCATGTCGTAGATTTACGGCATGTAAAAGAACCTTCGGGCATGAAGAAGAACCAGTAGTGTCCGTAAGCTAAATTCAAGCGGCCATTTTTCACCCAAGTCTCCTGACTGACTGCCAGATGGCTCTGGCAGTCACATCAGGATCGAGTTGAAAAGCGCGGCAGTGGGACGGTCCCTCACTGCCGCAAATGCACAAAGACCTCGGAAAGAGGAGGCCCAAGCCCATATAGGGCTGTCGAGCCATGGTTATTATTATTATTATTATTCTTATTATTATTTTCAGCGCATATTGAAGGATAATGATGACCTTCCAGCTGGACGGGTAAAGCCAATGGATGGAATCGTTCATTGGCTGCTGGATTCTGAAGCTGGTGTACATTTGAAGGACATGTAATGTATTTGTAAGATTTGTGTGACACGGCCACAGCTGAAATGTGGTTGCCACAGTTTACATTTGTGTTGAAGTTGGGGAAGAAGATTTTTAAAATATTGGCTAACATAATTTCTCACATATATGCAGCCTAATGTTGTACGATAAATGGAAACGTCAGCATGACAGTGCATGTGTTCAGGGGAGACCAAAAAATCTGTTTTGTTTGTCTTGCTGCAGTTTCATGTGTTAACGTGCTGAGCTAGTTTGCTCTCGATACTGGCGAATGCCACCATTTTGAGTGTTCCTGTATGTTACAGTGTATAGAACAGACTGTGAAATGGTAGATGTCATAACACTCCTGCTTCTGTTCAGAGGTGGATTCAGTAAATCGTGTGCAGTATATTGTACTGTATGGGCTGAATCAAGTATAATTAACGTGGTTTTCTTGGATGTGACACCTTGAAATGTGGTAGTAGGTATCAACATATTGTAGGAGCATGTGTAACATTCTGCAAGATGTCATTATGTAACTATGCACATGCATTTTAACTTACATGGAATTTTAGGGGACATTCTAAGCTGTGGTTGGTACTGAGTGTCCAGTGTTTTAGCTGTTCTGTCATTGGAATTGGCAGATCTGTATAAACTGCAGTTGCTAACAGCTACGGTATTTACCTCAATATAATATGACTGTCCTTCACAGTCTTCAATTTTCAGGAAAATACCTACACAGAAAGAACACGTTTAACTTGCTGTGTGATAATGCTCAATTAGGAAATAATTCTCAACATATTCCGGTAAATACAGTACTTGAACACTGTTTAAGATGCATTGTATCTTAAACAGTGTTTACTGTTGTTTCTTTTATTCGCCTGCTCCTGAATTTTAAGTTGTTCATTTTGCTTGGCCCTCCTTTAGTTGTATGAGGGTGACACGAAGATAATGCCTCCTGTTTTTTTCTATGTAACTATAGTTCCATTTATAATTAAATGTACATATATCATGGGTACATCCTTTACAGAGTTTGATATTATGTTTCCACAAAGTCTTCTTCATTATCAACACACTTTTTCCACCTTTCTGTGAGATGCTGTATACCAGTCATAAAATTCTTTGCTGAAGCATTGGAGCTCTTCACACCCCCCCATATGTCAGCTTGTTGTCGTCGCAAAATGGTTTCCTTGGAGTATATCCTTCAGGAGGCCAAAAAGATGGAAGTTGGGGGATGCTAAAATCAGGACTATGGGGAGGATGAGAGAACAGTCCACCCCACTGTTGCAATTGCCTCCCTTGTGCGCAGACTGGTGTGTGGTCTGGCATTTTCATACAGGAGGTGGACTTGATTCATCTTTCTGTTTGGCCCAACCCTTCGAATTCATTGTTTTAACTTCTTTAATGTGTGCACACATTGCTCTGAATTGACTGTGGCATCTCTCTCCAAGAATCGTCCTGAATGAGCACATTAACCTTGCTTTGGTCACTGTCGTGGCTGGTTGGCCGCTGCGGGGCCTGTCAGCAATGTCCTTTTCACCGCTCTTAAAATGATGGACCCAGTGTCTAACTGAGCTAACATCCATGGCATCCTCACCTACACGCTTCTAAGACGTTTGTGAATCTCTGTCAGACTGGAGCCTTCCACAGTAAGAAATTTGATCACCACACTCTGTTTAGTACACACGCCCACATCTGCCATTTTGCACAGCTGTTGTGTTGAACACCCATGACTGACTGGAGCTGGACAGTGTCGCTGTCTGGTGCATAAGGCAAGAAACTACCTGGTGCCACATTTAAAAGACAAAAATAGGAGGCTTTATTTTAGTAACCTTCCTACTACTACTACTACTACTACTACTACTACAGCTACTGCTGTATGACATAACATCCCAGAAGACCATGGTGTTAATATTCACAACCGAGAGAACTTCAAATCTGACATAATGAAGGATACAGTGTGTATGGGCTGTGAGCTGCTGAAATACCATAAAACTGAACCACCTCATGCACACAGTTTAAGTGCACTGTCTTGTACACTTATTCTGTGAATCATTTTCTGAACAGTTGTGGGGATCATCTCTGTTTTTTTTTTAAACAGACTGTTTGAAATGAGTTGTCACATATCACAAAAGCTGCGTACAGTCATGTACACAAAATGATGCGTGGAGATTTTTAATAATCTTAGTTCAGGTAAGAGACATGATGTTTCAGATGCTGGGTCTGCTTCCATCATAGATAAAAGAAGCAGACCTGCTGTGTTGGGTCCACTTGACAGAGCTGATGTGCTGCTGGACCATCCCCATCTAGTGGACACAACACAGTACTTTTGCATGACAGCAGAAAAGTCAGTATCTGAAACATGCCTTCACCAAAAATAGAGATGTTGGAAAAGTGCAATATAATCAAATGCTGAGGTTAAGGATGAGGAGTTATAGCTGTTCCTCCCGTGCCTTTATGATGTGGACAGGAACAGTGCTACCTTCTATGTGTGTGAGTTTAGTAACTCACTTGTGTCACAAACCTTTAGTCTTATCTTGCGTACTGTTCATTCACCTATTATTTTGTATGTTTGGGTTTCTTATATCAATAACAATTCAATACTTTTTATATGTTTAATCATAGATTGCCTCTTTGTTGTTAGACAGCTAAGGCTCTGAAAGAATGTAAATTAGGCACCACAGCTTACCATGTTACAGCTGGTTGTAGTACAGAAGCTCTGAAGACATCTTAGAAGTGTAAAGCATATATAGTGTTCAGTCTTTGGTCAACAGACGATAATTATCCAACAGCATCAAGTTTTCAATGCCTTTGTGCCTGCATAGTCATTCTACAGTTCTGTGTGACGAGAAACCGTACTTCACACATTTCGTGAACTTAACTGCAAGGATTGTTCTAAAGCATGAAACTTATTTCACACAGTATATTCCTTGTCATTGTAAATGTTTTTATTTAAGTTTCATCATGTATAAAAATGTAACTTTCCTTTCCCTTTCCTATTTCCTACAGTGAAGCTGATAGAGGACAACCAAAGATGCTGCAAAATTTAATCCATACTCTTACCAATATGTGCAGTGGCCATGGCTGTTAAAGTTTTGTGCAAATATTGTGGTAGAGTTTTGGATGCAGTTCAAATTCACATTCCCAGGTTCTTAATTTGAGTGTTATTCATTGTATAATATTATTGTCTGATTCCACATCTAAAGGGTTCCTTCACCATGTTACGATTTATGGAATGTAAGCGAATGTGAATAAAGTTCAAGCTAGCTACATTGTGGCACTGACAAGGGAAGTAAGTGTATTCTGAGCAAAGAGTCAGTAATTCTGCTCATTAATGAATACATTTTAGTGCAATAGTGTGTCTTTGTTATACAAGTTGTACGGTTTCTATGATATTATTCAACTCGTGGATCTCATGGACATAAAATACTTTACGTTAATTTGACTGTGATATATTTTTAATAAAACGGAAATCTAGTTGTATACATTACAAAACTTCCTCCCTGCTACAGTGAACCATAAATTCAAGGCTGGTCATAATGAAATGGAAGCAGCTTAATTTTAGATAATACAGTA